>CM060397.1:108669030-109116530 GCA_030545235.1 Helianthus tuberosus | reverse complement strand
TGTCTCTAATATATTAGCTGTTACAAGTAAAAAAGAAATGTTTTTGTTCGTTTTTTTTTTTTTTTTTTGATGACTTAATTTAATTGAGTGGCAAAAGAATATTGATATATTAAATAATTTATTAAATTAGGTTTAGATTAAGGTATTTGTTATTTAAATTATTGTTTTAAAATAGCTTTTGATTTAAAGGTATTTCAAATAATTTATTAAATTAGGTTTAGATTAAGGTATTTGTTATTTAAATTATTGTTTTAAAATAGCTTTTGATTTAAAGGTATTTCATATTTGCATGTGCATGTTGTATTTTTTACGTCCGTGTGTGTTCTTTTTCGTTACATCCACATGTCCATATATAATTTTGAAGTATGTAACCTCTGTCCATATATAATTTTGAAGTATGTAACCTCTAAGAGAATAAGCATAATATCATCATCGTCATACTCATACTCAATAAATCTCACACATATATACATTATATGCGCACACCGCAGGCGAGACGTAAAGCATCAATCTTGAATGCTAATGCTTAATATGATGAGTACAAAAACGCAGGAGTTGTGTGTGCGCTTCGAGGTCGTCCCTCATAAATGAACGTCTCAACTGGTAAGAGATGGAAGAAAAAACAAATTTGAGATGGAAGTCATGACTTTAGTCCAAAAATAGTTGCTCTAAGGTCAATAGCGTGTCAGAGATTTAAGAGAGAGGTTATGGAAGAGATTAAAAAACTAAGTCACCCTACCCCCTTAACCCACACTCCTTGATATGCTATTGTCATCAAAGTTTTTAGATCATTGATCAAGTAATTGAAAAAGTTCTGATTGATTTACATTTCTCAAAAGAGAGTGTATCAAGGCACTGCCACACATATTATGAAGGGAGAAAGGATATAAGTGAAAGAAATGTTAATGTGAAAAATGTTTTATGCAATGAAATCTATCTATTGAGTGGTTAATAATGTTTTAGTGGTAAGACTATAATCAATATGACTTAAAATAATTTTCATTTGAAAAGTAAACAGAAAATATTCATTGTTAGTTACTTTTATATTATTAGGTTATAAACCTATGTATTACACAAGATTGTATAATAGAAACGATATAATTATACAATCTATAAAAAAAACTTCATATAACAGATGTATTTCTATTATCTTATAACAATTCACAAAACTAACTTGAATTTATCACAAAAATCAGGTATTTCGATAAGCAATACCGAAATACCATAATAGTAAGTGTACTATACGGGTTTATGCTGAAAACATATAATGATAAATATAAATGCAATAATGATATTTTTCTGTATCTTTTAAATTAATTTTTATTTAAAAAATGAAAATAGCTTTATTGGTATTTCATAAATTAAATTTGTTATTCTTATTAATTAATATTGTGCGTATTTAATTAATGATTAGTTATTTTATAATTATAATCTAAGTTAACGGCTTATATATGTACAACAAATAAAATACTTTCATAATTAATGGTAAACAAAAGCAAACCATCTACAAAAGATAATCAGAAATTGAAAATACAATCCATCTACAAAAGCAAACCCTCTTTTCTCCATATAAAAATATCATATTGGTATACATTGCAGCTGCAAGACTACAACCACATTATGTACAAATCCACAGTATGCAACATATCACCTACCTTCTGTTTCTACGGGTAGTCGTGATTTGATTACCGCGCTAGATTCTTTGTTCTAAAACAAAAATATGTTCAACTTAAATCGAATCCCGCTTCGGCATTTATAGCATACAACAGCTTCTGCTCCATTTGCTCCTTACTGGAAACACAAGTTCATGTGTAAAAAATAATTAAATCAGATAACATGACTTTAAACTATACCACAGACGGGAGTTGGTAAAATCAGGGCTAGCATTTCTCGACATGGGCCAGAACACGACACAAATATAATTAGGTTTAGGGTTGTCATATCTAACATGTGAGCCATTTTCTGATAGTGACATATTTAACCCGTTTAAGTAAACGGATTGTATTCGGGTTACAGCCCTCAACCCATTTAACATGTTACAACTTGATTACAACTAATTAGAAAACAATGACAAACCTTCTATACGGAGGAAGCTTTAGCAGATTCATGCAAGTTGCTGATGTTGGTAACCGTTCAAGAGCATCTTCGGTGGCACTACCACCAGCTCTGTAAAAGCAATAATACATGAGATTATAATATTATAACATCAATCGTCAATAAGAGGCATCATACCGCTGTATGCAAAATAGTGGTTCCAAATACTTGAATCCTAGCAAAGGTCCTCTTGAACATCCGGTCACAAATCTGACAATACATTGTAACCCGTGAAGCATTCGTAAGTATCCATGAAGCTAGTTGAAGTAATTTTCACAGCAATAAAGTATAAATTAAACGTACTACAAAAGTCAAAGAAGTCGAGCTTACTTCAAAAACTTGTGTTGGTTTTCCAAGGAAAAGTTCTTGAGAATCTCCCAAAACATGTCAATGACATAATGCTCCTGTGGTGATAAATAGCTTGTATGAATTTCACCAGATAACAAAAAATAAAAAAATAAAAAGCAACCATAACTTACACGATGGTAGCCACCAGCATAGTTTGTGTTTGAACGAAGGTCATCCACATCGAAGTTATCGACTGATCCTGATATCAGAAGCTGCAGATAGCAGGTGAAAAGAAAAGCAAACAAGTTAGGTAAATGGAATAACAAAACAAAGAATGCATTAGCGGTATGAAAACAGAGACCTGAAGTTCATGCTCATTAAACATGTCGATCCAATCTTTCTGTATAAGCTGTTGAAATCCTCTTAAGAAATGAGAACTTTGTTGACGTATCTGAAAAGACAATGCACGTTTGTTCATGAAGCAAAAGTAGTGAGAAAAGAGGGAGGAAAAACTTAATAAAAACCTGAGTATTGAGGCGGTGATTGGCAACAAGATGAATAAATGTGATAACATTGTCATTGACAACACGTATATTCTTTCCACCTGGGATCAGTTCTTCTGCTGTTTGTTCCCCGAACTCATTATTGAAAATTACAAAATACAACTCTAACTCTGCCAAGTCACCTTCATAGCGCTGCAGATAATATAACAAGACATGATTTTCTATGTAAAGCTACAAGTAGAAACCCATGTTGACGGAAAAAGAAAACAAACAATGATTATGAAAAAAAAAAACACCATCTATTTTTCCAAATTTACTACACTAAGTTGCAGTTGAAGATGGAGAAAGCAACAAACCTTTAGAAAAATAAGGTGGCGGTATAATTCAGGATCCAATGAAGGCAAATCATTCAAATAGTTGTGCCTGAAGGGAGATGATAATTAGAACACTTCTCATTATCCATATGCATATAAAAGTACCGTGTAGAGAGGACAAATATAAAACTTACTTTTGCTTCAGCTTGCTCAAAAAAAATGTTGCAAATGGTATATCAACTAGAATCCCTTCAAACATTGCCTACAACAACAAGAAGGTGAGCAAGATTCCACGCTAAAAATTCAGTGATTATGGTGACCAACATTAATCTAGTAACTCTGCAGATGAAGCTACTGGCAACTAAAATCGGTGCGACGATGGGTATAGTTAATGCCAATGTTGTAGAAGGCGCTAGTCGGGCGGTGAGGTACGCCTAGGGATTAATCGGAATGAACTTTTAATGTATAATTTTTCAAATTTATATATATATTATATATATATATAACATTAGTTTATGTTTTTTATGTATAAATTTATAAGTTTGGGGACTAAATATAACCTAGTAAAGGTGTAGGGGGTTAAATGTTAAATATTTAAACATAATATAAACCCTAATTCCCATCAGTTCATCCCGTATGCGGCCTCTCCCTCCTTCACCTACCAGACGCACAGTAAATTACAAACCCTAGCCCCAATTTTGACAGTTCATTGCATTGATCTTTGTTCGAAATAAGGTAAGAATGTGTTCCACATGATTGATTTGGTTCAATTTGACCTAATTTTGGGCGATTTTGGGCCAATTTTGACATTGACTGCCTAGATTGGCCGATTTGGCCAAATCCAGGCGGCAGACCTCCGATGACCGACTAATCGCCGCCTAGGCGCCGCCTAAAAACGATTTCTACAACATTGGTTAATGCATGTGGTATTAATGATCTAATGGGGATTTAGGATTAAGTACATTTTCAAATACCTTTCCAAGAATAATTCCAAGAAAATGGAAAAACTGCAGATGTTGTTCGTGTATCATTCCTGATCCAGGATTAGGATAGAGTAGGTGATCAATCGTCTCCTAGATACATAAAAAAAAAAACTTAAATTTACTGATGATCAGTAGCAAGTGTATAGACAAATCGCAACCAAAAAAACAATTCATAAAATGGAACGTAAAAATTATATATACAAGAAACAAGACTGTATTGACCTTAAATAGTCCGTACTGCATATCAAAAGCTGCTCGAGTGATATTCTCCATAAAGTCTTTAAAAATCCCACCACCATCAATACCAGCCTCCTCCACTCCAAATTCATTGACAAATGTAACCCGAATCTACATTAACGCGTCATAGATGATTTAGATAAACATTATTATTACAACCAAAATATTCTAAAAAACTATGATTTTTTAAGTTTGTTTTTATTAAAAGCAACCCAAATTAACCCATTCATAAGTAAACAGAGTTTCAGTTTGCAAGCATAAATGTACCACTCCACGAAGATCCTCTTCAGCTAATGTGCTTAACTGACTAAAAGCATCCTCTAGTATATGGTCCCGTCTTATCTTAAAGCTGCTTCGGTTAAAAAGAGAATGAGACCCATGTCTTTCTTTGATTGCAGCAAGCTGTGACTGCATAGTTTTGATAAAACTATGAAATATGAATAAAAATGAGAGGAAACTTGTGATTAAGAGTTTTAACTCACAGTGAATAATTTAACTCTGCTAGTAAATGGCACCAAGAAAGGAGCTTGTTTCAGTATGTCATATGCCCTTGTGTTTTCAGTCATAGCCTGTACAGGGATATTATCCTTAAGCCATATAACTCAAACCTCACAACAATAGAAATTATTTTATATTAAAACCAATAAGATTGCCTGAGAAATGAAATGGTCATTGACACCATCAGCATGGAAGTTACTTGGGTGTGCAAACTGCCTTCTGTTATTCCAGTCTTGCAACTGTAATTGTAGATTTACACATACCATCAAATCAGAACGGGGAACAACCCTCCTCAATAATAAAGTAAAAACTAGAATTATTGAAGCATCATCTTCATACCTGGGAAAGAAGTTCAGAAGCTACAACAATAACCCTATATTGAACAAATTCTACACGGTGCTTCTTTAAGGAAAGAGTGTTTGTATTAAACTTCATCGGTGCCACAGGGTTCAACCAAAGAATCTGCCACAAATCCTAGACAAAAGGCATAAAAACTATTACATTGTTTCAATAAACATCAAATAATCTTTTAATAGGAATAATTATAAATACACAATTCGGTGAGTTTTGACCTGTTTCCGTGTAGGCTAAACTTTTTCACTACTTTACCCATTTGACCCTTCAATATACAGACTCAAACGAACTCCTATTGGACTCATTCCAGCGCTTGGTTTTAAAAAGCGCGCCTCAGGCTCGCTTAAGCGTGAGGCGCAGCAAGGCGCACACCGTGGGGCTTTTTCACTCAGCGCCTAGAGTAATTACAAAAAAGCACCAAAAAGGCGCGCTTTTTGGGATTTTTCTGGGCTTTTTTGGTCTGAGGCGCGCGCCTCTTGTACCTGAGACGTTTTTATGCATCTAAGTGTTGTATCTTGGGTTTTTGGCTTGTACATGCAGCTAAAATTATACAAAAAACTTACTTATAGCTAAATATTGGGTAGGGAAAGCTAAAATCCTATGGGATATATAAAAATATATATATATATATAATTAGCTTGCGCCTCGAGTACGAAAAGCCCGCCGCTTTTGCTCTTAGCGCTTTGCGCCTCGGTTTTAGATCTCATCGCTTTTATGTGCCTCTCGCTTTTTAAAACCAAGTTCCAACGGCATTGGAAAGGGCTCGTTGAACCCTATATATATATATAGGGGTAAGATCAAATAAAAAGTTTATTTTGGCTAAGTAGGATGAGAAGGAATCTTAACCATTCATTTTTCAAATCAATGGTTAAGATGAAAGTGTAGGAGAAAGGAGGAGTGCAGGGGTATCTTGGGAAAATCCTATTTATGGATTTTCTCTCTCCACATGCAAGGCACATGCATATTCCACCCCCGTTTTTTAAACGTTCATAACTTTTTTATACGACATTATTTTTTCGTAAAAATTTCACCGTAATATCGAGCGTCTTTTTATCTTTAATTTGAGTACCATATTGCTATATAAAATATGAAGACTAAAAAAACCCACTAAAATGTGTTGTATTTCTATGTTATATAACATTTTTTTGTGCTGGATTTTTGTACCATATATTTGTGCTAAATTTTTTGTCCTGAATTTTTTTGTCTTAAAATTTTTTTTCTCAATTTTTTGTGCTGGATTTTTTTGTACTGCATTTTTTTCTGAATTTTTTTGTGCTATATTTTTGTACTAGATTTTTTTGTGCTATATTTTTTTTACTACATTTTTGTGCTATTTTTTTTTACTAGATTTTTTGTGCTAAATTTTTTTGTATTAGATTTTTTTGTTGTATTTTAAAAAAAAAAAGGTGTCACATATCATTTTTACTCCTATTTATAAGGACCAAAATGCCCTTCATTCCTACTTATTAGGAGTGCCACATGTCATCATCACAATCTTTCTTAGGCTACTTAGGCAAAATCCACTTTTTAGTGGATCCTTCCCCTATATATATATATATATATATTTAGGCTTTAGCTTTTAGGATTTAGGGTTTTGCTCTAGGGTTTAGTTTTAGTGTATATCATTAGGATTTAGGGTTTAGCTTTAGGTTTTACCCTTTAGGGTTTAGCTTTTTGGGTTTATAGTTTAGATCATACAGTTTAGCTTAGGTTTTAGTCTTATGGTTTAGCTTTAGGGTTTAGGGTTTAGGATTTAGGGTTTAGAGTTTCTAATTTGGGTTCGATGAGTCGGTTCCAATGCCGCTGGAAAGAGTCCAATCAGAGTTCGTTTGAGTCGGTTCCCCACTTTTTTAGTGTTCCCCATTGAACCCAACCCTATATATATATACACACACACACCCCACAAATTGAGTAACTAAATGGCCACATCTAGTAATTGTTGAAAGAATAACAATGACTTTTCACTGTAAATCCATTAATCAAAAGGTAGCAAAGAAAGTGTACCTGTTTTAGGATAACAATCAATAATCTGATGTCGTTTAATGACAACGGCTTTTCCTGCTCATAGAACTCTTCATTGTCAACGATCATAAGCATGTGCCTAGTTACAAACATGTAATGTTTTGAGCTTAGCTTAAGTTACCACAACTTCAAAGATATAACAAAAAAAAAGTGATGCATATGCATACTTGTACACAGGGCAGAAAACTGCCAAAGGCAGCAGCCAACCAAATGCATCAGCGGGCAGGTATGGTGATACAGCAGACAAGCAAGACCAGTTCTGATTCTCATGACATCGCTTCATGAAATTCCACAGTACAGATACTAGCTCTGTTCTATAAGCCAAAACTGTCATGATACGCTCCAGGGGCAAAATGGTAAAAGTCACATGAAGAAAGGAACAAGCCGCAGCAACAGCCGCCGCTTCCTTATCACTTATTTTATCCTTGCTTGAATCAGCAACAAGTGAAGAGCTTCCAAAAAGAACATTTATCTGTTTGGCATGAAAAGGTCAGTAAAATAGGTCCATTTTCTAATAATCTGGAAAAAAAAAATAACATACTAAAATAGGAAGACACCTCTACAGAAAAAGATGACAAAAACTAAAATATTATCATCTTATTGGACATAACTTAGGATGTTGTTAGCATTTGAATACACACTATGAGCCTTTCACCTTCATTTTTATTGGACATAGCTAAAGAAGTACACCCTTAATTGACGCATATTCATACAAATGGGTGGATATATACACCTCTAGTATAGAAAGTCAAAATATCATACCAGTTGTAGGAGAAAGCGTGGATCTATAGCATTTGAAATCTGCTTTTCCAATTCCTTACTAAGAGGTAGTACAGCTGGTGCATCATCAATAATCATATCATCATCACCGGCTATTGAATCTGTAGTAAATTAACATTTTTAACAAGATTGATTCAACAAGCAAGTGACATGTATGATTCGTGGATAAACTGAACATGACAAAAGCAGAAAACTGAAGCACTCAATAACATACTTTCTTCTCTACCTCCGGTTTTTGATGTTTGGATAGGAGGAAGTATCTCCAGCAATAATGTTGCAACGTTAGCAAAATCTATAGCCTGAAGAAGCAAAGAAGAAAATGTGGAAAGCATGATACTTTTAGATCATAATATTCCATACTTCTTTGTAATGCAACATAATTAAAACTTATTAAGAAATTATGGGCCTCATTCAGATAGAAATAAACTGCGTTTCTTTACCATATCATATGGACATGCAGGCCGAGCCAAAGCAACTCCAACTGCTTCCAGTAAATTACCAAGAAGGCAGGCATAACCAGGGAATTCAACTGATATGTCAGCAGGCAATACTTTTTCGTAACTATGAGTACATGTTGCCATATTACGAAGATAATGCTGACATAATCCCCGTGAAACATAAATCTGAGCATAGAAACAATTGTTGCAATTATATATCAGTATGAGCAAATCATATCAGAACTACTTTTGAGACACAAATATCCAAATTGGATATAAACATGTCATCTCCTACTGCATGCTGCAACCAACCATGTGTTCAATGAAAGTGATAATGTGATAATAAATTATATGAACTGGTGAATCATCTGCACTCTGCAGCAATATGGGCTGTAGAAGATAGCGTTTGGATGTGTTACTACTGCTTGAAGTCGTAATATTTTATAATCAGTTGTTTGAGTGTTTGGCAAAATCTGATCCTTTTCAGATAAAGTGACCATAAGAATAGAACATTTTTGTGAAGAATAAAAAAGAGATGTTCCATGGAATGGGAGTAAAGGTCACTTAGATTAGGTTAAAGAATGGTTACAGTTACCATATCCATATTCCGTAAACAATCTATATATTTTTGGATTAAGGGCAAAGCCCGAAAATTTACAGAAATAAATGTTCTGTTGCAGCTGGTATGAAAATGATCATCCAAGATTGATTATTACCTAACTTAACAGATAACAAGAAACAAAAGCAGCCCAAACATTAAAATTGATTATTGCAACTTCAAGTCGCCAAGTGTAACATTGAGAGGATATTTAGCCT
The DNA here is from genome assembly GCA_030545235.1 of Helianthus tuberosus. Taxonomy (NCBI): domain Eukaryota; kingdom Viridiplantae; phylum Streptophyta; class Magnoliopsida; order Asterales; family Asteraceae; genus Helianthus; species Helianthus tuberosus. The sequence continues at coordinate 109,107,204 of CM060397.1, read as the reverse complement.
TCAGGGCGTTCTAATGAAACAAAGTTAATATATCGAACGAATTACCTCCTTCAAATACGGAAAAATATGCCACACGAAAGGGATTGATAAAACTTGGGAGGTAAAGCTCCATTGTAAGTCGATATTTGGACAGACACAATGTCCTTGTCCAGTATGAGCAATAACTAGGACAAGAAGTGTCTCCATTAGAGACACTTTCCCAACACGTCCTTCAGAATTTAAACGTTCCTACAATACAAAATGGCCAACTTTTAAGGAGAACTAGCCCAGCAATAATGTAAGGAGAGATGGTGATTTTAACCCATTTACCCAGAAACGGGTTAATTAGGATTATGTTTACCTCAATGGATAGATTAGTAATAATCATAAAATGGGTTGAATGAGTCCAAAACTATACCTTTCCTGTAATAACAACCTCCCGAAAAATCCGATATACGTTTTGCTGCAAAAGATAGCTGACTATCTTACAAGACCATGGAAGTTTGGGATCAATCAACATAGCTGCTGCTTTCAGCAGGATATTTATCGATGAACCAGAGTCCAAAGAAGTCGATAACAGTTCATCCTTGAACTGATATCTGTTACAAATAATATATTACTCTCTTGGAAAACAAGTAAAAAATTAGTATTGGCTATGTTGTCAAAGACGCAAGGCGCAGGCGAGGCGCATCGGCCTCGCCCGGAGCCTAGGCGCAAGGCGCAAAAAAAGCGTGGGCTTTTTTTAAGAAAAGCGCACATAGAGAAAAAAAATATAAAAAATATGTTATGCTTTGAAAATAAATAAGATTCCACATATAAAATTAAAAAAACTATTATATATGCCATTTAAGATCATGTAGCTAATAGTTAGTAGCAAAAGTTTAGGACTTATATGTTGTAAGTTTTGGGTGTGTGAATAAAAGTCTCAAAATGTAGTAAATACTTTGTCCCACATCGGTGTGGGGACAAAGAGAGTGGTTGTTTATAAGGTAAAGTCAACTACTCTATTGTAGCTTTATGACATGTTTTACCACAAGTCCTACCCGCGCGCAGGGGGGTGCAAAAATGAGTTTCTGAGTTTGAATTTGGTTGAACTCGTGCGTGCCCGCACCTGCGGACACGAATGCAGCTCCGAAAACCCCGGGCGCGTGAGCCAGTTTTTGCACGCACTCAGTTCTGTTTTACCTTTTTTCCCTGCGCTTCAGTCAAGTTTTTTGCGCCTAGGCGCGCGCTTTTTGCGCCTCAGAACCGTTTTTTTCAAAAAAAGCTCATTTTTGCGCCTAGGCTACCACCAGGCGCTGTTGGTGCGCCTAGGCGCGCGCTTTTTGCGCTTTTGACAACATAGAGTATTGGTCCATTTACTCCCCCTGCCCAAGACCAATGCATGTGTAAATGTGTATAAAAGACAATTACCAATAAAAATAACCCCCACATGAAACATAATATATATCATATAACACAAACCTGTTATGGTGTACAGCGCCAATACACGCATAAGCAAGGATCTTCACCCTGTAGTCCACCAGAGCACGCTTAGACAAATAATCTGAGCCACCAACGAGCTTTAAAATACCCCCTGCCACACGATAAACAAGTGTGAATACCCAAAAAGATAATTTCTTACACTAAGACCTAAAAGACCGGATATATAACAATGGAAGATCTCCATACAGAACATAGAACACACCACTGTCTTTAGCAAACTGTAAAAGCGAACGGCATGCCTCCACAAGGGTAGAGAAGTCAGAAATGTTTTGTGGACTATAAAAAAACTGCAACTGCCGAAGAAAGTCTGAATCTGGTCCAAAGCATTGGCTGAATGAGGACAACAGGAACAAGCAACGAATTAGATGGCCAAAAATTATAACCAGACTACAGGTAGCAAGATGGGTAGGTCGGTAACAGACTAACAGGTCAAAATGGGTCGTTTTAGAACGTCGCGAAACAGGTCTTTTGTCCAAACGTTTAACATACAATTAGTGTGTCAAATAGAATTACAAGCTTATATTGTTTCAATGACTATCAAACCTTTAGAATGATTATGCGGTTTATGCAAAAAAAGAAAATACAAACTGGAAGCTATGGAACCCCTTAGACCCACTTCTCTACGTAGCTAATTTTTCATTTAACCAATAATAGCTCAAACACAGCCCAAATGGAGCCGTTCACAAGTAAATGAGTGAGAAAAGCACCTGTCTACTCTTTCACAGTGTTTGCCATAAGTAGTATAAAACTGTTCTCGTGCCTTACCACGTTCTGCTTTCACCACCTTTCTTCCTCTAAAGCATTTCTGCAGAAAACGATAATGCCATTTCAAAAGCATCAGCCTAAACTCAGAAAATCTTGGTCAACTTAAATAACATAATGTACAGAAAGTTACTTCATTTCTCATCAGGTAAATGGCAATTACAATACTACTACCAATGATGATGATCATGATGGTTTTTGGGCCTTTGGCAAGTGAAAGAAAAACATAGATGTCAATTCAATGACCAAACCAAATTCAGCAAACTGTTGCCTTCGCCATACTCTCAGAGGCTGGCGTAAAATATTATTACAAATATAAAGGGCTAAGAAGCAATGTAACCAATCATGTGTGTACCATGTCAAAGGTTAATAACTTATTTTAAACCAGAAAGTATGCCTACAATCAAATAGTAAAAAATATATCTAATTCATGTTGCAAAGGTAACATGCATCAAACAAAAGGGTTGGCATCCCTATTCTATTAAATGACCTTGAATTACATGCACAGTAATTGCCAACACACACCTTCGCACAATTGCTAATATTAAGCATTTTGATGATTTTGTGGGGGTAAAAAAACGGTCTAGCCTACAGTAAAAGCTCGGGATAAGTTTAACACAAACACAAAGATGCCATCTGATAATACGAGGAGGTATGCCCACGATTAAACAGTAAGGGTATTATTTATGTGATTTGCTTGTGATTGATTCATGTTGCAAAAGTAATATGTACCAAACAAAAGATGAGTTGGAGTCCCTGTTTTATTTACAGCCACAGTTGGATGACTTGTAGATGCACACCGAATGTGCATGATTACAGCAGAGCCAATTTTAAATATTTTGGTAATTTATATAACAAAAACTGTGGCGCACATTTTCTAAAAAGGGAGCATGTTACAAACCTGCTAATTCAAATCTGGATCTTGGTTTTAAATTGCGTGATGCGCTCCGATGCGTTTAGTCCAAAAATCTGATGCGCGAAGCGAGCGCATCAAAAAATAGTTAAAAATTATTTATACATAAAAACTTATAAAAACATACTTAAAGTAAAACAACTGACGTAATTAGAAGGTAAGAGTTGTGTTTTTTGGTTCAAATCAAGCATACTAAGATGTTAATTATGGAAAAAACCGAACACAGTTCATAAAATCTGGAAAAAAGCATAAGAAACTATGTTGCGTGCATCAGAGCGCATCATGCGATGAGCGCATCATGCAAAATGCGCGCAATATTCTCGCATCACGTAAACGCATCGCATCAGCTGTTGCGATGCGCTCTCATTAGTGCATCGGGCGCATCACGCATTATGCGCGCATTTTAAAACCAAGCTCTGGATTGGCTGAATTTTAGGAGAGTCAAAGTCAAAAGGCTGAATTTAGGGGCTGAAGTTTAGGAAGTAACTCTTTTATTTTTCGTTTAAGTATTTCATTTAATGTTCTAGTTGGGAATGTCTTGTTTATTTGGATTATCTACTGTTTTTGTATTGGAGATTAGCCCCTCTCGAATCGGGCCAACTATCTTATTATTTCAATAAATCAGCCTCTTGTTTTCGAGTATCTATCAATGGTTCCATTGCCGGGGAACCTGACGGTGCAGACCCGAAGCAACCATACTGGAGGCAGCGAAATTTTTTATGATTCAATCGCTGCGCAATTGGAGATCATTTCAGAAAAACTCGATTCCTTGTTATCTCTGAAGAATGATATTGCAGCGATCAGGGAAGCTTGGCTAGCAAGACAAACACAGTTAACCAAAGAACCCGAGGATGAGCCTCACGGACCACTCCCAGGTCCGGTCAAAGAGGAAGATCTTGATAGTATCGACGCAGATCGATTTGAGCACGTCTTGGGTGGTCAATTGAAGATCAACGACCATGTCTTGGGTGGTCAATTGAAGATCAGCTACCATGTCTTGGGTGGTCAACTAAAGATTCACAATGGTGTTTATGGAATCAGAGGTGGTGTTCGATGGAAGGTAAGAGATGGCGTAGAGAAGAAATCGTTAACTAATCAGCCTATCGCTGTCCATTTTTCTTATGATGGTGACTACAAGGTTTGGGTTAACGATCATGAAAAAGTTGCAATTCATAAGTGGAAGCAAAAAAAGAAACAACTGTTGACGGCCTTCAGGGAATTTGTTATTGACTGCAATCCCAGTTTCACCTTCTTTTCGACTTGAGGACAAGTCGATTTTTTCGGGCCGGAAGTATTGTTACAAACCTGCTAATTCAAATCTGGATTGGCTGAATTTTAGGAGAGTTAAAGTCAAAAGGCTGAATTTAGGGGCTGAAGTTTAGGAAGTAACTCTTTTATTTTTCGTTTAAGTATTTCATTTCATGTTCTAGTTGGGAATGTCTTGTTTATTTGGATTATCTACTGTTTTTGTATTGGAGATTAGCCCCTCTCGAATCGGGCCAACTATCTTATTATTTCAATAAATCAGCCTCTTGTTTTCGAGTATCTATCAGAGCACATCCAACTATATTGTAGTCATAGTTATTAAAGGCATTAGGCGCACCCAAGGCGCATAGGCCTCGCCTGGGGCCTAGGCGCAAGGCGCAAAAAAAGTGTGGGCCCGAGGGGAAAAAAAAGCGCACAGAAAAAAAAATTAAAATATTTTTGTATGAATAGAAAATTAATACTATTCTTCAAATAAAATAAAATAAACTAAAGCTATTATATAACATTTAATATCGTCTATTTAGTACCAAAATTTATAAAATGCTATTTTATTAGTGTAGAAAAGTAGTTTCATTAGATAAAAGTAGAAATCTAGCTGTAATCTTGCCGGAATTTAGAGAATTTGGCCGGAATCTGCGAATGAACCATCACATGGAGAATTAAAGTGCAGTTGCCTTGACTTAAGGCGCAATTACCTCGCCTCGCTAAGAAATTGGGTCAAGGCGCAAGAGGCGATGGCTTTTAACAACTATGATTGGAGTTATGTGGGACCATTGACATGGTTAAGCTAAATTGTTTAGAAGTCCAGATGCATGCAGCATGGTACTCATTTTACCACCATGTTAACATAAAGCTCGTTTCAATATATATACACACACGTGTGTGTGTATTTAATCAATATAGAACACTCATACCAATATAATTATTTGAACTACTTATTGAGGGTTCTATCCTCCTCATTTTCTTGGGTGAAATATTATATTGTAATGACACAAAGATTGTAAAGAATAAGATTGGTGATAGTCAACACATATAAGTAAACAAAAAACACAGCAAAATTGTTATTAGATGAAATAATCAACCATGATTTGTAAAGAGTCTTGGATAAGGATCAAATACAAATGACAAAATAAATAAGAAGAGTAAGAAGGATTTTAGTGCATTGATCTTAGATTTGAGGGTTGAGATCAGTTTTAGGGAAAATAAAACAGTAGAATGGTATAAAAGGAATCCTACATTTATTGACTTTATCTCTCCACATGCAAGGCACATGTCCATCCCTCCCAACAATTTAAAACGTCCATAACTTTTTCATACGACATTTTTTTCAAAAAAAAATCACCACAATAATGAGCGTTTTTTTATTTTTAACTAGTGGAATACCCCGCGCTACGCGGCGGGAATTCGATCGGTGTCTGTTTGGTTTTTTACGGTACTGGCACTTGTTATAACAACTAAAAAATAGACCCCCATTAAGAAAAGTTGATATGCCCAAAAGGATATTCATACTTACATCGATCAAAAACCATAATAACAAATATAAATACTGGTTCATTAATACCAATACCGGTACCAATGTTGCTCAATCGGAATTGATTCCTCGTGGTAGCAACACTCGCATAAGGGGCTGTTTGGCAACATCTGAATGGTTAAGTGTTGAACTAGTAAGAGGTCTGAACCATTAAGTGTTGAACCAGTAAGAGGTCTGGACCATTAAGAGTCAGTGTAATGCTTAACCGTTTAGAGGCAAATGTCTGACCAATTCAGATTAGAGGCCTTAACCATTCAGACTTAGTATAATGCTTAACCATTCAGAGGCAAATGTCTGAACCATTCAGACATCTGCTCGCAAAACAAACAGCCTAAACCATTAAGTGTTGAACCATTAAGAGCCTCATTAAGAGGTAAACAAACAGCCCCTAAGTTAAGATACCAAAAATACTCTATTTTGAAAAGAAAAAAAGTTAACGAACACATACTATTAAAAAAATCAAATGAAATAAAACTTAAATTGATTAAAGACGTATATTACGAATACCAGCACCGATATAGAAACAATTAAAATTTTTAAATAATTAGTTTAAATTAATACTAAGTTCATGAATATTTCAATAAATCGGAAATAGATATGACTTGTAAATATAAGATTTCTTTATATGAAATTATATGTGGGTTGAAGTAAAAAAACATTAGTGTTAAAAACAAAAAAAAACAAAAAAATTGAAGCTTTTACTTCTCTTTAATAAATGTTTGAAGTTTAGGTGGTGTTTGTTTTTCTAAAAAAGACCTGTGCAGGCTCTTCTGTCTGCGCCGCGCCGCGCAGACCACGCGCAGACATTGCCATCTGCATACTGTTTGTTTTTCCGAAGACGTTTCATTAAAAAACGTCTGTGTGAACTCTCCTTGGTGCAGACTTGGCCCAGCCACTTCTAAGATCTGCAGAGGGTTCACCACCACCGTCCACCACCCATCACCACCACCGTCCACCACCGTCCATCACAACCACCACCACCACCATCGTCCATCACCACCACGATTGTCCACCACCACCACTACTGTCTACCACCACCACCATCCACCACTACCACCCACCGTCCACGTCCACCACCCACCACCACCATCGTCTGTACACCACCACCGGTTTATTTTAGAAGTCTGCATACGTTAAAAAACAGTCTTCTTCTTGCAGACTGCAAAGGTTTGTTCCACCTCTTCTACTAGATGTGGTCCGCAGACTGCATACATTTTACCTCTTAAAAAACAAACAGCACCTTAGTGTTTAACAACTCAAAACGAAAACCTCACTGTAGCTAATATGATATTTTTAATATATATAATAATAATATGAGAATGATATTGCTATATAAAAATAAAATAAAGATTCATTTTTACTGGGTTTTTTTTTTTTTTTTTTTGCATTGTTTAGAGGTTCAGGTCATTGTGTCTTTTAACTGGGTTTTGGTCATTACATTTTACTAAGGTTTCTATACATTGTGTTATTAGCAAAACTTATAACACAATGTTGGCCACCGCGTTTTTATCATAACCCATAACACAATTTATGACACAATGAAGATGGTGTTATATTTGAGTTTTCTATACATTGTATTATTAGTTCTGATTATTGTGTTTTTCAGTTGGATGAGTTTTCTATACATTGTGTTATAGGTTCTGGTCATTGTGTTTAGTCTGCTATTCAATGTGTTTTAATATGTTGTCCATTATGTTTTGGTTTTGTTGTCCATTGTGTTTTAGTCTGGTGTTCAGTGTGTTTTTAGTCTGTTATACACTGTGTTTTTTTGTCTGTTGTCCGTTGTATTTTAGTCTACTATCCAATGTGTCTTTTATCCATAGTTGTTAATGGTGAATAGCGACAAATAGCGATACACTAGAAAAAAAAATTAAAAATTGTTATATGTATATTATATCAAAATACCCTGGTATAAATGCTATTTTTTATGTATATTTAACAAAAATCTAAAATCCAGCTATTTTATAGCTATATTTAATTGCTACTATATTAAAAGAAATAAGGTGTCGCTATTCTTGCTATCTATCTTTACAACCCTAATAGCGACACTATACCTATACGCTACATAGCGCGCTATAGCGATCGCTACCATAGTTGTTAATAGCGAATAGCGATAAGAAACCTATATGCTACATAGCGAAAAGCGATAAATAGCAACCGCTATTTTATATATAGCGATACACTAGAAAAAGAATTTTGAATTTTTTTTATATGTATATTATATCAAAATACCTTGGTATATACATGGTTTTAAAAAACGATTGAGGCGTGCGCCTCGAGGCGAAACGGCCAAAAAACGATTCTGAGGCGCGCCTCAGGGGGTTTATATTGTATGTGCGCCTCAGAGGGGCTGAGGCGCTAAAAAGGTTGCGCCTCAGGGGTTTTTGATATTTGTTTTTGATGTTTTTGAGTTTTTGTGTCAATTTCAAGCAATTTATGTCTCTTTTTTGTGTGTTTTTTATTATTTTGATGAATTTGATGATGAATTTAGTTAGTATTACTATTTTATAAGATATATAATACTTATATTTATTTTTTAACTCCGCCTCGGGCTTACGCCTTGGTTCGCCTCGAGGCTTACGCCTCGTGAGGCGAAGGGAAATGCAATTAAAAGACACATTACCACGACCTCATTGACAAAACCGTGACCTTCCTATCAAGAAAGTCCACTTGCATTAGCAAAATAAAAGCTTCCAACAAGACAATTAAGTAATTGGTAGCTCCAAAACACCATAAACAAGAAAGCCTTCTACCAAAGCCAAACCCTTAACCTTACACTACCTACCACATTACACAATTAAACTCTTCACGATTCACAAATTCACAATTACTTACCGCATAACAAAACATGCAAGTTAGCACTCATTATCCTTCATAATTCAGCCTAGAAATGATGCAACATATAATTAGTCTACGTGTGTGACGTGCCAACGAGCTTAACCAACAAACTATGACACCATACTATAAGGTTCACCTATCTAACATCATCCAATAACATTCCACATAAACCATAAAAACAGGTTCTCTAATGCATCTGTATTCAACAAGTAAGAAAATATTATAAACCTGAATTATAACAGCAGCCGAGTTTTGCTGACGCATCCATGATCGTTTATTCCTTTCTAACTTAGCTTGCTCCAGAAGTTTCTTCCTATCTCGTTCCTTCGAACTACGACCTCCTAAATCAACTCGTTTCCGATTCGAAGGATCGCCACTGAAAAACATTACTCTCGATTGTGAACCCTAACACCTTTGATCGATTATCCGATAGTTTCAAGCCCTAATTCTGAAGAAATGTTGCCGGAATGAAGAAACTTGTATAGAAACCCTAAGGATTGGTTGTTGATTGATTCAAGTGTTTGTGCAGTTTGTAACCGATGATTCTATGCTTATGATGTTAGGAAACGGAAAAATTCCAAGATTGAGAGGTTGAATTTTGAGAGATGAAAGTGGAAACGAAGAATCAAATTGAAAAGGGTTTATCTGAAGTGTGTGTATACATCAGGGGGAACTCTTTTCGTCAGGAGGAAGAAACCAAATAAAGGTTTACGATCGTCGATTTTGACATTGACATAGCTTGGAAAATAGAAAACCTAGAAATGTTGGGGATTTTTTTTTTTTTTTTTTTTTTAGGGAAAATCACCAAAATAGCCACGACCACGCTCTTATTTCAATACTAGCCAACTGACACCTCTCCACGAGCCGGTATCGTTCACTGACACGGCTTAAGGAGTTCTTTCAACGCAAACCAATTGGAACACGACACGTGTCCGACAAACTTCTGAAACGGCTTGATATGCTGAAACGGCTCTGATCAGATGAACCGGCTCGAAACATATACTGAAACGGCTCCAATCAGATGAACCGGCTTGGGTCACCTCAGACGTCTCGAACAGTGCCTGTGACGGATTGAGCACTTGCCAGAAACGGCTCGGCTTGAGCACCATCGTAAACCATCACCACCCTCACCGAGCACCACCACCCTGCAACCAACCACCACCCTCACGGAGCACCACCACCCTCCATCCACCACAACCACCACCCGGATTAGTATAGATGAGGCGGAGTTTGTTGAGTTGTTTACTGTGAAACCAGTGGTTAATGATGAGTTTGTAGAGTTGATTGAGTTGTTGAACGACGATAAAGACTTAAACTTCGATCTGCACATATGCTTCAAGGAGGTGAGGGTTGTGGTGGGTGGAGGGTGGTGGTGCTCGGTGAGGGTGGTGGTTGGTTGCAGGGTGGTGGTGCTCGGTGAGGGTGGTGGGAGGTTGCAGGGTGGTGGTGGGAGGTGAGGGTGGTAGTGGTGCTCGGTGAAGAAGATGAAGACAGGGAGTAGGGTGGGAGTGGTGAAGAAGAAATAGGGAGATGACAGAGAGAGAGAAAGGTGACAGGTGATGGGAGATGTTTTGACAGTTAACACATGGAAAAAGGTGACTGGTCTTTGAGGAAAGTTCTTAGCTTATGTCTTGAGCCGGGTTGGAATTCGTGAAACGGCATTTTATGGGGTGTCAACGGGCTATTTTTTGAAATTTGACCAAATCTTGGCTAAATTCGTGATTTTCCCTTTTTTATTAACGGCAAATTTCTTTTCTTTTTTTTTTCTGTCTTATCCCGAGGTGTTTAAAGGTTTTGTTTTTCTCAATTGACTACTACCCCATTAGTATAAATGTTGGGGATGTGTAGGGATACTGTACAAAGTGTCTAAAGTGTGAGAAGTGTAAGAAGTATTTTAAACTATTAGATCTTTGATCTAATGGATGATACCAATAGGGACCAAATTATAAATTGTGTTTTAATTATATGGACTGATTTGAAAATTGTAGGGGTAATAGTGTCATTGTATATGTTTCCAATTAGGTAACATCTCCTAAATTCTAGTGATTCACTCCTAAATTCTAGTGATTCAAATTTAACTGCTAAATTCTATTGATCCTAAATTCTAAAAATACAGAAATATGTAACTGCTACAAGAAATGTATAACACTATACATCCATAATATAACACTATACACCCATCATATAACACTATATAACACCATATAACACTATGTAACACCATATAACACCATATAACACTATGTAACACTATATAACACTACATAACAATATATAACACTATACATCCATCATAGACATGCTACCAGAACAATATAACACTATATAACACTATGCATCCATCATATAACACTATTTAAACCAAAGAACACTATATAACACTATATAAAAATTTATAACACTATACAGTTTTGAATGGTGGTTGCACTACATAATTAATAATTGATGGTGTTATATAGTGTTTTTTGGTAGTTGCACTACAGAATTATATAACACTACAGAATTATATAACACTAAAAACCATTATATAACACCATGTAACACTATATAAAAATATATTACACTATACAACTCTGAATGGTGGTTGCACTACAGAATTATATAACACTACAGAATTAATAACCTGTGAACGAGATGACACAAATTCGTAGATTAATTCTTAAATTCGAATTCCTATAATAAAGGGTGGCAATTATTTTGGGCAGTTATCTTTTAATCAATATCGGAGTGTAGTCAGCAAAAGCAAAGAGAGAAAATGACATAACGTAGGGCTTTAGGGCGTCCTCAAGATATGTTTTCAGATACCGCTATCCAATTACAACCCGTCTTTGCTCAATGGATACAAAACACCCACGCTTTAGCACCTGGTGCAACGGCTCCTGGTGCAACAGCAAGCACCAGTTTAACTTGGGGGGCGGTGATTTAGTAGCAGTGGATGGCAAGGTAGCGTCCTCAGTTCGGATTGCAGGCTGCAACTCGCCTGCATGAAGCCGGAATCGCTAGTAATCGCCGGTCAGCCATTTCTGGTTTACACGACTTCAGGCAGATAAAGCAGCTATAAAAGCTATGCTTGTCAATCGAGTAGCTTTCCCTAAGATGAAGCTAGAGTCGTCAAAGTCCATAGTCGACAAAGAAAGAATGATTTAGTTTTGATTCCCTGTCTTCATCTTTTCTAGAAAAAGGCTTCCATTTCTCTACTAGAGTACGAGATCAATTCAAAGAGGACTAGATTGACCCTGAGAAAGAAGATTTTTTGGTAGAATGCTAAACTGAGAATAATTGAATGAAATAGAAAATTATTAATTCACCCTTTTGAATTAATTTAGATATATGACACTTGTCATCACCACATTATTTCTCCCCATTTCTCACAATATTAGATTAATGTACAGGATCCTCTACCTGTTGGGATTAACTTGGTTTTTTACGTTTTACAACTTTATGCCTCTAAAAAAATGGTTTAGAACTTTATTTATCAGGAGCTTTTTACATATTTCTTCCTCCTAAGCTGTCTTATTACGTATTTTCTCAAACCATATTACATATTTCTCATCCTTAACTCATATATATTACATATTCCCCTTTTTCATTAAAATGACTCTTATGACTATTTTACCCTTAATGAACTATTAAATGAATATTTACATATTTCCTAATTCTTATATGTGTCACACCCCCAAAATCCACACGCGGAGTATCACCGCCTGGAGGCGTGACTGACCAGGATCAAGCCACCAATCATATTGAACATTGTAAATAATAAATAAAATTCAATCCAACAATACGAAAGGTGTTCAAAACAAAACATAGTTAAGTGTTTAGCGAAAGCATAAATGTGAAAACCCAACATAAGTATCAAGTTCGAAATGTTATAATGTTTTTAACATGGCACCCACTGTCCATGTCCCACAACGACAGCGCCTTCATGTGCAAGCTCCACGAGTACCTATCAACCTGCAAGGCATGTAACAACGAGTCAACAACAAAGTTGAGCGAGTTCACAGTTGATTGTTCAGTTATTGAGTTCGTTTCAGAAACTGTAAGTTTGTTTCAGAGTCATGTGTTACCCAGTATCCTTGTTTCCCAAACCTTTACGATATTTAGTGGGGGCTTCCCATGTTGTATCTTACTAGACTAGTTGTATCTATAGGTGTCCTTCCCAATCCGAGGACAGTGATAAGTATGAGATTACGTAGGTTTTACGTAACTGCCCTTCCCAATCCAAGGACAGTGGTACGTAGCGAGTACGTAGTTTAGCGCTGGCGTCTTTCCCAATCCGAGGACGGTGGTACGTAGCGAGTACGTAGGTTTAGCGCTGGCGTCCTTCCCAATCCGAGGACGGTGGTAAGTAGTCTAGTAGTGATATATGTACAAGTTCTGTCGTAGTTACTCAATCCCATTCCCAACCCACCGGGAATCCCATGCCTTAGGAGTGTGAACTCACCTTGGTTTGCTCGGTATGCTAAACTATGTGCTCACAAGTAATCAATCAAGTCCTATAGTATGCACGTATACTCAATCAGTTCAAGTTCGTAAAGATTCACATGCAATCTATGCCACAAAGTGTGTTCGGCAGTCAACATCATGTAACACACAACCAGTTAGTCAATCCATACAAGGTTCCAAGTTACATGCAGTTTCCTTAACTCAGTTATCATGCTTGACAGAGTTAACATATTTTAACGGAGTTAATAAACTTAATATAATTATCATGCTTAACAGAGTTACCAGATCTAACAGAATTAATAAGCTAACAGAGCTAATAAACTAAACAGAATTAACCACCAACAGATTTAATCTTAGCAGAGTTACTAAACTTAACTGGGTTAATAAACTTAACAAGATTCACATGCTTAGCATACATAACAGAATTAACATACTTAACCTTACAGAGTTTACTGTGCCAAAAATGCAACGAAATCACATTGTGGCGAAATCCCTTGAGGCGAAAACACCTGGGGACGAAATCACTTTGGACGAAAACCCCAGGCGACGAAATCCAAGGGTTTTCATCGGGTTTAGAGTGTGACGAAAACACTTAGTGTTTTCGTCTGAATCATGTGTTTTCGTGGGAAGACGTAACAGTTAAGCACAATCATCCTAAACATATCATCATCAACAGCAGTTACATATTTTAAAACAGTAATGATCGACCAACATTTACATCGGCCACAGGAATCATTTGATCAATCATTCATTCAATCTTCACAATCCTTAATGCCTAGCATGCACCTAAATCACAAATTACCACATACGATCTGGATGGTAACAGGAATGTATTTGGTGATTCATCCAATCAATTCAAACAGAGACAAGATTACCCAATCCAATCTTTAAAAACAATGACACTCTAAATCAACATCACGATTTGCATATAATCATCAATTCATCATATGTATCTCAGTCAAGAACATGCTTACAATATAGCCATACATTTAGACATGAAATCAAACTTTAAACAAGTAAATCACTAACCGACTAAGAATGGTTAAACGAGGGAAATCTGGCTTGGAGTGAAAGGAGAGCTGCCGTCGCACACAGGGAATTCTAGGGTTTTCTATTCCGTCAATTATTTCACGATTGCACAGTTTGCGTAGCATATAAACTCTTAAGTGGATTGGGCCCTAACTGGGCTTTGGCAAAATCAATGGCCGACGAAATCAGTTGATTTCGTCTAGAGGGTGGTGGCGAAAACCCTTAGTTTTCATGGGGATAGGGTTTTCGGCTAGGGGGTGTTTTCGTGGGGTAGGGTGTTTGGCAAGGATTCAATTTTTATTAATTAAACAAAGCATAACCTCAATACATAATATATATTTATTAACATACACACTTATGCTACACACCAAAATAAATATAAACACACTTTGCAAATAAGTATTAAGTTAAGTCGAGTAGAGACCTTGAAAACTCGAGTTGTCACATTATCCCCAACTTGAAAGAAATTTCGTCCCTAAATTTAGCACGTGGTTACTGAGGAAGCTAGTTGTGTTGCGTTGTTTCCTGGTTTTCCTGGGGTGTCACATCATCCCTCCGTTGGTTTGGAATTTCATCCCGAAATTCCGCAGTAGCTTCAGCCTCAGTGGTGGTTGCGCTGTTTCCGAACAACTGGGGATACTTGAGTTTCATTTGATCTTCTCGTTCCCAGGTAAACTCTGGGCCACGACGGGAGTTCCAACAAACTCGAACAAGAGGTATTCTGGTGTGCTTGAGAACCTTAACGTCTCGGTCCGTGATTTCAACTGGTTCCTCGACGAATCGCAGCTGATCGTCGATAGTGAGCTCCTTGAGAGGAACTATGAGGGTTTCATCTGACAGACATTTCTTCAGATTTGACACGTGAAAAACGTTGTGAACTCCACTGAGTTCTGCGGGTAGGTTTAGTTTGTAGGCCACCTTGCCTATTTTCTCAATGATTTCTAAAGGTCCAACGTATCGCGGGTTAAGTTTGCCTCATTTGCCAAAACAGACTACACCTTTCCAAGGTGAGACTTTGAGTAGCACTCGATCCCCAACCTGGAACTCGAGTGGTTTCCTACGGTTATCGGCGTAGCTTTTCTGACGGTCACGAGCTGCCGCCATTCGTTGTCGTATCTGTGGAATCCTTTCCGTTGTGTCTACTACAAGTTCTGGACCTGTGATTTGGCTATCACCAACTTATGCCCAGCAAAGAGGTGATCGGCATTTACGTCCGTACAATGCCTCAAATGGAGCGGCTTGAATGCTGGTGTGGTAGCTGTTATTATACGAGAATTCCACTAACGGTAGATGTTTTTCCCAACCGTTGCCAAAATCAATCACACATGCCCTAAGCATGTCTTCAAGGGTTTAGATGGTGCGTTCAGACTGCCCATCCGTTTGCGGGTATTAAGCTGTGCTCATGTCTAATCGAGAGCCAAAAGATTTGTGCATAGCTTGCCACAGTTCTGAAGTAAAACGTGCATCACGATCTGATATGATAGAAGTCGGCACCCCGTGCCTCGAAACCACTTCCTTCAAGTAGACGTCGGCCAAAGTAGAGAACTTATCCGTTTCTTTGATAGCCAAGAAGTGTGCAGATTTAGTTAATCGATCCACTATCACCCAAATAGTGCCATTTCCATGTTGAGATCTAGGCAGGCCAGTAACGAAATCCATGGAAATTTGCTCCCATTTCCATTGTGGTATCTCTGGTTGTTGGAGTAGGCCTGATGGTTTCTGATATTCGGTCTTGACTCTCACGTAAGTCAAACACTTGCTAACGTAAGTTGCTATGTGAGCTTTCATGCTAGGCCACCAATACGTAGTTCTGAGATCGTGGTACATCTTATCCGAACCAGGATGTATTGAGTAACGAGACTTATGTGCTTCATCCATTACAAGTTCTCGTAAATTGCCATAGAGTGGGACCCAGATGCGTCCTGTTACGTAGTAGGCATCGTCTTCCTTTTGTTCTAACTGTTGCCTTGAGCCGCGTAGGGCTTCAGCCCTGACGTTTTCTGGTTTCAATGCTTCTGCCTGAGCATCTCATATCTGGGAAGGAAGACTAGATTGAATGGTGAGTTGTAATGCTCGCACATGCTTAGGTGTAGTATCCTTTCGACTGAGGGCGTCGGCCACAACATTGGCTTTGCCCGGATGGTACTTGATGGCACATTCGTAATCATTCAATAGCTCGACCCATCGACGTTGTCGCATGTTCAACTCCTTCTGCTTGAAGATATGCTCGAGACTTCTGTGATCGGTGTAAATGGTGCACTTGGTACCGTACAGGTAATGTCTCCATATCTTAAGTGCGAAAATAACAGCTCCCAGCTCCAAGTCGTGTGTGGTGTAATTTCTTTCGTGAATCTTAAGTTGGCGCGAGGCGTAAGCAATGACTTTATCCCGTTGCATCAATACACAACCAAGACCCTGAATTGACACGTCACAATAAACCACAAAATCGTCTGTGCCCTCTGGCAATGAAAGAATAGGTGCGCTACAAGGTCTACTTTTCAAATGTTGGAACGCTGATTCTTGAGCATCACCCCAACGATAGGTGACACCCTTCTGAGTTAGCAAAGTAAGCGGCTGCGCAATCTTGGAAAAGTCTTTGATGAACCTTCTGTAGTAGCCCGCCAAACCCAAGAATTGGCGAATTTCTGTTGGTGTACGGGGTGCAGGCCAGTTCTTGATCGAGTCTACCTTGGATGGATCAACATGAATCCCATCCTTGTTTACCACATGGCCTAGAAAGTGGACCTCACGAAGCCAAAAGTCGCATTTTAAAAACTTAGCATACAACTGCTTTGCCCGAAGTAGTTCCAAAATGAGCCGTAGATGATGCTCGTGCTCCTCCCAACTCTTAGAGTAGATCAGGATGTCGTCGATGAATACAATAACAAACTTATCTAGATAGGGCTTGCACACTCTGTTCATAAGATCCATGAAAACTGCAGGTGCGTTTGTTAACCCGAATGGCATGACCAGAAATTCGTAGTGGCCGTAGCGAGTTCTGAATGCTGTTTTGGAGATGTCCTCGTCCCGGACTCTCAGTTGATGGTAGCCTGATCTCAGGTCAATCTTTGAATAGAAGCTCGACCCTTGTAGCTGATCGAACAAGTCATCAATGCATGGGAGTGGATAGCGATTCTTTACGGTCACCTTGTTGAGTTCGCGGTAGTCAATACACATTCTGAAAGTACCGTCTTTCTTCTTCACAAATAATACTGGAGCTCCCCAAGGCGAAGAACTAGGACGAATGAAACCCTTATCCAAGAGTTCTTGCAATTGTTTGGACAGTTCTTCCAGTTCGGTTGGAGCTAAGCGATAAGGTGCTCGAGCTATGGGCACTGCTCCAGGAGCTAGCTCAATTTGGAATTCGACTTGGCGATGAGGCGGAAGACCAGGTAAATCCTCAGGAAACACTTGAGGAAAGTCGCGTACTACTGGAATATCCTCTATTTTCTTCTCTTTTGTTGATGTGTCAGTAACGAGGGCTAGTATAGCAGTGTGGCCCTTTCGTAAACACTTCTGGGCCTTAAGGAAAGAGATGATACCTACAAATGCACCACTCTTTTCACCATGAATCACTAAAGGTTCTTCACCAGAACGATGAATGCGGACGATCTTCTCCTTGCAAAGGATCTCTGCTCGATGTTGCGATAACCAATCCATACCAATAACAATGTCGAAACTACCCAAAACAATAGGAATGAGGTCGATAGAGAAGGTTTGACCAGCTAAGACGAGATTACAACCCTTAACTATGTGTGTGGCCTCTAGACTTTTACCGTTTGCTAGTTCTACTATGTGCTTGGTGTTCAAAAGTGTTGGGACGCGTTTAAGCATTTGACTAGCCTTTGGAGACACATAACTAGTATCGGCACCCGAATCAAATAAAACGTTAACATAAAAGTCATCCAGTAGAAACTTACCCATCACGACGTTGGGGTCATTCCTAGCATCACCCTGACCAATCACGAACACACGGCCCCGGGCGCCATTGTCTCCATTGTTTCCCCCGTTGTTACCCCCATTGTTGTTTCCGTTTCCCTGATTGTTGTTGTTATTCTGATTCTGATTTAACTGGGGGCAGTGTCTCTTGAAGTGACCTTCAGCGCCACACTGAAAGCATCCCCTGTTGCCCTGTTGCTGTTGTTGATTCTGCGGTGCTTGCTGTTGCTGCTGACGATTCTGATTTGCAGGTCGTGAGCTCCTGCAATCCTTGGCTTCATGACCCATCTTGAGACACCTCTGACAACGTCCCTTGTTGCACTGACCACTGTGGTGTCTGTTGCATTTGTTGTACTTTGGGTGGTTTCCTCGATATCCACCCTGCCCTTGACTACCAGAAGATTGCTGACCAGGACTCTGGTAGTCATAGGTCTTTCGCTGCTGTGCCTGGGACTGAACTGTAGTCGAACCCTTGCTGGAGGCTCCATCCCATTTTCGTTTGTTGTCACTAGGAATAACAGAAGTAGTAGTAGTAGCACCGATACGCTTAGGCAACTTGTTCTGTTCCACTGCCTGGTCTGTGAGACGATGAGCAAGACGAGTAACATCCTGGATGGTAGTAAGGTTAGCAGAAGTCACATGGCTTTGAATCTCTGGTACTAAGCCTTTGAGGTACAGTTCGATACGCTTGATGGGATGATCCACCATAGTTGGACATAACACTGCCAGTTCATTAGATCGCTTCGTATACGCCTCTATCTCTGACCCCGTCATCTTCAGGTTAAAGAACTCCACTTCCAGCTTGTGGATGTCATCACGGTTACAGTATTCTCGCTTGATCAGTTCCTTGAAGTCGTTCCATGGGGTGGCATTAGCAGCTGCCAGCCCTAACATCTGAACTTGTGCGTTCCACCAAGTCAGCGCAGTGCCTTCGAGGGTACCAGTGGCATACTTCACCCTACGAGCGTTAGGGCATACACACATTTCGAAGACCGATTCTAGCTTCTCGAACCAGTGGAGGAGTCCAACGGCCCCTTCAGTGCCACTGAAAGTACTAGGACGACAGTCCATAAAAGTCTTGAACGTGCACACAGGCGGCTGAGCATGCTGACCTATTGCGTATATAAGAACAGGACAAAGTTAAACACAAGAGTTGGTTTATGAGGGTAGGATCTAAAGATCCTAGAGTGAGTTGCGACTGCAGGGTATACCTCCTGCTTGAGCGGCTGCAAGTACCGCAGCAACTTGTTCGTTGATCAAAGCCGTCAACTGGGCTTGAGTTTGGTTAACGCGTCCACTCATGATCTTCATATCAAGGGAAACATAGGTGAGAAAGGTTCGCGAAAGTGCGATGACAGAAGAGAGTAAGCATACATGTGTTTTCAAAAAATAGTTGTTACGTTCATCTAAACATACCATAAGCAAAGTTCTATGTAACTAGCAAGTAGGTAATATAAACATAAACCATATCACCTATAGTGTCGAGTCTTGCACGTGGAGCGAAGCGTCATTGTGGATCGTTGAGCACTGTTCAGGTTATAGTCTAGTTTTAACAAAAACTTTTCCCTTATTAAAACCAAGTTCACTATAACCAATGGCTCTGATACCAATCTGTCACACCCCCAAAATCCACACGCGGAGTATCACCGCCTGGAGGCGTGACTGACCAGGATCAAGCCACCAATCATATTGAACATTGTAAATAATAAATAAAATTCGATCCAACAATACGAAAGGTGTTCAAAACAAAACATAGTTAAGTGTTTAGCGGAAGCATAAATGTGAAAACCCAACATAAGTATTAAGTTCGAAATGTTATAATGTTTTTAACATGGCACCCACTGTCCATGTCCCACAACGACCGTGCCTCCCTGTGCAAGCTCCACGAGTACCTATTGACCTGCAAGGCATGTAACAACGAGTCAACAACAAAGTTGAGCGAGTTCACAGTTGATTGCTCAGTTATTGAGTTCGTTTCAGAAACCGTAAGTTTGTTTCAGAGTCATGTGTTACCCAGTATCCTTGTTTCCCAAACCTTTACGATATTTAGTGGGGGCTTCCCATGTTGTATCTTACTAGACTAGTTGTATCTATAGGTGTCCTTCCCAATTCGAGGACAGTGATAAGTATGAGATTATGTAGGTTTTACGTAAGTGCCCTTCCCAATCCGAGGACAGTGGTACGTAGCGAGTACGTAGATTTAGCGCTGGCGTCCTTCCCAATCCGAGGACGGTGGTACGTAGCGAGTACGTAGGTTTAGCGCTGGCGTCCTTCCCAATCCGAGGACGGTGGTAAGTAGTCTAGTAGTGATATATGTACAAGTTCTGTCATAGTTACTCAATCCCATTCCCAACCCACCGGGAATCCCATGCCTTAGGAGTGTGAACTCACCTTGGTTTGCTCGGTATGCTAAACTATGTGCTCACAAGTAATCAATCAAGTCCTATAGTATGCACGTATACTCAATCAGTTCAAGTTCGTAAAGATTCACATGCAATCTATGCCACAAAGTGTGTTCGGCAGTCAACATCATGTAACACACAACCAGTTAGTCAATCCATACAAGGTTCCAAGTTACATGCAGTTTCCTTAACTCAGTTATCATGCTTGACAGAGTTAACATATTTTAACGGAGTTAATAAACTTAATATAATTATCATGCTTAACAGAGTTACCAGATCTAACAGAATTAATAAGCTAACAGAGCTAATAAACTAAACATAATTAACCACCAACAGATTTAATCTTAGCAGAGTTACTAAACTTAACTGGGTTAATAAACTTAACAAGATTCACATGCTTAGCATACATAACAGAATTAACATGCTTAACCTTACAGAGTTTACAGTGCCAAACACATGCAACGAAATCACATTGTGGCGAAATCCCTTGAGGCGAAAACACCTGGGGACGAAATCACTTTGGACGAAAACCCCAGGCGACGAAATCCAAGGGTTTTCGCCGGGTTTAGAGTGTGACGAAAACACTTAGTGTTTTCGTCTGAATCATGTGTTTTCGTGGGAAGACGTAACAGTTAAGCACAATCATCCTAAACATATCATCATCAATAGCAGTTACATATTTTAAAACAGTAATGATCGACCAACATTTACATCGGCCACATGAATCATTTGATCAATCATTCATTCAATCTTCACAATCCTTAATGCCTAGCATGCACCTAAATCACAAATTACCACATACGATCTGGATGGTAACAGGAATGTATTTGGTGATTCATCCAATCAATTCAAACAGAGACAAGATTACCCAATCCAATCTTTAAAAACAATGACACTCTAAATCAACATCACGATTTGCATATAATCATCAATTCATCATATGTATCTCAGTCAAGAACATGCTTACAATATAGCCATACATTTAGACATGAAATCAAACTTTAAACAAGTAAATCACTAACCGACTAAGAATGGTTAAACGAGGGAAATCTGGCTTGGAGTGAAAGGAGAGCTGTCGTCGCACACAGGGAATTCTAGGGTTTTCTATTCCGTCAGTTATTTCACGATTGCACAGTTTGCTTAGCATATAAACTCTTAAGTGGATTGGGCCCTAACTGGGCTTTGGCGAAATCAATGGCCAATGAAATCAGTTGATTTCGTCTAGAGGGTGGTGGCGAAAACCCTTAGTTTTCATGGGGAGAGGGTTTTCGGCTAGGGGGTGTTTTCGTGGGGTAGGGTGTTTGCCAAGGGTTCAATTTTTATTAATTAGACAAAGCATAACCTCAATACAGAATATATATTTTTTAACATACACACTTATGCTACACACCAAAATAAATATAAACACACTTTGCAAATAAGTATTAAGTTAAGTCGAGTAGAGACCTTGAAAACTCGAGTTGTCACAATATGTAAGATCAATTACGTATTTACCCAATTTATATAGTATGACCCGAATTATTCTATTTGTTATTCTTGTCAAACAATACACACAAAACCATAATATTCATAATAAATTCCGTTCATAATAAATTATGTTCAAAAAACATAAATTTCGTTCATAATAAATACGATACCAAAATTTTGAAATCAACCGCTCAACTTTGACTAATTACTTTCACGTCTTTTGTGTACTCTTTCCTCGTCCCCTTTTACTTGTTGAGGCTTGATGTTGAGTAGGATCTTTAGGTGCTGAGTTTTTGCATGTCTTTTCACGGCGCCCATAATCACCACATCGTGGACATTTTTGTCGTTTTTTAGGCTCGTCACCTGGTCTAATTCTAATAATATTATTTCTTGGTCTCCCAGGTGGACGTTTGATTGCAGGCGAGTATATCTTATCCTCGTTATATATATGCACTCATTGATCATTTGTAGGCATTGGAGCAACTTCTAAAGCGTAAACTAATTTAAACTTCTCAATAGTATAAAATGGATCAACATACACGTCCCAATTAACATCCCCTGTGAAAATAATAAGAGTTGTTGCATGCACACATGGAACACCTTTTACATCCCAAACCAGACAAGTACATTTCTCTCATCAAGTGAAACCTCCCAACGCTTGTCCTTGTATTTCAGCTCGTTTTTACTATAGGTCTTTGCAGCTCGCCATAAATTTCTTGTGAATAAATCACCACGAAAATGCTTCTTGAAATTACTAAATAAGTGCCTAATGCACTCTCTATGCTCAACATTAGGGTAAATTTGTGTAATTGCAATGTCTAAACCCTTTTGCATATACTATGATATAACTAGTCCATTAGGTGTACCGATTGCTTTCTTAAGTAACTCAAGAAACCATATCCATGAGTTCTGGTGTTTAGATTCAAGTACACCATAAGCCGCCAGAAAAATAGAATTGTTACCATCAACATTATTGGCAGCGACTAGTACCCCATTAAACTTCCCTTTTAGATGGCATGCCTCTAGAGAAATATAGGGACGACAACCAACAAGAAACCCCTTTCAACAAGCTAGTAGTGAAACAAAAAAAAGCGTAAAACTAGTTTCTTATTACCTTTAGTCTCAAGGTCAACTTCAACAACGCTTCCTAGGTGTCACACCCTGACTTTTGCGGAAGCATGATTATGTGTGACTTGCTTAATATCATTGCATTCAACCATAACAAACATCTATATGATAAAACTAAATATGTCCATCCATTAATTTAAGTTTTAAAACATAACAACAACATTGTTTAGAAATCCATCACAGACTTCAAATCCATAATACAAACCATGCAAATTGTTTAGAGTTCCATAAGGACTCGACAAAAGACTTTAAATAAAACCAGGCTTTGAAAGATGTGTTTTATCTAGGATAAGACACACTATCCAAACCCTTAGACCCCGGATGTCATCTTTTATTCCCATCATTACTTGAAACGTCTAAACGCCCTCCAGATCCACATTTAATTTCCTGAAATACATGTAGTTTGAAAACATCAACAAAAGTTGAGTGAGTTCATGTGTTTGTTTGTGTGCACGAATAAACCTTTGTAATCATTGAAAGTATGTATGTATGTATGTTTGTAAACCTTGGTATGAAAGCAAACATGGAAAACAGAAAACAGTTCATTAATGGTTTGCAAGGCCATTAATATGTGTGACGTGATGCAGGAAGGCTCAAACCTAGCAGATTTTGCACCGGGCTTCAGTTTGAAGACATAGTCACCTCATGGGCCAAACCCCGGTCCACATGGGTGTGGGCTTGCTACACCCAAATAGATCTATCACTCATGTCCCTCGGTCCTACTACGAGGATTAATGGTCTTAAGCGTTGTACCCACCACTCACATGATCTAGCAGTACCTTTCCTTAGCTAACCATACCAAATGTAATCGTATGTAAACAGTTTGTAACATGTACTTCACCCCCGAAGTTATAAAAACCAAAAACAGTTAAAGAAAAGGGGGACATGAACTCACGGTTTTGCGTTCTTCAATCCGACTGTAACTCAAAGTTTCCTCTGGTGTACACGACTACCTGCAACGTACTACGATCTATTAGACGAGTAGGTCGTGCCTTTACTTAGTATTAATTAGTGTCTTTGAGTTACGTTTCCAAGTTATATAATTATTTGTTAGAATAATAAATATTTTAACGCTAAATTATATTTATTAAATTTTGGAATAATAGTTAAAATAATATATTTTAACTTGTTACTCTTTAAGTATTTATACATGTATATCCTTCCCAAGGATGGGTGCATTTATATTCGTATTCTTATTCTTGTATATTTTTGCCAAGTATCGGTGGCGTATTCCGGTGTGTATCTATACGTACGAGAATACGTATTTTCTTGTAATTGTTAAGTATTCTTATACTTAATTTTTGTATTAACTTTTCCGGAATAATATCTTTAATAAAAATACATCAATATATATTTCCAAAATATATATTTTGAGAAATATTACTTAGAAAAATTATTTATAATTTTTCCCCTTGGCAAAAATATTTATAAATTTCATGTAAGTCTCAAAAATAATATATTTCCAAGTCTAACTTACATAATATATATAAATCCATTTCTCTTCCAAGAATAATATATTTCAAGTTTATTTAAGAAAATACATTTTCTCCCAAAAATAATGTATTTCATGTTTGTTTGAGAAAAAAAGAAAAAAAATATATTTTCTTCCAAAATTAATACATCTTCTAATAATTCCTAGAAATATATATTTATACTTGCCAGAAATAATATATTTTCTCCTTGTAAAAAATATGATATATTTTGTAATAATTGTAAAAATCATATTTTTGTTCTTTTGGTGTCCAAAATACTTATTACCAAAATATACTTATAAATTTTCCAGAATATTTTGTAAGTTATATTCCTTTGTTCGGTTTGTCCAATATTTTGGGTATAATTCATATGTTCATTCTCTTGGAATTTTGGTAATATTTTGGATTGTAATTTTTGGTATTTTGATGAGTTATATTATTTCAAGTCCTAAAATAATATAACTAATACACATAATATACAAATAATCACACACATGGTGACTTCTAAATATATATTTCCTAAATACATATTTAGTCACTTTTATTTATAAAAACCAACCTTCAATATTTATAATTTTTGTAACAAAATTTATGGCAAACTTTACATGAAAATTCATGGTTAAAATATACTTGTAAATATTTGTTTAAAAATATTTATCTAAGTGTTTAATTTTTAGAAATTTTTTTGCCATAGTTTCCCCTAAAAATGGAGGTTTCCATGCTTTCAAAGCATAACATTTTCTTTTATAAATCAACACAATCAACAACAAATCAATCTACACTTACCATTTTGCCAAAATCAAGCATAAACTATTACCTCATGAACTTGAAAATTTATAAAAATGTGTAGTAACTTACTAGTGTATTTAGTAAGTCTAGTTACCCTTTGAAATGTGGTTGTTTCTTTAAAAACATCATTTTTAAAGAAATTAGTTCTTTACAACTTGTAATTACATTTTCTAAAAATATTTCTTCTTAGATTTTTCTTGTTAAATACATGATCCTACACTTTATTAACCACAAAAAATGTGGTTTATTTCTTTAAGAACCAAGATTAAATAAAATTTGTATTTTTGACTTGATTTCTTGAAAAACCATTCTTGATATCATAGCTTTACAAGAGTTATACCTTACTTTGATCATCACTTAACAAGAAATCAACTTATTCTTTCAAGTTCATGGTTCTCGTGAGGATGATCTATAGATCTTTAACATTTTCATCCTCTCATCTTGCTAGATTATGTTTTTAATCATCATCTAGAAAGATCATATGATGATCTACATCAATAACATAAACAATCAATCATCAAGTAGCACAACAACACTAAACAACATGATTTCTTAAGATTTTAAGCTTATGTTCGTGTTTCATGTTCTTGATTCTTAGTGTTCATCAAGATTAACAACATGTATCATTCTTTAACCACTTAAACTAGATGTAAAATGAAGTGTAGAGTGTTCTTACTACTAGCTCAAGGCTAGGGATGATCACTAGTTGAAATGAAGTGGATAAAAGCACAAGAGAAAGGTTCTCCAACTTCCGAAAGCTCCAACCTTCTTTGTGCACCTTCTAACACCTTTGAGTATGTATGGATTTAATGAAACTTAAAAGATGAATATGATGGAGGTGTGGGAGTGTTCAGCTGAGAGCTATGGGGAAGGAAGGAGAAGAATCAAGTTGGTGATATGTGAATGTAATGAAGGGTAAGGTCTTGGAGGTTTACTTATAATCCACTAACTCATGATTTTCCAATGGTTATTATGTTTAAAATGAAGGAACATGATCCATTTTAATAACAAGATAAAATCCCAAGTGGGCCACATGTTGGGCCGATTACTAGGTGGAGGGGGGGGTCTAGGCTTAGGTTTAAACTAGATAGTTAGTTTATGGTTAAAATTCAAGTATCTAGTTAGGTGTTTAGCTACTAGGTGTTATATGATGTGTTATGATGTTCGGGGACCATAACTAGCTTGGTAATGTTAAAACAATGCTTCTAGTGAAAATTTGGCGTTTCAGGTAGTGTCCGGTTGGTTACCGGTTCGTTAAGGTGCTAAACTATGCAGTTTAGTGTGCTTTATGTTACCTTTTGTGACAGTTTTGATTCCTGACACTTAGGAAAGCATTCAGGACCATTTAACCATATTTCTGCATGATATTAGTGTGTTTAAATGCTGAATTTTGCTGAATTCTGCAAAATTCTGCAGTTTATGTGAGTTTTAGGCACTTTCCAGCACTTAAACTATCTCTAGGAAGGTAGTTTTGTGATCCTTACTTTCCTACACTCTATACTAGTGTAATACTTGGTTTCTGGCTCATTCTGTGTCTCAATACCATGTTTGTCTATCTACTGAACTCCGTCAGCATTTTTTTTTATTTGTCTGCTAACTATGCTAACTGTGTTTCGTGCATCATTTGAATCAACAAAGTTTGCATGCAATACTGATATGTCATTTGCAATATGTGATGCACATGTATGTGTA
The DNA here is from genome assembly GCA_030545235.1 of Helianthus tuberosus. Taxonomy (NCBI): domain Eukaryota; kingdom Viridiplantae; phylum Streptophyta; class Magnoliopsida; order Asterales; family Asteraceae; genus Helianthus; species Helianthus tuberosus. The sequence goes on along the minus strand of CM060397.1, from coordinate 109,080,066 downwards.
AGGCAATTATCAGAAAACAATCCAAGTTATTAATTGTAATTCAGCACAGTCATTAAGCACTAATCGTTGTTTAATAGTTGTACGGATACCTGGAATTTTGACAGTTGTCACATTCTCCTCCTGTTAAGAAAATTTCGTCCCGAAATTTTAAGCTTTACTACTAGCAGCAGGGGAGTTGGGGAACAAGTGCGGGTATTTTACTTTCATGCGGTCTTCACGCTCCCAAGTAAACTATGGGCCGTGACGCGCATTCCATCGAACCTTGACAAGCTTAACACTACTCCTCCGAGTCTTGTTAACTTTCGAATTAGTAACCTCAACGGGTTCTTCGGTAAAGTGGAGTGTGTCGTCAATGTGAACTTCATCACCAGGGATAACCACTGTTTCTTGTGTTGGACTTTTCTTCAAATTAGATACATGAAATGTATCCTGAAAACCATTAAGTTTTGCTGGTAGCTCCAACTTGTATGCTACTGAACCAACTCTTTCCAAAATTATGAATGGTCCGATAAATCGTGGGTTTAACTTACCACGCTTCCCAAAGCGTGCCACACCCTTCAAGGGTGAGACTTTCAACAAAACCATATCACCCACTTCGAATTCCAAAGGTTTTCATCTTCGGTCCGTATAGCTCTTTTGTCGATCACGAGCCGCCTTGATGCGCTCTCGGATCTGCATGATCTTATCAGTTGTCTCTTGGACCAGTTCGGGACCAACCAACTGTCTATCACCTGCATCTGCCCAGCACAACTGTGATCGACACTTGCGTCCGTAGAGAGCCTCGAACGGTGCAGCTTGAATGCTTGTATGGTAGCTGTTGCTATAGGATAACTCAATCAAAGGTAGGTGAGTGTCCCAACTGCCACCCAAGTCCATTACGCAAGTACGTAACATATCTTCAAGCGTCTGAATCGTTCTCTCACTTTGACCGTCCGTCTATGGATGAAAAGCAGTACTCAGATTCAACTGAGAACCAAAAGCTTCTTGAAAGGATTGCCAAATCCTTGACACAAATCTCCCATCTATATCTGATATAATCGAGATAGGCACTCCATGAAGTGCGACTATCTCTCATAGGTACAGCTCAGCTAGCTTACATGTGTTATCCTTCTCTCTGATCGGCAAGAAGTGCGCAGACTTTGTCAAACGGTCCACGATTACCCAAATCGTATCATGACCTCTGGGAGTCTTGGGCAACTTCATTATGAAATCCATAGAAATATGTTCCCGTTTCCACATGGGTATCTCTGGTTGTTGCAGAAGACCTGAAGGCTTCTGATACTCGACCTTCACTTTGGCGCAAGTCAAACACTTTCCAACGTAAGTAGCCACATCGCCCTTAAGTCTTGGCCACCAGTAATAATCCTTCAAATCTTGGTACATCTTGTCCGATCCTGGATGGATCGAGTACCTTGCTTTATGAGCTTCATCGAAAATAACGTCTCTAAGACCACCAAAAAGCAGAACCCAAATTCATCCTATAAAATACAAGGTTCCTTCCTCGTTGGGTACCAATCTTTTCTCCATCCCACGGAGATATTCAGCCTTTAAGTTCTCTTTCTTAAGAGCTTCTCTTTGTGCAACATGAATACGTAATGAGAGATCTGTCTGAACAATCATTTCCAAAGCCCTAACCCTTATGGGCTTAATCCTTTTTTTTCAACTCAAGGCGTCTGCCACCACATTCACCTTTCCTTGATGATATTTGATTTCGCAATCATAATCATTTAACAGCTCTACCCAACGTCGCTATCTCATGTTAAGCTCTTTCTGATCGAAGATGTGCTGAAGGCTCTTGTGATCTGTGAAAATTGTACATCGAGTACCATATAGATAATGCCGCCAAATCTTCAAAGCAAACACCACTGCGCCTAATTTCAAATTGTGCGTGGTGTAGTTCTTCTCATGAACCTTCAACTGGCGTGAAGCATAAGCGATAACCTTTTGTCGCTGCATTAGCACACAACCCAATCCCTGACGCGAGGCGTCACAGTATACCACGAAGTCGTCAGTGCCTTCGGGTAGGGATAAAATAGGTGCATCGCAAAGCTTATTCTTGAGCAGCTGAAAAGCTTCTTCTTTCTTATCTCCCCATTCGTACTTCTTATCCTTTTGAGTAAGGGAGGTCAGCGGTTGAGCGATTTTGGAAAAATCCTCAATGAATCTGCGATAGTAGCCTGCTAAACCCAGAAACTATCGAATCTCGGTTGGCGTCTTCGGAGTTTCCCAATTCTTAATCGCCTCAATCTTGGTGGGATCCACATGAATTCCATCCTCGTTTACTACGTGACCAAGGAATTGCACTTCGCGTAAGCAAAACTCGCACTTCGAGAACTTAGCATAGAGCTTCTCCTTCTTTAGCAGCTCTAAAATGGCTCTAAGGTGTTGCTCATGGTCTTCTTTTGTCCGCGAGTAGATCAAAATATCATCGATAAATACAATCACGAATTTATCGAGATATGACTTGCAAACTCGGTTCATCAAGTCCATAAATACTGCCGGCGCGTTTGTCAAACCAAACGACATTACTAGAAACTCGTAATGTCCATAACGAGTTCTGAAGGCAGTCTTCGGTATACTCTCTTCCTGAATCTGCAGCTGGTGATAACCTGATCGAAGATCGATCTTAGAGTAGTAACTTGAACCCTAAAGTTGATCAAACAAATCATCAATCCTCGGCAAGGGATACCGATTCTTAATGGTCAACTTGTTCAGCTCTCGGTAGTCGATGCACATTCGAAAACTACCGTCCTTCTTCTTGATAAACAGGACTGGAGCTCCCCAAGGCGAGAAGCTTGGTCTAAAGAATCCCTTGTCTAAAAACTCCTGAAGCTGCGTCGACAACTCTTGCATCTCTGAAGGCGCAAGTCGATAAAGTGCCATGGCTACAGGCGCGGCGCCTGGAACCAAGTCAATGCGGAACTCGACTTGTCGTTGAGGTGGTAATCCTTGCAAGTCTTCGGGGAAGACTTCAGGATATTCCCTTACCACATGGATATCTTCGAGCTTTGGTTCTTCGGCTTCTTTATTCACAACATGAGCCAAGAAGGCAACACATCCCTTACGCAGAAACTTTCGTGCCTTCAAACAACTGATAATCCATAGAGGCGTATCCTGCTTCTCCCCATGAATCACGATCGTCTCTCCATTCGCCAATGGGATGCGGATAATCTTCTCATGGCATACAATTTCAGCTCGATTATTCGACAACCAATCCATTCCAACTACTACGTCGAAGCTTCCCAACTCAACTGGCAGAAGATCTATCGAAAGCTGTAGCTCTCCAAGCTCTATCACACAGCCTCTAATTACTTCATTAGCTTCTACTAGCTTTCCATTAGCTAGTTCTATCGACTACAGGATATCTAACTTACTTGCAACTAAACCAAGTATATTCTTAAACTCTAGAGATACGAAGCTATAGTCGGCACCGGTATCAAATAGCACAGATGCAAAATGTTGATTAATAGAGAACGTACCAGTGACTACATTCGGATCCTGGCGAGCTTCCCTAGCTCCAATGTTGAAAACTCTTCCCTGAGCTTGGTTGTTCTTCGGGCAATCCCGCTTGAAGTGCCCTACATCACCACAGCTAAAGCCACCTTGCCCGCGACCATTCCCATTTTCGTCTTGATTGTTGTTATTATTCCCTCCGCGGTTTCTATTTCCCGTCTAATTCCCGTTTCCATTACGGTTTCCATTACCTCCCTGATTATTTCTATTCCCATTACCGTTTCCACCACGACTACCATTGCCATTGCCATTACCATTTCCCCTTTGACCACCATTCCCACGACCAGTACCAGCCCAACACGTTTCCTTCGAATGACCATTCTTTCCACAGGTTTCACATTTCCTTAACCTACACTGGCCGGCATGATGAAACTGACATACATCACATTTGGGCAGAGTGCCCATGTATCCTTTCCCTTTGTTCTCATAACTTGCAGCACCAGTCCTGACCTCGGCTGGTGGGTTAGCATCTCTACGCTTGTTAGCACCGTTGTTGTTTCCTTGCGTACCCTTCTTGAAATTTGAGAACTTCCTTTTGTTCTCTCTAGACGACTCGACATGAGTCTCTTTTTTCTTTCCCTCAGAAATAATAAACTTGCCCAATCTAATGGCTTCCTCTGTCAGTGCCCCGCTTAGGTCGAGGGCTTCAGTGATCGTTGGAGGCTTGGAAGTCGTTACCATGCTCAGAATTTGGGTTGCCAATCCCCAAATAAAACGTTCGACTCGCTTGAACTCTGGTTCTACCATGTAGGGGACAACACGAGACAAATCATGGAATCTCTGCACGTACTCAACTATCTTAGGACCATCCATTTTCAGATTTCAAAACTCGGTTTCTAACTTCTGAATTTCAACTCGGGAACAATACTTCTTTCGCATAAGCTCTTTCAGCTCATCCCAAGTCATAGCATATGCTGCAGCCTCACCAAGAGTCTGAACCTGAAGGTTCCACCATGACAGGGCTCCATCGAGAAACAATCCAGAAATGTAGGTGACTTGATGCTCTGGTACACACTTACTCATTCACAGCACAGAATCTGTATACGCAACATCATTCACAGAAGCATTAGCAAAACGCACTTGGAAATGTCCAAACGTATGGTAATGTATCTTAAGTGACTTAAACATTACCGTTAGGTGGGTTATTCCCTGAGGTGCCTCCGCTATGTTCGGAGCGTAGGGCCTCATGTTGTGCGATTGCCTGTGAAATTCGTTCTTGCAATTCTGCCTCTGTTGTGGGCAACTGAGTGTTCCTTCGAGGAGGCATCTTCTAAGAAGAAGATTGTATAGGTCAGGTCTTATTCGTATAATAAATAATACGTATATATAATAGCATTTATCATAGCAAGCATGCATATAGCATCACAATCATAGCACAAACATGTAAATCAACAACGTGTTTAATGAGAACATGAGGATTGAGCTTTCATCAATCATTGAACACAGTTACATGTTTTACAAAGTGTATCATATCAAAAGGAACACAAGGTCACACTACCCTTGTCCAACAAGTCTACCAATCTACAAAAGTCATACAATCGAAAGGTGGTCTCCAAATGGCTTCACTAGCTCAACTCAATAGTGGTGCTCTCATCAAAAGTAGTGCAACCTACATAAAACCAAAAACCAACTATGCTGATGGTGGTGGTGGTGGAGGAGGAGGTGGAGGAAAGAAAAGCAAGCTGCACACATGCGCAAGCTCCTCCTCAAGCTCATAGACATAACGCAGTAGATAACTGATCTGCTGCTCGACGGTGAGAAATCGAGCATCAAACTCCCGAAAAGGAGTAAGAGCAGCAGGTGGATGTTAAAATGGAGACGGTGATGAACGGGGGTGAACAAAAGCAGGCTAGCAAGGACATGGTAAAGGGCGCAGGGCCATCTCAAGCTCCAAAATCATGCGACTCATAACCTCAAACTGGAGTTGAAGTGATAGAAGTAACTCATCCCGTGTATAACCAACAAAATGAGAGGGATGGTAGGGATCCGAAATCGGCATGGAGTATGACGGGAACCATCGGAATGGCTCATCAAGTGGCAAAGAAGTAAGAGGAGCAAACGATGCAGACTATGACTCGTCACTACACCTAATCAACGTTTGATACCCAAGAATAGTTTGGTTGCAAAATACGCATAAATACGCATTTTGACCAAAATATGACTCGTCACTACACCTAATCAACGTGGTAATCAGTAGGTATAGTCACACGGGACTATAACCATCGTGATTACGCTCACGTTACAAAGTTCAACCGAACTTTGTGTTGACCAAAGACTGGTCAAAGCAGAAAGTCAAACACTGTTTGACTTTCGTGCCTAAAAACGCATAAAAGCACGAAAGAAACTTACAAGAGGTCCAAGCTATGAAGATTTGATCTAAAAGTTCTCAGGTATGAAGTTTTGGAACCTCAACTTAGAGAAAATTCAGATCAATTATGAGGAACAAGTGAATTGGGGTTGGGTATTTATAGGAAATCCACAACCGTTAGGATCGTTCCTCGATAAACGAGCTTCAATCTTGACCGTACAAGTGTGCCCACTGTTTTGCAATACTATGGGTGTGCAAAACAAGCCCATAGAATGAAGAAACCATGTGGAAACCTAGGAAAACAGCTGCTATAACAGAAACTGATTTGCTAAACTGGGCATATGTCACGCCCCGCGTAAGATGAGGCTCTATCTTACGCGGCCCGCGAGAGCTAAGTTTCCAGAAAGCTATAAACTCAGTTTTCGGCACATTTAAGCCCCGTTAACCCCATTTCAAGGCTCTAAAATGAAGTTAGAGTATAGGGAACATGAAATGTGCTAAAAAACATCTCGGATGTCGGTTCGTTTGGCCGTACGATTGCGTTGTTCGGTTAATTACGACGAAACACGAACAGACGCGAAAAACGATCCAAATTACACGACGAATGGAATTTTATCATTCCAATCACTAAAATAAAATATTTTAATGATTACATAAGTTTTTGGATGTCCGGATATGTTTAGAACGTAAGGTATGCGCGAAATTGCAAACCTATGCACTTTTTGACGCTTTTAGTCTCTATTGATCAAAAAGTTTATTTTTGCCCACCAAACACCTCAAAACCTATTTCTAAGCTATGTAAAGGATATTTAGGGCATATTTAACTTATGATCAAGTTCCAGAATGTTTGTTATCATTCGATTCGGTATACTTTTGCAATTTGACGCAAATAGTCCCTGCGATCGAATAAACTTGATTTCGACACACCAAACCCTCCAAAACTCATTTCTAAGTTATGTAAAGGTTATTTAAGGTATGTTAAGCTTATTTCACTATTCTGGAGTGTTTGTTGTGTTAAACTGATTACGTATACGCATCAGTTCGCGTATAACCTTCCAGAAAGCGATTTAAAGCTCGAAATAGAACAAGAATTGATATGTGCAAATGACACACATATTTATACAAATCCTAAGTATGAAACATAATATTTCATTGATTTGGTATTTTTTTGATGGTTGTAGAGGCACAGATGTCACATGAGGGGCCTGAGAAAATGCTGCTGAAACATAAGGATCATGACTAGGCTGCTGGCCTGAAGTACCTTCTCCTGGACGGGGTGCGGGTATATCCTGAAGGAAGACAATAGGTAAGTCAATGCGATGGACGTCAGACTCCACAGGATGAAAAGGAGCAACATCAGCGGGTGCAGGTGCAGGTAGGGGAATAAGTGGCTCAATAACAGGAGGGTCAATGGGTGCAGGAACTGGATCAGGTATGAGGGGTGCAATATCAGGTATGCCAAAAGGAATAGGGTCATGATCAGGTAAGGGCTCAGGATCAGCAGGTGCAACAACAGGCTGATCAACAGGAACAAAATCTGGCTCAAGACTAGGCTCGGGATCATGTGGAAGAGATGGTGCAGCTGACATGGCCGTATCATCATCAGAATCAGTGGCATAGCATCGTAATCCGACTGCCCGCAAAGCTGAAGACGTCACAGACTCAAAGGAATTTGAGACAGAGTGCAAACTAGAATCAGAGGATAACTCGATAACATGAATCTCAAGAAGCGGAATAGCAACAATGTCCTCGTCTAGCTCTCCATCACCATGGGCGTCATCAGGAGGACCATCAACAAACAGATCAACATCATCATCAAACAGATCATCAAAAGGCCAATCCTCAGGAGGGATGCCCGATGATAAGATTTTCATGGACTGGAATGGGGATAACAAAAGGATCCTCATCTGGAATACCATCAGCAAGCGGTAAGTCATCTCCAAAATCAGGAAACGCGAACGGCTGAAAGTCATCGTCATCGTCTGATAGCATGTCTGGGTCGCTCTCAGTATCGGATGTAAAGATCTTTGGCTCTGGTGTGATCTTGTCATCGGAAACAATAGCCATAGGATCATCAGTGTCGGACAATCTGCTCTCGGACGAAGACATAGTGTCTGTAACAGAACAACCATAACATATGCACATATATTAACCACTATCATTTAGCATGCAATCAAAGACAATGTGTGACAACCCTCACAAATCCAGGTATCCGTACGAATTAATTAACATTTAATTAATGCTTAATTAATGTGCTTGCTTACAATTATGGTTAAACTGTTTCTTGATTTCTGGTACATGCATACTCATGCATCACATTTTATACTGTCACTCTATTATTTACACACAAACATTAGTGACAACCTTGATGCACAAAAGCACAGTTAGCACACTAAACGGATAACCCAGTAAACATGCTGACATTGCCAGCACTAGACAGACATTGTTATTGAGGCCAGTATGAGCCGGGAATAAAGTACTACACTGGTAGGGAGTGTAGGGAGGTGAGGATCATTAAACTGCGTCACTAGGTGATAGTTATGTTGCCCGGATGTGCCTAAAACATACTTAAAGTGCAGAATTCTGCACTAGTATACCAAAATTCAGCATTTAACATAACTAGTAAAGTGCAAAAACTTGGTAAAATAATTCTAGACACTTTCCAAAGTGTTGGTAATTTAATGTGTCACTAAAAATAATATTAAAGACACTTTAAAGATTTATTTGACACTTTAACGGATCAACATCCAACCGAACAACCGGACTTTACCCGGAAAATAAAAATATTGCCAAACACATTGTTTATACTTTTCTGAGCTAGTTAGGATCCCCGAACACCCTAACACCCTTTATATTATACTACACATTTAATACACTAACTAATATCATTAGATCTTAACTAAATCCTAACCATAACATTACACCCCAACCCTTACCCCCCCTCATTGGCGACGGTCACAAGGGTGGGACACACCCTTGTGCTTTCTTGATTATTTTATTCACAATGTTAAATATCTAGAAGACACTTTGTATGATGGATAATAAGGAAATTGGATTATAAATAAACCTAAGAGTTCAAGACTTTCATTTCACTAATCACCCAAACTCAAACTCTCTCTCTTTCCCTCTTGCTTGGTCACGGCCGAACACCACCACCCATCATACACCCACCATCAATTCTTGTTCAAGCTATTTTCATACATACAAAGGTGCAAGGGATCATACAAGAAGGCTCGGTGCTCTCGGAAGTTCAAGAACCTCTCTAGTTTTCTTTTATCCACCACATTTATACCTTGTTTCTTCCCTAGCCTTGTGCTAGTAGTAAGTGTTTCTATTCATCATCTTGATCTTGTTTATGGTGGTTAATAGGCGATTTAATGGTTAAAAATTAAGAACACTAAAGAACATAACATAAAGTCTTGAACATAAGAAGAATAAGGTGGATAAAGAAAGAATATGTGTGTAAATCATGTATATCTTGTATGATTGTTATTATTTGATGTTGTTGTTAGTAGAGACAAGATGGATCATCATCTAGACATACTAGTCCGTGTTTGAGAGCATGAACTAGTAGGATGTAAAAGTTAGAAAGATGAAGGATGATGGATCCATCCATTCATAAGCCTTGAACTTGAATAAACATAACTTTTCTTGTAAAACGAAGTTGTACACTTGTGGATCTAGAGATCTACAAGTGGTTTTTCGGAAGAACCAAACGGAAAATGCTAGTTTTGTTAAAACCCGGATATTTTATGAACTAGAAGCAAACTTGGTAAATAAACAAGTGTATGAACACTTGTGTAACAAGAAATTTAACAAAGAAGTAATTTTGTGAATCTTGACTAGAAGTTGTTAAACTTCAAACTCTTTAAAAATAAAGTTTACAAGAAACCAATCATGTTTTTAAAGATAACAAGATCTACTAAATATGTTAGAAAGTTACTACATATTTTTACAAAACCTTCAAGTTCATGAGTTTGAGATTTAGGCTTATTTTTGTCAAGTTTGATGCTTAAATATTGTTGATTGATGATTGTTAAATTGTTTGATTGAGTTTTGAAAAGAAAATGATACGCTTTTAAGCGTGGACACCTCCGGTTACAGAGGAAACTCTGGCGAAAATTTTCCAGAAATATAACACTTAGAAATATTTTTGTAACAAATGTTATAAATGTGTTTTTAACTTGGTTTTCAAAATAAACTTCGCCATGATTTTTATTTCAAAAATTACAAAGTGTCGGAGGTGGATTTTCGTAAATAAAACTAGTTAAATATATATTTAGAATATATATTTCATAATAAAACGCTTGTGTGATTATGTGATTTTTTTTTGTGAACTAGATATATTATTTTTAGGATAAAAATAATATAACCTGAGAATATTATGAAATCATGACTCCAAAATAATACCAACGCTGTCACAAATGAATATTTAAGTTACACCGGTATTGTATTTACAACGTGAACTTTAAAATGTAACTAATGTATTTTCGGAAAATACTCTTAAACGTGTATTTTGATAAAGTATTATTTTGGAATTGGTACGAAGTAAAATATAATATTTTTGGGAAAAATATGTATATTTTGGAGTTAGAATATTTTAGACAAGTGATTTAAAATATATTTTTCAAGTGAGACTTAAAAATATATTTTCGGAATTATAAAGCAAACATGTATTAAAACCCTCATCCTTGGGAAGGAATATACTTATAAAATAAATAAGAAGTGTGAATACGGAATAGTTACCTAACTATTTTTCCAACAAAACGTTAAACCCTAAACCAAAGCACGACCATCCGTCTAATAGGAATTAGTACGTGTAGGTCGTCACGCAGCAGATAGAGTTGGAGATTGACGTTTCTGGATACGCACTTCTGTGAGTTCATGTCCCCCTTTTCTCTTAACTGTTTTCAGTTTTTATACTTCGGGGGTGGAATACATGTTACAGTAATTATGGATATTTTATACATGGTATGGTTAGCTTAAGGAGGGTTTACTACTTAGATCATGTGAGTAGGTAGGCTGGAACTAGAGGCCATTAATCCTCATTGTAGGACCGAGGGTCATTAGCGGTAGATCTATCTGGGTGTAGCGAGCCCAACTCCAGGCCCACTGTACGGACCTCGGGGTGACTTTGAGCCCGACGCAAAAATCTGCTAGGTTTGAGTCTTCCTACAGCACTTCACACATATCATTGGCTTTGCAACCCAATGGTTATTTCTTTTTCCTTAATTGCTACATACCAGGGATTTTTCATACATACAAACATATTACAAAGGTTTATACATACTCACTTTTACATGAACTCGCTCAACTTTTGTTGATATTTCAACTTACGTGTATTTCAGGAAATTAGAGGATCTGGCAAGGTATGCACTGTCGTCACGCTGCGTAGGAGTAATGATGTCATCCGCGTTTAGGAAATGTGACCTTTGCCTGGACGGGTCGCAAGTCTTAAACTGTGTTTTTATTTCAAGCCTTATGTCGTTTCGTACAAACAAGTTCTAATTATGTTGTGGTTGTAATTCGTTGCATGTGTCAACTTTTAAACAATGTGGTTGTGTTAACTTTTAAAACTTGTTAAATGGATGAACATCATGGTTTTATTATCATATAGCATGGTTATGATATATGCTATGGTATTAAGAAGTCACACCAAAATAAACCCACGCTTCCGCAAAGCCAGGGTGTGACAGCTTGGTATCAGAGCATCGATCATAGCGAACCAGGATTCTTTCTCAAGTCTAGACTATGATCACTAGGGCTCTCACGAAAACATTTTTACATTGCATACACTAAAACGTCCAGACCCAGGATACAAAAATTTTTTACAAACAAAAAGTTCGAGCACTTTTTCACAATTTATGATTCAGTCAGGGAGACTGAGGGAATTCAGCCCTAAAGGCTGGGGAGATTCAGTCGGGGAGACTGAGGGAATTCAGCCCTAAAGGCTGGGGAGATTCAGTCAGGGAGACTGAGGGATTTCAGCTCTAAAGGCTGGGGAGATTCAGTCGGGGAGACTGGGGAATTCAGCTCTAAAGGCTGGGGAGATTCAGTCGGGGAGACTGAGGGAGTTAGTCTGAGAGACTAGGAAATTCAGTCTGAGAGGCTGGGTAGGATAGTCTAGGGAAGACTAGGAGGATTGCTTGCTTTATTGTGGCCAACATGTTTATTTGACTTTATGATTGATATATGAGCATATGTGTGATTGTGTTACAGACATCATGGTTTCATCGTCAGATACAGGAGTATCCGACACACTAGATCCCATGGCGATCGTATCAGATGACGAGATTCCCTCAGAGCGAGAGGTCTACACATCAGACACCACCAGCACAGACGATGATGATTTCCAACCCTTCGCGCTGCCGGATGTTGGAGTAGAGCCTACTGATGGCCTTCCTGCCGGGGATTTACCACTTGCGGTGATCCCTGCTCCAATACCACTTGCTGCTTTTCCAGTCGTTGATATGCCCCTCGATGTCGTTTCTGACGATGACATCGATCTGTTTGAGGAGGTTCCGCCTGAGGCTGACTATGAGGGCGGGGCCCCTATTACTGCTGACGTTGTTCTCCCCATCGCTGAGGCCCCTTTTGAGAAGCTTCCTGTTGGTTCACCTGTCCCGGACTCATTGGAGTCTGTGGCATCTCCATCTTTGCACGACCACGGTGTGCAGCCCCACTTTTCTGATCCTGACATGGCGATGTCGGCTGCACCCGGCCTATCGCATGAGTTCAAGTTTGATCACGATGACGCTTTTGAGCCGATCTTTCCACCTGACTTCGATCCTGACCACGATATTGAGTTCATTCACTTGGATCAGCCTCTAGATGCACCTGTAGATCCTATTGATCCTTTGCTTGACATCCCTGCTGATCTTGATATAGATCTTGCTGACCCGGAGCCTGCTGTGGCCCCAGAGCCTGTACTTGCTCCTGACCTTGCATTAGAGCATGGCCCAGTCCATGATGATGCACCAGCTGATGCACCTCTTGTTGAGGATATACCCGTGGCTGATCTGCCCGTTGTTGCTCCACCCTTGATAGTTGATCCTGTTGTTGAGGCACCACTTCCTGATCCCGTGCCGGTACTGTTTGACCGTGCACCCTTTGCTACTCATATATGTAGGATCGTTGTTGGACCCAAACGAGTCGTTCAGAAGAGCTTGTAATCCGATTCAAAGGCGGAATCAGTGAAACGGACGTGGAACCAGCTTGATACTATTAAATCTGTCACTTATATTGAATATAACATCAATTATAACCTGAACAGATTTTGGCAGCACTTCGTTACAAATCCAGAAGCTGTCTCCCAAATGAAATTTCAAGTGCCCTATATATAGATAAGAGGGTTTCGCTTGAAATGAACAAGGCACGTTCAAGCGAACTCAACTCTGTTGGTTTCGCTTGAACTAGTCCTTGACACTTTCAAGCGAACTCACTTCCTTAAACCTAAAAATCTGTTTCTCGAACCTTGGGCACTGATAATCCTATCCTATTACATGATACAAGACAAAGTCAATAGACGTAGTGCACTAACAGACTCCCCCTCGGATATTGACGAAGTCTTCAGCATGACACATCTTCGGTCTTGATCATTCTGCCTTCTCATCCAAATTGTAATATTATAAGCATCCATCAATCCTTCTCTTCTTCCATCAGCTTCAGGCTCCCCCTTTCATCAAGCTTCCGTGCTTTGGGATCGACACCTAGCTATCCATCTACAAGCTCCCTATTTGCTTCAAGCTTGTCTTCAGACTCCCCCTTAGACTCTGCTCTCGGGATCGTAATCTGGACTATCTTCTGCAATTTCTCAAACCTTTATAAGTAACAATATATTGAATTTCCAGGATTGAAGACCTGGCTTTTTCAACTATCTAAAATCCTCCCCCTATCAACAACCTTCATTGATTTGGCAGTATTAAGTATCCAACTCCCTCACAGTTAATCATCCAAGTCCAACTTAATGACCTTGGAGATATCACAAACTGTTTTTGATTTTTTTTATTTAAAAACTCAAGTTTCAAATTAATGAACTTGTTTTATTTTCAGAAACACAATCAGCTTACTTAGATTTTGAAACTCAGCCTCTCAGACATCAGTTGTCGAAAATAAAGCAGAATCAAAAATGTTTTTGTATTTTCTGAAATATAAAGCAGTAAAGAAATATTTACAAACATATTTACAGACAATATTTTTGTTTGAGTTTGCGTTAGAGAATCATATCAGTTTTTGACAAGTCACAAGTACCGTTGAGCTTTTTAACACTTTAAGTATTGAACAATTCACTTAGATTGTCAATATACTGATCCACTTAAATTTTCACACAAATTTCAACTGATTTAGGATATGAATTAGATGTTTTAAGAACTTAAACTCATTCATGTGTCCCACCTCTTGAATATACTCCCGTATCCAGATCCCAATATTCAGTCTTACAGGTGAGTATACCTAGATGATATCTGTAAGGGGAATAAATTATGAAACCATATGAGCTCAGGTCAGAACTTCCGTTCAGCAGAGAACTCAGGTTTGACTTTAGGTGTGTCCCCTTTAGAGGATTTTTTTTTACAAAAGCAATGATTATCAAATTTATTGTTTCATCATTTTTGCTGAGGGTTGTGCTATATTTCAAGCAATGCGGAAAGTATTATTCGGAGACTAGGTCAGAACTTCCATTCAGCAGAAGTCCCGGAATAATACCCCAGATATCACTAAGCATAAAGACCTAGTATCTCAGAAAGAGGGACCTTTCAAACGAGATTTCAGGGGTTACCTATATATTCAAGTAGTGTTCCCCACGAAATAAGCAAGTTTGAATTTAGGTTTATATCCCGAAAAAGTTTACTAAATGTATAAAAATCTATCGGCATATCATCAGTGAGACTGTTTAACACTATATAATCATTACAATTCTTTAGCATACTGTAACTGTCTACTGATGTACTATCATTTCCTCTTTTTACACAAAAACTCAATTTTGAAATTTATCATGTTTTTGACTTAAATTTTCTAATGTTTTTGAATTTTCTAACAACAATATATCTCCCCCCTAAAATGCAAAATCATTAAAGAAAATTTGACAACCAACACTGATAGCTTTGTCTCGCCATCCATTTTCTGCTAACGTGCTCTATTTTGCAGAAAAAGCAGTAAATACCCCCATGATTTACAACACATTGATTTTTACAGTTTGAAAACCGTTTTTCAATCTTGTGAAATTAATCATGTTTGTTCAGCCGTGAGGGTTTCGACATATTCAATCAACACATATTTTTGTCATTTTCTATTTTTGACAAAAATTTAAAAAACAAACATATTTTTTATTTTTCAAATTTTAACAAACTAAAAACATATTTTTGGTTTTTAATTTTTCAATTTTTAGGGGTTTGAAAATATTGTTTATTTATGTATAGAATGAAAATAAACTTCCTGTTTCAACCAACACAGGATCCAGCAGCCTCTTCCTCCTCTCCATGTGCCAGGCTGCTCCAATTTTCATTCTCACAATCTTGATTTTTCTTGAGCACCTGCACATTCAACTAACTCAATTACTTGAACAATTTAGCCCAGGTCTGTTTGACCTTAGGCATTTCAACACAATAATTTTCATTTAATGCTGGAAACTCTTTGTCATCTTTCACAAAAATCTTTTCAACTTTTACTTCAACTTTTTCATCTTTTTCAAGAATCACCTGTTTCTTTGCATTCCATTTTTGACCTTTTGGAGTACCACGTTTGTAAAAATGTGAATCTTTTTGAATCTTTTGATTTTGAACAACAACTTTTGGTTTCCAAAACTCTTGGGATTTTGTCATATCAACTTATTTTTGCCAACTTTGTGTTGTTCTAAATCTGGGTGTGTGAGAATTCCAGATCTGTGTTGAATCGAACCTATACAGGTTTGACTTCCAATTTTGATTCGAAGCAAACTTGTTTGTGTTGTACCTCCAAGTTTGTTTTGAATCAAATCTGGTTGACCTTTGTCTCACATTCTTAGATTTTTGTTTCTCAGCATCAATCTTCTTTATATCAACATCCACAGGTTTTAGATTTGGACACTTTCTTGCAAGATGCCCTTTTTGATCACATTTAAAACATGTTCTCATGGACACATCTTTGACATGTGGTTGTTGCTTTTTCTTTTTAGCAAAGAACTCATCATTAGACTGTCTCAATTTGAGTTCTTTTTCTTCTGCTAAACTGTTTCCTTGAACAAAACTCATTTTTGCCTGATAATTTGGCATTTCATTTTTGTTTCGATTCTGTTTCTTCTTATAACCCAACCCAGCCTTCATATTTTTCTTCTTGAAACTAGGTTTGTTATACGAACCCCTATGACTCTTACCAGCAAACTTTGAAATTTCAGACTTCTCAATCTCAACCATTTTGAAAACTTTATCAACCTTTTCTGAAATCACATTCTGTATCAGGAATACAACATCTAAGAACAATTTGTCCGATCCAATCATGGTATAAACCAATCCTTTTGAATCATCATTCAAACTTTTCTCAGATTTTGTGTTTTTCAGATAACTATCATGAAGATTTCCTTCATCTTCATCCTGTGATTCAGATTTACCTGTATCAACCAACTCTTCTTTCAACACACTTTCAACGACTTTACCTACCACCTCTGAATCATGAGAATCATCAGATTTGGAATAGATTATGTCAATGTTGTCTGGCAATTGGTCTACCATGTTGAAAGCTTTTTCGACCTTTTCCTCATCATAAAATGCAAATTTTCCCGGTGGTGGAACTTGATGAAACTCTGAGCCAATGCCTTTCTTGTTTTGCTCAGACTCACCATCTCCCGGTTTTATATTGAAAATACGTTCAAGCACATATGATGACACATGATAACTTTTTAACTTGTTGTCATCCTGTTCTAGATCAGCAATCTATCGCTTTAGCTTAGCAACATCCTCAATATAGGAATTAACAACATCTTGTTTTATGGAATACATTCGTTTAAGTTCTTTAGTTGTTTCAGAAAGATAATTCATTCTTGATTGAGCATATTTCATTTCATCTTTCACTTTTTCGTATGACTCTTTCGTAATATGATATGCTAATTTCATTGAGTCATATTCTTTCTTCATTTCTTGACAAGCAATTTCTTTTTGTGAACATTCTTTTATAATTTTAGAAACATTTTCTTTCAAAACTTCATTTTCTGTTTCTAACTTTTTACATTTTTCTGAAAGTTTTTCATCATTTTCTTTTAAAACTTTTTCATTTTCTAGCATTTCTTTGCATTTTTCTTTAAAAATGTTTTCAATTTTAGTGAATTCAATATCTCTTGTTCTGAATTGCTCATCTTTTTCAGTACAAGCTCTGTACGTTTCCATGCATTTCTTGCACTGATCAATCGTTTTTAAGATTTCAGAATCAGAATGTACCTTAGTGATTGGCACTTCGGTGTTTGATGCAGTTGCCTCAGTTTGCTTTTGATCAGTATCATCTTGCTTTTCTTCAACACCGACTTCATCACCAACATTACCAGCTTCCAAAATCTCATTCTTTACTTCTTCTTCTTCTTCTTTCCTCACATCTTCTCTAATTTGCTGTTCTTCAGTAACAGCTTTCTTAACCTCTTCATTCACCTTCTTCAGATTGTTCACCATTTCTTCAACATTCTTCTTCATTCTCTCTTCATCCCTTATTCTTAGACACGATGTCATGGCATATCTGATCTCCTTTTCATGCCTTTTAGCATATGTGTCATCTTTCATCACATTTCTATAGTATTCGGCTCTCAAAGGAATTATGAGAAGAACATCATCAAAGATTATGTCTTTCTTTGGAACAACTGGTTCTCCTTCTCTGTTGAAGTAGCATTCTCTCTTCTTATCTCATCTTTTGCTGCTGACAGCAATCTCATACTCTTTCTGCATTTCATCCATTCTGTTCAACACAATGTTTCTTTCTCTGTAGGTCTTTTCTTCCAGAATCTCTTCTCTGGTTTTCACTTTGATCTCAGCTGTGTCTTTGTCTTTGTTTTCCTCTTGAATCTCAGCAACAAAAACAAACTTTCTTTCCTCTGTCATAGCTCTGCCATGGGCTGTTTTTCGAACATTCTCCAAACGATCTTCTTCTGGACATATCTCAGACCAATCAAAACCTTCATCATCTTGAATTACAAAATAAGCTCTCGATTTGGGTTATCTTCAATCATCTTTGGCTCTTCTCTGCTTCGATGGTAGATTGCCTTTCGGTAGTAATCATCATTGAACGGATGTTCATTTCCACCAACTGCAGAATTAGTGCATTCTCTCTTGAAATGACCTTTCTGCTTACATTTGAAGCAGGTCACTTTGGATTTGTCAAATCCAAGCTTTGTTGATGCACCTCCAAGAGATTGTTTCCCAGTAATTTCCATATATCTCTGATCTCTGCGAATGCAGCTTGCCAAACACCAACGGATGTCAATGAGTTCCATCTCTTCCGGATCAATCTGGTCGTAGTCTTCTTTGGTTAACTCTAAGTTTCCAATTTTACCAGCTACAAGACCTTCATACGATTCCAGAACAGAAGCAAGAAAACTCATTTGTTGTTTAGCTGCATTAATGCTCATTGCCGGAGAATTTTTCAACTTAAGAGCAATGTTGCACAGTATCTCCTCTGCTTCTTCAGAACTAGCTTTTGAAGCCGATGAATGATAACCTGGATCATAACTTGATGAGCTCTTATGTGGCTCTTTTGTCCTCTCACTACTGAATGTTGTCTTTGGTGAACTATCAACTTTCACCGAAGGTAAACTACCTTTGTAGTACAGACCAACATTCTGTTGATGCGAAGAACTGCTCATCTTGTTCTGTTTCTGCTATTCAAGTTCATGAGTTTCAATCTTTTCAAATAAAGTATCAAGAGAAATTGTTTCATACAAAGCATCATTTTTCAAAATAAAAACAAACTTTTGCCACTGATCAGCTCGTGGTAACGCTTCAATCACTTTATCAATAATTTCCTCTCTTGTTTTCACAATCTCAAAACGTTCAAGTTCAATTTTTAAATGGCAAAACCTCTCAATTATTTGCCTCACTGTCTCTCCTTTAATACTATCAAATAGATCGAATTCTTTCTTTAGTAAAGCAATTTTGTTCTTTTTGATCTGTTTACCCCCCTCAGCTTTAACTCGTAAAGCTTCCCAGATAGATTTCGAAGATCCATCATGATTAAGTAATGCAAAAATGTCATTTCTAATAGCCGACTGGATCAACGCAATCATTCTCTGTTCAGACGAGAATTCCTTTTTGTCCTCAACGCCTAATTTCTTCATAGGAATTTCCTCTCCTTTGTTATCTTTTGGTCTCTCATATCCAAACTCTAGACAAAACCAGCTTTCATGAGCGTATGCTTTTGCCCAGTTAAGAAACCGTTCTTTCCACCAAGTGTAATCTTCAATATTATCCAGCTTGGGTGGTTTGGAATAAGTCCCATAAAAATTGTCATGATTAATGTTTTCATTGACCACTTTTGTGATTGACTTTGGTGTGACCGTTGATGTTTCGGAAGAATCGGATGTGAACGCGTTGAAAAACGTGTTGTAGAATTCTTCAGCCATGATGTAATCCTAAACAGATATAATCAAACAAACACAATCAGTACAAACAATATCAAATATTCTGAAACAGACTGACACTTGATTGACGTGAAATGATCTTGACTCGGAATTTCCACTTTCAAGCGAACTGAGACTTCAAGCGAAATCCCAAGTTGAAACTGAATATCAACTTTCAAGCAAAATGCCTAGATGACCATTCAAGCGAGATAGCACTTCAAGCGAACATCAATTTGAAGCGAACTTAGCAAGGTATTTCAAGCGAAACACTGAATTCAAGTGAGATCAGGTCTAATTTCAAGCGGACAGTCTTTTCAAGCGGAGTCACAATGTAAACTCAAGCGAGATGTCGTTTTCAAGCGGACTCAATACCCTTAATCCGCTTGAAGTGTCAATGACGTCAACAAATACGAACCAATTTCAAGCGAAACTATGATTTTAACCAGTTTTAAGTCGATTTTCGTTCCGAAACTTTACAGGATTTGTTTAAACATGATTACGCACATTATGTGAAAGTTTGAGCCGATTTTATCCGTGAAAAATTTTTAAGTTTGAAAAGAATGGTGTAGAAATCAGAAACTAGATGATATCAAGCTAAACTCTTCTTCCTGAGCTCTGATACCACTTGTAGGATCGTTGTTGGACCCAAACGAGTTGTTCAGAAGAGCTTGTAATCCGATTCAAAGGCGGAATCAGTGAAACGGATGTGGAACCAGCTTGATACTATTAAATCTGTCACTTATATTGAATATAACATCACTTACAACCTGAACAGATTTTGGCAGCACTTCGTTACAAATCCAGAAGCTGTCTCCCAAATGAAATGTCAAGTGCCTATATATAGATAAGAGGGTTTCGCTTGAAATGAACAAGGCACGTTCAAGCGAACTCAACTCTGATGGTTTCGCTTGAACTAGTCCTTGACACTTTCACGCGAACTCACTTCCTTAAACCTAAAAATCTGTTTCTCGAACCTTGGGCACTGATAATCCTATCCTATTACATGATACAAGACGAAGTCAATAGACGTAGTGCACTAACAATATAGATCCACTTTACGCGGACACCCGCAATGGGTGGATTGATGACGATGACGATTACCCACCATTTGTGTTACCTGTTACACCTCCAGTCATACCTGTTTCGGCACCCACTGATATTCCACTATCTCACCCACGTACGACCGATGTCCATCATACTGATCTCCCGATCACCTATCTCTAGGACATCCCTCCACCACGTCCTGGGGAGGGTTCATCACGACAGCCTTTTGGTCACACACCCTTCATGGCAGGAGGCAGCCAGTTCATACCTCAGATTTCTCATCCTACTTTTGTTCCCCCTGTGCTACCATCATCCTTACCGTTCACGTCACAGCTTTCTTCTGTTGCACCACCCACTGCACCATCTTTCACGCCATCGAGCGAGCCATTTTATGGACCACGCCCCTATCATGCCACTGTCTGATCCATACCACCCGTACCATGTTGGGCACTCTATGGAGGACATTCTCACTTCTTTGATGATACAACAGGATGCTTTGACGTGTCGTATTCAGGTTTTGGAGAGTGTTCCACGTCCATCTTGTCATTATCAGACCCTATTTGCTGCACCACACGCTCCACGTCCACTTTCCCCCGATTCAGACGCTCGTTTCATGACTTCTGAGCAGCATATAGCATATTTGCTGCGCGCCTATCGTGCTTTAGAGGAGGACTGGTTACATATGCGTCGCTTGCTTTACTCTTACTTTCCTCCTCCTCCGCCGCCATCAGTATAGGCATATTTTTGGTTTTATGCAGGTAGACTTTTGGTAAGAAGATTACGATTGTGCCGACTATACAGCATTTTGGAGACCGCATTTTGACGTCATGACTTTTGATAGTTAGTTTTTGGTTGTTGTATATGACTAGCTAGTTCAGACAAGGGCGATATGGCCCTTAGTCACTTGTGATGTACGATATAGTTATAAAACTTGTAACCATTGTATTGTGGTCTCGATTTATGATAGCGCAATCGCAATATTCTCATTATATGTGATGTTGGGATTGATTGTCCTAATTTTATAACATGAGATGTTATGTGCTTGATTAATTTATAACATGAGATGTTATGTGCTCGATGAATGATATTACGTACGTATGTTATTTACTTACTATGACCTGACCCGTATGATCATCTTTTAGAAGATGCCTCCAAGACGCGAGATGCGCATGCCTACCAACGAGGCAGAACTCCAAGGGATCATTGCCGCCGCTATAACGCAATATGCAGCCTCCTAGGGAGGAACCAGTGGGAGTATTTCAAACAATAACGACAATAACAATCCACCTCATGGTAACGTTAAGTCGTTTGAGACATATTACGATACATTTGGATATTTATAGCACGTCCGCTAATACCATTTGTAAATTCTAACGTATGTGCAGGGTGCACCTACAAGCAGTTTCTCGACTGCAAGCCCGTGAATTTAGACAGCACAGGAGGTGCCGTTGCGTTTGTTAGGTGGGCTGAAAAGACAGTCTCTGTCTTAAGAATGAGCAAATGCACTCCCGATCAGCAAGTGACTTACATCTCAGGGCTGTTCCTGGATGGAGCCCTATCGTGGTGGAACTTACAAGTGCAGACTTTAGGAGAATCTGCTGCTTACGCGTTAACATGGGCTGAGTTAAAAGAGTTAATGCGAAGAAAGTATTGCTCGCGTGCTGAGATACAAAGGTTAGAGACTGAGTTCTGGCATTTGAGGATGGATGGTCCCAAGATCGCGGAATATGTTCAAAGATTTCATGATTTATCTCACGTAGTACCGTACATGGTCACACCAGAGTTTAAACGTATTGAGAGATTTATCTGGGGATTGGCACCCCAGATAATGAGTATGGTTACCACGTCCAAGCCCGCGACGATCACAGAAGCCATCGACCTAAGTGTAGCACTTACTAAAGAGGCCATTAGGTTGAACAAGTTCTCGATTTCCGATCAGAAGAAAAAGGAAACACATGTTGAACCGTCTAGTGAGAACAAGCGGAAATTTTAAAATTTCAAGCAAGGAACCAGCCATGTAAGCAAGAAGGGCGAGTCAAGCACACCGGCTAGAGCTGCAACCGGTGTTGAGAATAAAGGAAAGGGTTATATGGGCACTCTGCCCAAGTGTAACACATGCCAGCGCCATCATTCTGGCCGGTGCGGACCAAAAACATGTGAAGCTTGTGGGAAAATTGGCCACTTGAAGGATACTTGCTGGGTTAGTGCTGGCCGGGGTGGCCAAGGAGGTTTTGGTAATCGTAACAATAACCGTGGTGGTAATGGAAATTGTCCGCAAGGGAATAATGGCGGAAATGGAAACCGTGGGAATGTTGCGAATCAAGCTGGGAATGGAAATCGCAACCAAAACAACACTCAAGCTGGGAATGGAAATGGCCAAGGTCCAGGATGCTTTAATTGTGGAGAAGTTGGGCACTTTAAGAAGGAATGCCCAAAGCTGAATCAAGCCCGTGGAAGAGTCTTTAACATTGGCGCAAGGGAAGCGCGCCAGGATCCGAACGTAGTCACCGGTACGTTCCCTATAAACCAACGTTTTGCATCTGTTCTTTTTGATACTGGTGCCGATTATAGTTTCGTGTCGTTAGAATTTAAGGATATACTTGGTTTGGCCACTAGTAAGTTGGACATTCCATACTCGATTGAATTGGCGAATGGGAAACTAGTTGAAACGGGTGAAGTTATAAGAGGATGCGTGATAGAATTGGGAGGACACGAATTTACACTAGACCTGCTACCTGTTGAGTTGGGAAGCTTTGATGTGGTAGTGGGAATGGATTAGTTGTCCAGCAACAAGGCCGAGATTGTTTGCCACGAGAAGACCATCCGTATCCCTGTGACGGATGAAGAAACAATCGTAGTGCACGGAGAGAAGCATGATACGCCGCTGAGAATCATTAGCTATCTGAAAACTAGAAAGTGTTTGCAGAAGGGATGTGTTGCCTATTTGGCACACATCATGGATAAGGAAGCTGCTGAACCGAAGATCGAAGACATTCCAGTCGTCAAGGAATATCCGGAAGTCTTTCCAGAGGACTTGCCAGGATTACCGCCTCAAAGGCAAGTCGAGTTCCACATTGACTTGGTTCCAGGCGCCGCGCCTGTGGCCAAGGCACCCTATAGACTTGCGCCTTCAGAGATGCAGGAGTTATCAACACAACTCCAGGAGCTATTGGATAAAGGATTTATCAGGCCAAGCTTCTCACCTTGGGGAGCTCCAGTACTGTTCGTTAAAAAGAAGGATGGTAGTTTTCGGATGTGTATAGACTACCGCGAGCTTAATAAGTTGACTATCAAGAACATATATCCTTTGCCGAGGATCGATGATCTATTTGATCAGCTGCAAGGTTCGAGCTTTTATTCAAAAATAGACCTTCGATCAGGATATCATCAACTAAGGATACAAGAGGAAAGTATCCCGAAAACGGCCTTTAGGACTCGTTACGGACATTACGAGTTCCTGGTCATGCCGTTTGGGTTAACGAAAGCACCTGCAGTTTTCATGGACCTAATGAACCGAGTCTGCAAGCCGTACTTGGATAAGTTCGTGATAGTGTTTATCGATGATATTTTGATCTACTCAAAGACGAAGGACGAACATAAACAACATTTAAGAGCTATTTTGGAGCTACTTAAGAAGGAAAAGTTGTACGCCAAGTTCTCGAAGTGCGAGTTCTGGCTGCGTGAAGTCCAATTTCTTGGACATGTGGTTAACGGAAATGGAATCCATGTGGATCCAACAAAGATCGAGGCGATCAAGAGTTGGGAGACCCCAAAGACGCCAACCAAGATTCAACAGTTCTTAGGTTTGGCGGGTTATTATCGAATGTTCATTAAGGATTTCTCTAAAATCACTCAACCTCTGACCGCGCTCACACAGAAAGACAAAAAGTTTGATTGGAGTGACAAGCAAGAAGAAGCGTTTCAGTTGTTGAAGAAAAAACTTTGTGACGCACCGATACTATCGCTACCCGAAGGAACGGATGACTTCGTGGTATATTGTGATGCCTCGCGTCAAGGCTTGGGTTGCGTGCTGATGCAGCACCAGAAAGTTATAGCTTATGCGTCACGCCAGTTGAAGACTCACGAGAGAAACTATACCACGCACGACTTGGAGTTAGGCGCGGTGGTATTTGCGTTGAAGATTTGGCGACCTTATTTGTATGGTACGCGATGTACAATTTTCACGGATCACAAGAGCTTACAGCACATATTCGATCAGAAGGAACTCAACATGAGGCAAAGATGCTGGGTAAAACTGTTGAATGATTATGATTGTGAGATCAAATACCACCCAGGGAAAGCAAATGTGGTCGCTGATGCCCTGAGTCGAAAAGAGAGAATCAAGCCCATAAGGGTTAGGGCTTTGGAAATGATTGTCCAAACAGACCTCTCTTTGCGCATTCGTGCCGCACAAAGGGGGGCTTTGAAAGAAAGGAATCTTGAGGACGAGTATCTCCGTGGGATGGAGAAGCAGTTGATACCAAACGAGGAAGGGACTTTATGCTTCATGAAACGGATTTGGGTTCCTCTGTTTGGTGGTTTGAGGAAGGTTGTTTTTTATGAAGCCCACAAATCGCGGTACTCAATTCATCCCGGAGCGGATAAGATGTGCCAGGATCTCAAGGATTTCTACTGGTGGCCTAGGATGAAAGGCGATGTTGCAGTATACGTTAGCAAATGTTTAACGTGCGCCAAGGTTAAGGCCGAGTACCAGAAGCCCTCAGGTCTTCTACAGCAACCTGAAATACCCAAATGGAAATGGGAACAGATTTCCATGGACTTCATAACAAAGTTGCCAAAAACTCCTAGAGGCCATGATACGATTTGGGTGATAGTAGACCGTCTAACCAAGTCTGCGCACTTCCTGCCAATCAAAGAGAAGGACAACACTAGTAAACTTGCGGAAATATACATGCGAGAGATTGTTGCACGTCATGGAGTGCCTCTCTCGATTATCTCTGATAGAGATGGACGCTTCGTGTCAAGGATTTGGCAGTCTTTCCAAGAAGCTTTTGGCTCACAGTTAAATCTAAGTACTGCGTTTCACCCACAAACTGACAGCCAAAGTGAACGAACTATTCAGACGCTGGAAGATATGCTGAGAGCATGTGTAATGGATCTAGGTGGTAGCTGGGATAATCATTTACCATTGGTCGAATTTTCATACAACAACAGCTACCACACAAGCATTGGAGCCGCGCCATTTGAAGCTCTTTACGGACGCAAGTGTCGATCACCATTATGCTGGGCTGATGCGGGTGATAGACAACTTGTTGGTCCCGAAATAGTCCAAGAGACAACAGACAAGATCGCACAAATTCGAAAGCGCATCAAGGCGGCTCGCGATAGATAGAAAGCCTATGCAAACCGAAGAAAGAAACCTTTAGAGTTTCAAGTTGGGGATATGGTTTTATTAAAAGTTTCACCCTGGAAGGGTGTGGTACGCTTTGGAAAGCGTGGGAAGTTGAATCCGCGATACATTGGCCCTTTCAGAATCCTTCAAAGGATTGGGCTTGTAGCCTACAAGTTGGACCTACCTGCCGAACTTAATGGTGTTCATGATACATTCCATGTATCAAATTTGAAAAAGAGTCCAACACAGGAGACAGTGATCATTCCGGCTGACGAAGTTCATATCAATGACACGCTCCACTTTACCGAAGAACCCACCGAGGTTACGGATTGGAAAGTTAACAAAACACGCAGGAGTAGTGTCAAGCTCGTCAAAATTCGATGGAATGCAAGACATGGGCCTGAATTCACGTGGGAACGTGAGGATCGTATGAAGGAGAAATACCCCCATTTATTTCCTAAGACCCCTGTAACTAGAAGCAGAGCCTAAAATTTCGGGACGAAATTTATTTAACGGGGGGAGAATGTGACAACCCTCATAAATCCAGGTATCCGTACGAATTAATTAACATTTAATTAATGCTTAATTACTGTGCTTGCTTACAATTGTGGTTAAACTGTTTCTTGATTTCTGGTACATACATACTCATGCATCACATTTTATACTGTCACTCTATTATTTACACACAAACATTAGTGACAACCTTGATGCACAAAAGCACAGTTAGCACACTAAACGGATAACCCAGTAAACATGCTGACATTGCCAGCACTAGACAGACATTGTTATTGAGGCCAGTATGAGCCGGGAATAAAGTACTACACTGGTAGGGAGTGTAGGGAGGTGAGGATCATTAAACTGCGTCACTAGGTGATAGTTATGTTGCCCGGATGTGCCTAAAACATACTTAAAGTGCAGAATTCTGCACTAGTATACCAAAATTCAGCATTTAACATAACTAGTAAAGTGCAAAAACTTGGCAAAATAATTCTAGACACTTTCCAAAGTGTTGGTAATTTAATGTGTCACTAAAAATAATATTAAAGACACTTTAAAGCTTTATTTGACACTTTAACGGATCAACATCCAACCGAACAACCGGACTTTACCCGGAACATAAAAATATTGCCAAACACATTGTTTATACTTTTCTAAGCTAGTTAGGATCCCCGAACACCCTAACACCCTTTATATTATACTACACATTTAATACACTAACTAATATCATTAGATCTTAACTAAATCCTAACCATAACATTACACCCCAACCCTTACCCCCCCTCATTGGCGACGGTCACAAGGGTGGGACACACCCTTGTGCTTTCTTGATTATTTTATTCACAATGTTAAATATCTAGAAGACACTTTGTATGATGGATAATAAGGAAATTGGATTATAAATAAACCTAAGAGTTCAAGACTTTCATTTCACTAATCACCCAAACTCAAACTCTCTCTCTTTCCCTCTTGCTTGGTCACGGCCGAACACCACCACCCATCATACACCCACCATCAATTCTTGTTCAAGCTATTTTCATACATACAAAGGTGCAAGGGATCATACAAGAAGGCTCGGTGCTCTCGGAAGTTCAAGAACCTCTCTAGTTTTCTTTTATCCACCACATTTATACCTTGTTTCTTCCCTAGCCTTGTGCTAGTAGTAAGTGTTTCTATTCATCATCTTGATCTTGTTTATGGTGGTTAATAGGCGATTTAATGGTTAAAAATTAAGAACACTAAAGAACATAACATAAAGTCTTGAACATAAGAAGAATAAGGTGGATAAAGAAAGAATATGTGTGTAAATCATGTATATCTTGTATGATTGTTATTATTTGATGTTGTTGTTAGTAGAGACAAGATGGATCATCATCTAGACATACTAGTCCGTGTTTGAGAGCATGAACTAGTAGGATGTAAAAGTTAGAAAGATGAAGGATGATGGATCCATCCATTCATAAGCCTTGAAC
Source organism: Helianthus tuberosus (assembly GCA_030545235.1). NCBI lineage: Eukaryota > Viridiplantae > Streptophyta > Magnoliopsida > Asterales > Asteraceae > Helianthus > Helianthus tuberosus. Next base: position 109,052,311 of record CM060397.1, on the reverse strand, counting down.
TTGAATAAACATAACTTTTCTTGTAAAACGAAGTTGTACACTTGTGGATCTAGAGATCTACAAGTGGTTTTTCGGAAGAACCAAACGGAAAATGCTAGTTTTGTTAAAACCCGGATATTTTATGAACTAGAAGCAAACTTGGTAAATAAACAAGTGTATGAACACTTGTGTAACAAGAAATTTAACAAAGAAGTAATTTTGTGAATCTTGACTAGAAGTTGTTAAACTTCAAACTCTTTAAAAATAAAGTTTACAAGAAACCAATCATGTTTTTAAAGATAACAAGATCTACTAAATATGTTAGAAAGTTACTACATATTTTTACAAAACCTTCAAGTTCATGAGTTTGAGATTTAGGCTTATTTTTGTCAAGTTTGATGCTTAAATATTGTTGATTGATGATTGTTAAATTGTTTGATTGAGTTTTGAAAAGAAAATGATACGCTTTTAAGCGTGGACACCTCCGGCTACAGAGGAAACTCTGGCGAAAATTTTCCAGAAATATAACACTTAGAAATATTTTTGTAACAAATGTTATAAATGTGTTTTTAACTTGGTTTTCAAAATAAACTTCGCCATGATTTTTATTTCAAAAATTACAAAGTGTCGGAGGTGGATTTTCGTAAATAAAACTAGTTAAATATATATTTAGAATATATATTTCATAATAAAACGCTTGTGTGATTATGTGATTTTTTTTTGTGAACTAGATATATTATTTTTAGGATAAAAATAATATAACCTGAGAATATTATGAAATCATGACTCCAAAATAATACCAACGCTGTCACAAATGAATATTTAAGTTACACCGGTATTGTATTTACAACGTGAACGTTAAAATGTAACTAATGTATTTTCGGAAAATACTCTTAAACGTGTATTTTGATAAAGTATTATTTTGGAATTGGTACGAAGTAAAATATAATATTTTTGGGAAAAATATGTATATTTTGGAGTTAGAATATTTTAGACAAGTGATTTAAAATATATTTTTCAAGTGAGACTTAAAAATATATTTTCGGAATTATAAAGCAAACATGTATTAAAACCCTCATCCTTGGGAAGGAATATACTTATAAAATAAATAAGAAGTGTGAATACGGAATAGTTACCTAACTATTTCTCCAACAAAACGTTAAACCCTAAACCAAAGCACGACCATCCGTCTAATAGGAATTAGTACGTGTAGGTCGTCACGCAGCAGATAGAGTTGGAGATTGACGTTTCTGGATACGCACTTCTGTGAGTTCATGTCCCCCTTTTCTCTTAACTGTTTTCAGTTTTTATACTTCAGGGGTGGAATACATGTTACAGTAATTATGGATATTTTATACATGGTATGGTTAGCTTAAGGAGGGTTTACTACTTAGATCATGTGAGTAGGTAGGCTGGAACTAGAGGCCATTAATCCTCATTGTAGGACCGAGGGTCATTAGCGGTAGATCTATCTGGGTGTAGCGAGCCCAACTCCAGGCCCACTGTACGGACCTCGGGGTGACTTTGAGCCCGACGCAAAAATCTGCTAGGTTTGAGTCTTCCTACAGCACTTCACACATATCATTGGCTTTGCAACCCAATGGTTATTTCTTTTTCCTTAATTGCTACATACCAGGGATTTTTCATACATATAAACATATTACAAAGGTTTATACATACTCACTTTTACATGAACTCGCTCAACTTTTGTTGATTTTTCAACTTACGTGTATTTCAGGAAATTAGAGGATCTGGCAAGGTATGCACTGTCGTCACGCTGCGTAGGAGTAATGATGTCATCCGCGTTTAGGAAATGTGACCTTTGCCTGGACGGGTCGCAAGTCTTAAACTGTGTTTTTATTTCAAGCCTTATGTCGTTTCGTACAAACAAGTTCTAATTATGTTGTGGTTGTAATTCGTTGCATGTGTCAACTTTTAAACAATGTGGTTGTGTTAACTTTTAAAACTTGTTAAATGGATGAACATCATGGTTTTATTATCATATAGCATGGTTATGATATATGCTATGGTATTAAGAAGTCACACCAAAATAAACCCACGCTTCCGCAAAGCCAGGGTGTGACAGCTTGGTATCAGAGCATCGATCATAGCGAACTAGGATTCTTTCTCGAGTCTAGACTATGATCACTAGGGCTCTCACGAAAACATTTTTACATTGCATACACTAAAACGTCCAGACCCAGGATACAAAAATTTTTTACAAACAAAAAGTTCGAGCACTTTTTCACAATTTATGATTCAGTCAGGGAGACTGAGGGAATTCAGCCCTAAAGGCTGGGGAGATTCAGTCGGGGAGACTGAGGGAATTCAGCCCTAAAGGCTGGGGAGACTCAGTCGGGGAGACTGGGGAATTCAGCTCTAAAGGCTGGGGAGATTCAGTCGGGGAGACTGAGGGAGTTAGTCTGAGAGACTAGGAAATTCAGTCTGAGAGGCTGGGTAAAGGATGGGGAGATTCAGTCGGGGAGACTGAGGGAATTCAGCCCTAAAGGCTGGGGAGATTCAGTCGGGGAGACTGAGGGAATTCAGCCCTAAAGGCTGGGGAGATTCAGTCGGGGAGACTGAGGGATTTCAGCTCTAAAGGCTGGGGAGACTCAGTCGGGGAGACTGGGGAATTCAGCTCTAAAGGCTGGGGAGATTCAGTCGGGGAGACTGAGGGAGTTAGTCTGAGAGACTAGGAAATTCAGTCTGAGAGGCTGGGTAGGATAGTCTAGGGAAGACTAGGAGGATTGCTTGCTTTATTGTGGCTAACATGTTTATTTGACTTTATGATTGATATATGAGCATATGTGTGATTGTGTTACAGACATCATGGTTTCATCGTCAGATACAGGAGTATCCGACACACTAGATCCCATGGCGATCGTATCAGATGACGAGATTCCCTCAGAGCGAGAGGTCTACACATCAGACACCACCAGCACAAACGAAGATGATTTCCAACCCTTCGCGCTGCCGGATGTTGGAGTAGAGCCTACTGATGGCCTTCCTGCCGGGGATTTACCACTTGCGGTGATCCCTGCTCCAATACCACTTGCTGCTTTTCCAGTCGTTGATATGCCCCTCGATGTCGTTTCTGACGATGACATCGATCTGTTTGAGGAGGTTCCGCCTGAGGCTGACTATGAGGGCGGGGCCCCTATTGCTGCTGACGTTGTTCTCCCCATCGCTGAGGCCCCTTTTGAGGAGCTTCCTGTTGGTTCACCTGTCCCGGACTCATTGGAGTCTGTGGCATCTGCATCTTTACACGACCACGGTGTGCAGCCCCACTTTTCTGATCCTGACATGGCGATGTCGGCTGCACCCGGCCTATCGCATGAGTTTGAGTTTGATCACGATGACGCTTTTGAGCCGATCTTTCCACCTGACTTCGATCCTGACCACGATATTGAGTTCATTCACTTGGATCAGCCTCTAGATGCACCTGTAGATCCTATTGATCCTTTGCTTGACATCCCTGCTGATCTTGATATAGATCTTGCTGACTCGGAGCCTGCTGTGGCCCCAGAGCCTGTACTTGCTCCTGACCTTGCATTAGAGCATGGCCCAGTCCATGATGATGCACCAGCTGATGCACCTCTTGTTGAGGATATACCCGTGGCTGATCTGCCCGTTGTTGCTCCACCCTTGATAGTTGATCCTGTTGTTGAGGTACCACTTCCTGATCCCGTGCCGGTACTGTTTGACCGTGCACTCTTTGCTACTCATATATGTAGGATCGTTGTTGGACCCAAACGAGTCGTTCAGAAGAGCTTGTAATCCGATTCAAAGGCGAAATCAGTGAAACGGACGTGGAACCAGCTTGATACTATTAAATCTGTCACTTATATTGAATATAACATCAATTACAACCTGAACAGATTTTGGCAGCACTTCGTTACAAATCCAGAAGCTGTCTCCCAAATGAAATGTCAAGTGCCCTATATATAGATAAGAGGGTTTCGCTTGAAATGAACAAGGCACGTTCAAGCGAACTCAACTCTGTTGGTTTCGCTTGAACTAGTCCTTGACACTTTCAAGCGAACTCACTTCCTTAAACCTAAAAATCTGTTTCTCGAACCTTGGGCACTGATAATCCTATCCTATTCTATCCTATTACATGATACAAGACAAAGTCAATAGATGTAGTGCACTAACAGACTCCCCCTCGGATATTGACGAAGTCTTCAGTTTCTAGTCTTCAGCATGACACATCTTCGGTCTTGATCATTCTGCCTTCTCATCCAAATTGTAATATTATAAGCATCCATCAATCCTTCTCTTCTTCCATCAGCTTCAGGCTCCCCCTTTCATCAAGCTTCCGTGCTTTGGGATTGACACCTAGCTATCCATCTACAAGCTCCCTATTTGCTTCAAGCTTGTCTTCAGACTCCCCCTTAGACTCTGCTCTCGGGATCGTAATCTGGACTATCTTCTGCAATTTCTCAAACCTTTATAAGTAACAATATATTGAATTTCCAGGATTGAAGACCTGGCTTTTTCAACTATCTAAAATCCTCCCCCTATCAACAACCTTCATTGATTTGGCAGTATTAAGTATCCAACTCCCTCACAGTTAATCATCCAAGTCCAACTTAATGACCTTGGAGATATCACAAACTGTTTTTGATTTTTTTATTTAAAAACTCAAGTTTCAAATTAATGAACTTGTTTTATTTTCAGAAACACAATCAACTTACTTAGATTTTGAAACTCAGCCTCTCAGACATCAGTTGTCGAAAATAAAGCAGAATCAAAAATGTTTTTGTATTTTCTGAAATATAAAGCAGTAAAGAAATATTTACAAACATATTTACAGACAATATTTTTGTTTGAGTTTGCGTTAGAGAATCATATCAGTTTTTGACAAGTCACAAGTACCGTTGAGCTTTTTAACACTTTAAGTATTAAACAATTCACTTAGATTGTCGATATACTGATCCACTTAAATTTTCACACAAATTTCAACTGATTTAGGATACGAATTAGATGTGACACAATGTATCATGAAACCATGTATCCTCATTATTCCTCACAAATCCTTTCTATCCTTCCTAGAAGACATTTCTCTCAAGTGAAACCTCCCAACGCTTGTCCTTGTATTTCAGCTCGTTTACACTATAGGTCTTTGCAACTCGCCATAAATTTCTTGTGAATAAATCACCACGAAAACGCTTCTTGAAATTACTAAATAAGTGCCTAATGCACTCTCTATGCTCAACATTAGGGTAAACTTGTGTAATTGCAATGTCTAAACGCTTTTGCATATACTATGATATAACTAGTCCATTAGGTGTACCGATTGCTTTCTTAAGTAACTCAAGAAACCATATCCATGAGTTCTGGTGTTTAGATTCAAGTACACCATAAGCCGCCGGAAAAATAGAATTGTTACCATCAACATTATTGGCAGCGACTAGTACCCCATTAAACTTCCCTTTTAGATGGCATGCATCTAGAGAAATATAGGGATGACAACCAACAAGAAACCCCTTCCAACAAGCTAGTAGTGAAACAAAAAAAGTGTAAAACTAGTTTCTTATTACCTTTAGTCTCAAGGTCAACTTCAACAACGCTTCCTAGGTGTCACACCCTGACTTTTGCGGAAGCGTGATTATGTGTGACTTGCTTAATATCATTGCATTCAACCATAACAAACATCTATATGATAAAACTAAATATGTCCATCCATTAATTTAAGTTTTAAAACATAACAACAACATTGTTTAGAAACACAGACTTCAAATCCATAATACAAACCATGAAAATTGTTTAGAGTTCCATAAGGACTCGACAAAAGACTTTAAATAAAACCAGGCTTTGAAAGATGTGTTTTATCTAGGATAAGACACACTATCCAAACCCTTAGACCCCATATGACATCTTTTATTCCCATCATTACTTGAAACGTCTAAACGCCCGCCAGATCCACATTTAATTTCTTGAAATACATGTAGTTTGAAAACATCAACAGAAGTTGAGCGAGTTCATGTGTTTGTTTGTGTGCACGAATAAACCTTTGTAATCATTGAAAGTATGTATGTATGTTTGTAAACCCTGGTATGAAAGCAAACAAGGAAAACAGAAAACGGTTCATTAATGGTTTGCAAGGCCATTAATATGTGTGACATGATGCAGGAAGACCTGATGCAGGAAGGCTCAAACCTAGCAGATTTTGCATCGGGCTTCAGTTTGAAGATATAGTCACCTCATGGGCCAAACCCCGGTCCACATGGGTGTGGGCTTGCTACACCCAAATAGATCTATCACTCATGTCCCTCGGTCCTACTACAAGGATTAATGGTCTTAAGCGTTGTACCCACCACTCACATGATCTAGCAGTACATTTCCTTAGCTAACCATACCAAATGTAATCGTATGTAAACAGTTTGTAACATGTACTTCACCCCCGAAGTTATAAAAACCAAAAACTGTTAAAGAGAAGGGGGACATGAACTCACGGTTTTGCGTTCTTCAATCCGACTGTAACTCAAAGTTTCCTCTGGTGTACACGACTACCTACAACGTACTACGATCTATTAGACGAGTGGGTCGTGCCTTGACTTAGTATTAATTAGTGTCTTTGAGTTACGTTTCATTGTGTCTTCAATATTATTCCAAGTTATATAATTATTTGTTAGAACAATAAATATTTTAACTTAAATTATATATATTAAATTTTGGAATAATAGTTAAAATAATATATTTTAACTTGTTACTCTTTAAGTATTTATACATGTATATCCTTCCCAAGGATGGGTGCATTTGTATTCGTATTCTTATTCTTGTATATTTTTGCCAAGTATCGGTGGCTTATTCCGGTGTGTATCTATACATACGACAATACGTATTTTCTTGTAATTGTTAAGTATTCTTATACTTAATTTTTGTATTAACTTTTCCGGAATAATATCTTTAATAAAAATACATCAATATATATTTCCAAAATATATATTTTGAGAAATATTACTTAGAAAAATTACTTATAATTTTTCCCTTGGCAAAAATATTTATAAATTTCATGTAAGTCTCAAAAATAATATATTTCCAAGTCTAACTTAGATAATATATATAAATCCATTTTTCTTCCAAAAATAATATATTTCAAGTTTATTTAAGAAAATACATTTTCTCCCAAAAATAATGTATTTCATGTTTGTTTGAGAAAAAAAGAAAAAAATATATTTTCTTCCAAAAATAATACATCTTCTAATAATTCCAAGAAATATATATTTTACTTGCCAGAAATAATATATTTTCTCCTTGTCAAAAATGTGATATATTTTGTAATAATTGTAAAGATCGTATTTTTGTTCTTTTGGTGTCCAAAATACTTATTACCAAAATATACTTATAAATTTTCCGGAATATTTTGTAAGTTATATTCCTTTGTTCGGTTTATCCAATATTTTGGGTATAATTCACATGTTCATTCTCTTGGAATTTTGGTAATATTTTGGATTGTAGTTTTTGGTATTTTGATGAGTTATATTATTTCAAGTCCCAAAATAATATAACTAATACACATAATATACAAATAATCACAAACATGGTGACTTCTAAATATATATTTCCTAATTACATATTTAGTCACTTTTATTTATAAAAACCAACCTTCAATATTTATAATTTTTGTAACAAAATTTATGGCAAACTTTACATGAAAATTCATGGTTAAAATATACTTGTAAATATTTGTTTAAAAATATTTCTCCAAGTGTTTAATTTTTAGAAAAAAATTTGCCATATTTTCCCCTAAAAATGGAGGTTTCCATGCTTTCAAAGCATATCATTTTCTTTTATAAATCAACACAATAAAAAACAAATCAATCTACACTTACCATTTTGCCAAAATCAAGCATAAACTATTACCTCATGAACTTGAAAATTTATAAAAATGTGTAGTAACTTACTAGTGTATTTAGTAAGTCTAGTTACCCTTTGAAATGTGGTTGTTTCTTTAAAACACATCATTTTTAAAGAAATTAGTTCTTTACAACTTGTAATTACATTTTCTAAAAATATTTCTTCTTGGATTTTTCTTGTTAAATACATGATCCTACACTTTATTAACCACAAAAAATGTGGTTTATTTCTTTAAGAACCAAGATTAAATAACTTTGTATTTTTGACTTGATTTCTTGAAAAACCATTCTTGATATCATAGCTTTACAAGACTTATACCTTACTTTGATCATCACTTAACAAGAAATCAACTTATTCTTTCAAGTTCATGGTTCTCATGAGGATGATCTATGGATCTTTAACATTTTCATCCTCTCATCTTGCTAGATTATGTTTTTAATCATCATCTAGCAATTTCATATGATGATCTACATCAATAACATAAACAATCAATCATCAAGTAGCACAACAACACTAAACAACATGATTTCTTAAGATTTTAAGCTTATGTTCATGTTTCATGTTCTTGATTCTTAGTGTTCATCATGATTAACAACATGTATCATTCTTTAACCACTTAAACAAGATATAAAATGAGGTGTAGAGTCTTCTTACTACTAACTCAAGGCTAGGGATGATCACTAGTTGAAATGAAGTGGATAAAAGCACAAGAGAAAGGTTCTCCAACTTCCGAAAGCTCCAAGCTTCTTTGTGCACCTTCTAACACCTTTGAGTATGTATGGATTTAATGGAACTTGAAAGATGAAGATGATGGAGGTGTGGCAGTGTTCGGCCGAGAGCTATGGGGAAGGAAGGAGAAGAATTGAGTTGGTGATATGTGAATGTAATGAAGGGTAAGGTCTTGGAGGTTTACTTATAATCCACTAACTCATGATTTTCCAATGGTTATTATGTTTAAAATGAAGGAACATGATCCATTTTAATAACAAGATAAAATCCCAAGTGGGGCCACATGTTGGGCCGATTACTAGGTGGGGGGGGGGGGTATAGGCTTAGGTTTAAACTAGATAGTTAGTTTATGGTTAAAATTCAAGTATCTAGTTAGGTGTTTAGTTACTAGGTGTTATATGATGTGTTATGATGTTCGGGGACCATAACTAGCTTGGTAATATTAAAACAATGCTTCTAGTGAAAATTTGGTGTTTCGGGTAGTGTCCGGTTGTTCGGTTGGTTACCGGTTCGTTAAGGTGCTAAACTATGCAGTTTAGTGTGCTTTATGTTACCTTTTGTGACAGTTTTGATTCCCGACACTTAGGAAAGCATTCATGACCATTTAACCATATTTCTGCATGATATTAGTGTGTTTAAATGCTGAATTTTGTTGAATTCTGCAGAATTATGCAGTTTATGTAAGTTTTAGGCACTTTCCGGCACTTAAACTATCTCTAGGAAGGTAGTTTTGTGATCCTTACTTTATACTAGTGTAATACTTGGTTTCTGGCTCATTTTGTGTCTCAATACCATGTTTGTCTATGTACTGAACTCCGTCAACATTTTTTTGATTTGTCTGATAACTATGCTAACTGTGTTTCGTGCATCATTTGAATCAACAAAGTTTGCATGCAATACTGATATGTCATTTGGAATATGTGATGCACAGTATGTATAAGGCAATTATCAGAAAACAATCCAAGTTATTAATTGTAATTCAGCACAGTCATTAAGCACTAATCATTGTTTAATAGTTGTACGGATACCTGGAATTTTGACAGTTGTCACATTCTCCCCCTGTTAAGAAAATTTCGTCCCGAAATTTTAAGCTTTACTACTAGCAGCAGGGGAGTTGGGGAACAAGTGCGGGTATTTTGCTTTCATGCGGTCTTCACGCTCCCAAGTAAACTCTGGGCCGTGATGCGCATTCCATCGAACCTTGACAAGCTTAACACCACTCCTCCGAGTCTTGTTAACTTTCCAATCAGTAACCTCAACAGGTTCTTCGGTAAAGTGGAGTGTGTCGTCAATGTGAACTTCATCAGCAGGGATAATCACTGTTTCTTGTGTTGGACTTTTCTTCAAATTAGATACATGAAATGTATCATGAACACCATTAAGTTCGGCTGGTAGCTCCAAATTTATGCTACAGAACCAACTCTTTCCAAAATTCTGAACGGTCCGATAAATCATGGGTTTAACTTACCACGCTTCCCAAAGCGTGCCACACCCTTCCAGGGTGAGACTTTCAACAAAACCATATCACCCACTTCGAATTCCAAAGGTTTTCGCCTTCGGTCCGCATAGCTCTTTTGTCGATCACGAGCCGCCTTGATGCGCTCTCGGATCTGCATAATCTTATCAGTTGTCTCTTGGACCAGTTCGGGACCAACCAGCTGTATATCACCTGCATCTGCCCATCACAACTGTGATCGACACTTGCGTCCGTAGAGAGCCTCGAACAGTGCAGCTTGAATGCTTGTATGGTAGCTGTTGTTATAGGAGAACTCAACCAAAGTAGGTGAGTGTCCCAACTGCCATCCAAGTCCATTACGCAAGTACGAAGCATATCTTCAAGCGTCTGAATCGTTCTCTCACTTTGACCGTCCGTCTGTGGATGAAAAGCAAGTACTCAGATTCAACTGAGAACCAAAAGCTTCTTGAAAGGATTGCCAAATCCTTGACACAAATCTCCCCTCTATCTGATATAATCGAGATAGGCACTCCATGACGTGCAACTATCTCTCTTAGGTACAGCTCAGCTAGCTTACATGTGTTATCCTTCTCTCTGATCAGCAAGAAGTGCGCAGACTTTGTCAAACGGTCCACGATTACCCAAATCGTATCATGACCTCTGGGAGTCTTGGGCAACTTCGTTATGAAATCCATAGAAATATGTTCCCGTTTCCACATGGGTATCTCTGGTTGTTGCAGAAGACCTGAAGGCTTCTGATACTCGGCCTTCACTTTGGTGCAAGTTAAACACTTTCCAACGTAAGTAGCCACATCGCCCTTAAGTCTTGGCCACCAGTAATAATCCTTGAAATCTTGGTACATCTTGTCCGATCCTGGATGGATCGAGTACCTTGATTTATGAGCTTCATCAAAAATAACGTCTCTAAGACCACCAAAAAGCGGAACCCAAATTCGTCCCATAAAATACAAGGTTCCTTCCTTGTTGGGTACCAATATTTTCTCCATCCCACGGAGATATTCAGCCTTTAAGTTATCTTTCTTAAGAGCTTCTCTTTGTGTAGCACGAATACGCAACAAGAGGTCTGTCTGAACAATCATTTCCAAAGCCATAACCCTTATAGGCTTAATCCTTTCTTTTCAACTCAAGGCGTCTGCCACCACATTCGCCTTTCCTGGATGATATTTGATTTCACAATCATAATCATTTAACAGCTCTACCCAACGTCGCTGTCTCATGTTATGCTCTTTCTGATCGAATATGTGCTGAAGGCTCTTGTGATCTGTGAAAATCATACATCGGGTACCATACACACAATGCCGCCAAATCTTCAAAGCAAGCACCACTGCACCTAATTTCAAATCGTGCGTGGTGTAGTTCTTCTCATGAACCTTCAATTGGCGCGAAGCATAAGCGATACCCTTTTGTCGCTGCATTATCACACAGCCCAATCCCTGACGCGAGGCGTCACAGTATACCACGAAGTTGTCGGTGCCTTCGGGTAGGGATAAAATAGGTGCATCGCAAAGCTTATTCTTGAGCAGCTAAAAAGCTTCTTCTTGTTTATCTCCCCATTCGTACTTCTTATCCTTTTGAGTAAGGGAGGTCAGCGGTTGAGCGATTTTGGAAAAATCCTCAATGAATCTGCGATAGTAGCCAGCTAAACCCAGAAAATGTCGAATCTCGGTTGGCGTCTTCGGAGTTTCCCAATTCTTAATCGCCTCAATCTTGGTGGGATCCACACGAATTCCATCCTCGTTTACTACGTGACCAAGGAACTGCACTTCGCGTAAGCAAAACTCGCACTTCGAGAACTTAGCATAGAGCTTCTCCTTCTTTAGCCGCTCTAAAATGGCTCTAAGGTGTTGCTCATGGTCTTCTTTTGTCCGCGAGTAGATCAAAATATCATCGATAAATACAATCACGAATTTATCGAGATATGGCTTGTAAAATCGGTTCATCAAGTCCATAAATACTGCCGGAGCATTTGTCAAACCAAACGACATTACTAGAAACTCGTAATGTCCATAACGAGTTTTGAAGGCATTCTTCGGTATACTCTCTTCCTGAATCTGCAGCTGGTGATAACTTGATCGAAGATCGATCTTAGAGTAGTAACTTGAACCCTGAAGTTGATCGAACAAATCATCAATCCTCGGCAAGGGATACCGATTCTTGATGGTCAACTTGTTCAGCTCTCGGTAGTCGATGCACATACGAAAACTACCGTCCTTCTTCTTGACAAACAGGACTGGAGCTCCCCAAGGCGAGAAGCTTGGTATAATGAATCCCTTGTCTAACAACTCCTGAAGCTGCGTCGACAACTCTTGTATCTCTGAAGGCGCAAGTCGATAAGGTGCCTTGGCTACAGGCGCGACGCCTGGAACCAAGTCAATGCGGAACTCGACTTGTCATTGAGGAGGTAATCCTTGCAAGTCTTTGGGGAAGACTTCAGGATATTCCGTTACCACAGGGATATCTTCGAGCTTCGGTTCTTCGACTTCTTTATCCACAACATGAGCCAAGAAGGCAACACATCCCTTACGCAGAAACTTTCATGCCTTCAAACAACTGATAATCTATAGAGGCGTATCCTGCTTCTCCCCATGAATCACGATCGTCTCTCCATTCGCCAATGGGATGCGAATAATCTTCTCATGGCATACAATCTCAGCTCGATTATTCGACAACCAATCCATTCCAACTACTACGTCGAAGCTTCTCAACTCAACTGGCAGAAGATCTATCGAAAACTCACGCTCTCCAAGCTCTATCACACAGCCTCTAATTACTTCGTTAGCTTCTTCTAGCTTTCCATTAGCTAGTTCTATCGAGTACGGGATATCTAACTTACTTGCAACTAACCCAAGTATATTCTTAAACTCTAGAGATACGAAGCTATAGTCGGCACCGGTATTAAATAGCACAGATGCAAAATGTTGATTAATAGGGAACGTACCAGTGACTACATTCGGATCTTGGCGAGCTTCCCTAGCTCCAATGTTGAAAACTCTTCCCTGAGCTTGGTTGTTCTTCGGGAAATCCCGCTTAAAGTGCCCTACATCACCATAGCTAAAGCAACCTTGGCCGTGACCATTCCCATTTCTGCCTTGATTGTTGTTATTATTCCCTCCGCGGTTTCCATTTCCCGCCTGATTCCTGTTTCCATTCCGGTTTCCATTACCTCCCTGATTATTTCTATTCCCATTACCGTTTTCCACCACGACTACCATTGCCATTGCCATTACCTTTTCCCCTTTGACCACCATTCCCACGACCAGTACCAACCCAGCACGTTTCCTTCGAATGACCATTCTTTCCACAGGTTTCACATTTCCTAGACCTACACTGGCCGGCATGATGAAACTGACATACATCACATTTGGGCAGAGTGCCCATGTATCCTTTCCCTTTGTTCTCAGAACTTGCAGCACCAGTCCTGACCTCCGCTGGTGGGTTAGCATCTCTACGCTTGTTAGCACCGTTGTTGTTTCCTTGGGTACCCTTCTTGAAATTTGAGAACTTCCTTTTGTTCTCTCCAGACGACTCGACATGAGTCTCTTTCTTCTTTCCCTCAGAAATCGAAAACTTGCCCAATCTAATGGCTTCCTCTGTCAGTGCCACGCTCAGGTCGATGACTTCAGTGATCGTTGGAGGCTTGGAAGTCATTACCATGCTCAAAATTTGGGTTGCCAATCCCTAAATGAAACGTTCGACTCGCTTGAACTATGGTTCTACCATGTAGGGGACAACACGAGACAAATCATGGAATCTCTACACGTACTCAGCTATCTTAGGACCATCCATTTTCAGATTTCAAAACTCGGTTTCCAACTTCTGAATTTCAGCTCAGGAACAATACTTCTTTCGCATCAGCTCTTTCAGCTCATCCTAAGTCATAGCATATGCTGCAGCCTCACCTAGAGTCAGAACCTGAAGTTCCACCATGACAGGGCTCCATCGAGAAACAATCCAGAAATGTAGGTGACTTGATGCTCTGGCGCACACTTACTCATTCGCAGCACAAAATCTGTCTTCTCAGCCCATCTCACAAAAGCTACAGCGCCTCCAGTGTCGTCAAAGTTCAGAGGCTTGCAGTCCAGGAACTGCTTGTAAGTACAGCCTGTAAAAGCAACATCATTCACATAAGCATTAGCAAAACGCACTTGGAAATGTCCAAATGTATTGTAATGTGTCTTAAGTGACTTAAACAATACCGTTAGGTGGGTTATTCCCTGAGGTGCCTCCGCTGTGTTCGGAGCGTAGGGCCTCATGTTGTACGATTGCCTGTGAAATTCGTTCTTGCAATTCTGCCTCGGTTGTGGGCAACTGAGTGTTCCTTCGAGGAGGCATCTTCTAAGAAGAAGATTGTATAGGTCAGGTCTTATTCATATAATAAATAGTACGTATATATAATTGCATTTATCATAGCAAGCAAGCATATAGCATCACAAACAAGTAAATCAACAACGTGTTTAATGAGAACATGACGATTGAGCTTTCATCAATCATTGACCACAGTTACATGTTTTACAAAGTGTATCATATAAAAAAGAACACAGGGTCACACTACCCTTGTCCAACAAGTCTACTAATCTACAAAAGTCATACAATCGAACGGTGGTCTCCAAAAGGCTTCACTAGCTCAACTCAATAGTGGTGCTCTCATCAAAAGTAGTGCAACCTACATAAAACAAAAAACCAACTATGCTGATGGTGCTGGTGGAGGTGGAGGTGGAGGTGGAGGAAAGAAAAGCAAGATGTGCACATGCGCAAGCTCCTCCTCAAGCTCATACACATGACGCAGCAGATAACTGATCTGCTGCTCGACAGTGAGAAATCGAGCATCAAACTCTGGAAAAGGAGTAAGAGGAGCAGGTGGATGTGAAAATGGAGACGGTGATGAACGAGGGTGAACAAAAGCAGGCTGGCAAGGACATGGTAAAGGGCACGGGGCCATCTCAAGCTCCAAAATCCAGCGACTCATAACCTCAAACTGGAGCTGAAGTGATAGAAGTAACTCATCCCGTGTATAACCAACAAAATGAGAGGGATGGTAGGGATCCGAAATCGGCATGGAGTATGGCGGGAACCATCGGAATGGCTCATCAAGTGGCAAAGAAGTAAGAGGAGTAAATGATGCAGACTGAGGGGCCTGAGAAAAAGCTGCTGAAACATAAGGATCATGACTAGGCTACTGGCCTGAAGTACCTTCCCCTGGATGAGGTGCGGGTATATCCTGAAATAAGACAATAGGTAAGTCAGTGCGATGGACGTCGGACTCCACAGGATAAAAAGGAACAACATCAGCGGGTGCGAGTGCAGGTGGGGGAATAAGTGGCTCAATAACAGGAGGGTCAACGGGTGCAGGAACTGGATTAGGTATGAGGGGTGCAATGTCAGGTATGCCAAAAGGAATAGGGTCATGATCAGGTAATGACTCAGGATCAGCAGGTGCAACAACATGCTGATCAACAGGAACAAAATCTGGCTCAAGACCAGGCTCGGGGTCGTGTGGAGGAGATGGTGCAGCTGACATGGCCGTATCATCATCAGAATCAGTGGCATAGCGCCGTAATCCAACTGCCTGCATAGCTGAAGACGTCACAGACTCAAAGGAATCTGAGACAGAGTGCAAACCTGTCACACCCCGATATTTCCACGTTTCACCGGTGGGCCCGGTAGGGGAGTATCGTGACGTAGTTGATATCATTATAGTCAAACAACACAATATTTAAATGCACAGCGGAAGCAAAAGATAGATTCATTCAACCAAATTAATATTGTAATATCGAGTATCACAAATAGTTGAAAGTAATCCACAGGTGGATCAAAATAAAAAGGAAACATTGTTCAACAGTTTATGTCATCCAAGCTTGCCAGACTTATTGTGGATGCTAAGGAGAAAGCCAGCCTATTACGAGTAGTACCTGCACTTAATCTTTTTGAGAAAATACGTTAGTTTACACTGGTAAATACAATCAACTGACTCATTTTGAAAAGTTTAGTAAAATTGATTTGAATGCACGTGGCACAAACTTTTTATAACTTGGGATAATTATTTGAATATAATCTTGTAAAAGAATTACATGTTACTTATGCGTTCAGTAGCCCGATCCGTAGACCGGGTTAAAGATCAATAGACACACCACATTATGTATTTTGGCACTGACGGGTGTACGCCTACACCCCGTGCTTAGGTCGTGGCCATTTCGTAAAATGATGCCAAGGATATCCGGGACATGGTCATTAACCCCCCAAAGGCTTTAAGCAAACAAAACATTTCCAAACGGAGCATATCAATGGTTTAACCTCTATTCGATTAAAGATTCAATGCCCGACCAAGCGGTATTTTATATACCATACCCCAAGCCCGTATAGGGAAAATAAGTTAAAAGTATTTACCTTTGCAAGTATCAATCACAAATAGCAAGTGCGTGTAGCTTTTACCGGGTCTCCTATTCTGGAACGAAGGTTTATAATAACCTATTAGAATCCTAACGGGTCTTTAATTAAGCCTAAACTTAGACCGGTTAGTTTTAAAGAAAGATACGGTTCAAACGCATGATTAAGCGAAGACCGGAATAGAGTGTGATTTAGACCCGACAAGTTTGAATACTTGTATAATATGGATAATCTAATCACATTCTGGATTTTGAGATAAAAACGATAAGGTTTGACCCGTTTCGGCTAATCTATGCAAACTAGTTACATAAACCGAACCGAACGCGCAAGAAGCGTAACGGGAGTCCATAAGGGTCATATACAGGTTTCCAAAGTTAATATGTCTTAAATATGTTGGGATATCAGTGGGATACCTTCCATTATGCCCAAAACGAGTTTAATCTCAATATAAGCCCCGTAGGGGTATTTTGGTCATTTTAAATATTATAAAAGAGGTTAAATATGATTATGAGGTTTGGGTCTGAATAAATCAGTAAAACAACTCACTTTAACAGGTTATATCAGTTGGTAATAAGTCTTTTATGACAAAATGGTTTTAAACCCAAACTATGCGTTTAATACGCTTAAAAAGCCATTTTAAGCGATTTCCGGTTTATACATGAAATCCGTGTTTTCTGATCAGGTTATAAAGTTCAAAATACTTTATTTATTATATAAAATCAGTAGCAATTGGATTGGTGTCAAAATATTATGTAGAACTCATTTTATACACAAAAAGGGTATAATCGGTATTTACCGAATTAAGGCGATAACCTTAGGTTATGATCAGTTTAAAAATAATTAAAAATCTTCAAAAATCCCAAAAATATTATATTACATCAGTGGGTAAAAGGTTTGGTGTCAAAAATCGGATTTAGATAGGCTTTATGCTAATGACGCCGTTTAATTACTAAAAAGCGTCCAAATTACGTCATTAAGCATAACTCCTAATCTAGAACTCAAACTGATGTGAAAATTTAGGGACATGTTTATAAATCAGTAATAAAGATTATTGTCCTTTCACATTTCCAAAATTCTCGTTTTATGGTAAAAATGGCATTATGGTCAACATTAAGCAATTAACGGAAACGTGCATATGAATCGGACAATCAACGAACCAATCACAGAGGGCTATACTATCATGTAACCTGGTCCTAAGGAAGTCCTAAGGCATTTCTAAACTCTACTAAAATGGGTCAGAATTGAAGTCAAAGCAAAAGTCAAAGTTTTGCGACTTTCGGTTCCGAACCGGGTCTAAACAGAAAATTGTCGGATCAAACAAGCTTAGACCAGTTCTTATACTTATTACCAAGTTATATGAGTGACAAAATAGGTTACATGTCTTCTACATTGCTAATTACATGTTAATTTGAAAATTACAGTTCTGTTGACTTTTTATAAGCAACTTTGACCCGACATTTGATCTAGTTAGGGCGGGAATCAGAGGGTGCCCTCTTAAGGGTTTATTGCCCACATAATTACCAACTTATAACTACCTTCAATTCGACCAATCACTGGACCATTAATGATTAATCTCTAAGTCAAACGTTAATTACGACGGTTTGACTTTTAAGCTAATAACTAAGTAAAACTCAATTAAGGAAGGTCAAGGGTACTTACCAAAGTCTAATGCACGATTAGGGATGACTTGGGTCTGCTTTTGAACTCCAGAAGTCTCCAAGAAAGTAGATGGAATGAATGCAAAAATGTTGCAAACATGGTGGGACTTATATAGTGCTTTTAATTCAATAAGATGGTGACAACCAACTCTAGTAGTGTTCCCTGATCATTAACACATGTCCCTAGTGCCTAAGAACTCTTAGGGGTCGCCCATGGAAGTGAAAATATCTTTTAAAGTCGGTTACAAGGCTGAACAGGCTGCTGCCTGTATTTGGGGATCGCACGCGGCCCACGTAAGGTTCTGGTAAGCCTTACGCGGCCCGCCTGAGGCCTGCTGTCAGGTTTAAAACTTTTTAATTATTGCATCCTTGGCTCTTGGCCCTTCGAAAGGTCATTTTACCTTTATTTCTTGCATTATGGGCCTTCTAAAATGACTTATAAGGGCTTCAAGACTTATACCCACTTTGTTAAGTCCTCGGTTATCTTTTGATTTCCCGAAAAGTCATAAATTTCAACGTTGACGCCTTTAACCCTTCGTATACGAATTTTATCATAACTTTCTCATACAATAACGAAACTTGGTGAAATTTTTATCATGTATTCTAGTGAGCATAATTAATCGTTACAAAGCTTCGGGTGTGCTAAAAGGTCACTCAGAGGTATACTTTAAACATGTTGACACATTTAACCCCTGCAGTTTGTAATCTCTCACTTTCCTTCACAATCAGCTCCGTATGATCCATGATTCATTCGTTTAAGGGTATAAACATTGTGTAGGGTTATTGTAAAGTATATTTATCCATTGTTGACATTTTGAACCCTTATATTCACATACTTTCCATGTTCGTCAACTTTAGTCCCTCTAGAGTATACTTTCACACGTTCAAGCTTATGACACGTGTCAATACATTATAGGACGTGAATTTTCGAGGTGTTACATCCTCACCCCGTTAAAAGAAATATCGACCTCAAGATTTACTGAAATAAATGAGGGTACTTTTCTTTCATTGTGGACTCAACCTCCCACGTGTACTCGGGACCTCTACGGGCATCCCATTTAACCTTTACGATCGGTACATGCTTCCTTCGAAGCTTCTTAACCTGTCGATCCTCTATCGACACAGGTTTTTCAATAAACTTCAAGCTCTCTTCTATGTGCACATCTGTATGTGGTATGACTAGTGATTCATCAGCGAAACACTTCTTCAGATTGCAGATGTGGAATACATTGTGAATCCCACTGAGCTCTTCAGGTAATTTTAACTTATAAGCAACTGATTCGACACATTCGATGACCTTGAATGGTCCTATGTATCTCGGGCTTAACTTACCTTTCTTACCAAATCGCATCACTCCCTTCCAGGGTGATACTTTAAGCAACACTTTATCACCTACCTCGAATTTAAGAGGTTTACGCTTTAAATCTGCGGTCACGAATCTGGACAATCTTGTCCGTCGTTTCAAAGACTATTTCCGGTCCTGTCAGTTGGACATCTCCAACTTCCGCCCAACAAACGGGCGTTCTGCACTTTCTACCGTACAAGGCCTCGAAAGGTGCGGCTTTAATGCTCGAATGGTAGCTATTGTTATATGAGAACTCGATTAATGGCATGTGGTTATCCCAACTACCACCTAAGTCAATCACACATGCACGAAGCATGTCCTCCAATGTTTGGATTGTACGCTCACTCTGGCCGTCCGTCTGAGGATGATAAGCCGTACTAAAATTTAAGCGCGTGTCCAAAGATTGTTGGAAACTCTTCCAAAAATGTGACGTGTATCTAGTATCTCTGTCAGAGATAATAGATACAGGTACGCCATGCAGAGATACAATCTTATCTACGTACAATTGAGCTAACATGTCGGAGCTGTAGGTCTCCTTAATGGGTAGGAAATGTGCTGACTTAGTCAGTCTATCCACTATCACCCATATAGTATCATTGCCTTTCCTTGTCTTTGGCAACTTGGTGATGAAATCCATTATCACCATTTCCCACTTCCACGTGGGCAGTTCAGGTTGTTGTAGCAAACTTGACAGCTTTTGATGTTCAGCTTTGACTTGCGCACATGTCAAACATTTAGCTACATAGGTAGCTATAGACTTCTTCAAGCCTATCCACCAAAAATTTGCTTTCAGATCTTGGTACATCTTGTCAGCTCCAGGATGAACGGAATATTTAGAACTGTGGGCTTCCTGGAGGATAACATCTCGAAGTCCTCCATATACTGGAACCCATATTCGTCCATTTAACCTCAGAATTCCGTCCTTGCCATAGGATAACTGTTCTTCAGTTACTCCTAGCCTTTCAGCAGGATAGTTAGCTTCTAGGACAGCTTCCTTCTACGCTGCTAATATCCTTTCATTCAGACTATTCTTTAATTCAATGCTCTTGGCATTGATTCTTATGGGCAACCTTTCCTTTCGACTTAAGGCATCGGCGACTACATTCGCCTTGCCAGGATGGTATCTTATCTCACAGTCATAATCGTTTAAGGTTTCCATCCAACGTCGTTGCCTCATGTTCAAATCCTTTTGGTTAAACAGGTGCTGGAGGCTCTTGTGATCAGAATAGACCACACACTTGATACCATATAAATAGTGCCTCCATAGCTTCAGTGCAAATACAACGGCACCCAACTCCAGGTCATGGGTGGTGTAATTCTTTTCATGCACCTTTAATTGACGTGAAGCATAGGCAATAACCTTGCCTTTCTGCATAAGCACACACCCCATCCCGGTGTGTGATGCATCATAATATACCACAAATTCTTCTATTCCATCAGGCAATGTCAACACAGGTGCATTACTTAGCTTCTGTTTAAGGATATCAAAGGATTCTTGTTGCTTCGGTCCCCAGTTGAACTTAATGTTCTTCCTAGTTAAAGAAGTTAGGGGTGCAGCAATCCTTGAAATTTTTTCAATAAAACGCCTGTAATATCCTGCCAATCCCAAGAAGCTGCGAATCTCTGTGGGAGTCTTCGGCTCTTGCCAATTCATGACAGCTTCAACCTTAGCGGGATCTACTTGGATTCCGCGTTCACTAACCACATGTCCAAGGAATTGGACTTCTCGAAGCCAAAATTCACACTTAGAGAATTTGGCGTAGAGCTTCTCCTGCTGAAGTAGTGAAAGAATACATCGAAGATGTTTCTCATGGTCGGCCTGATTCTTTGAATAAATCAGAATGTCGTCAATGAAGACGATAACAAATTTATCCAAGTAAGGCTTGCAGACGTGATTTATGAGATCCATGAATGCGGCAGGTGCATTAGTGAGCCCAAAAGGCATCACTAGGAACTCGTAATGACCATAACGAGTCCTAAATGCAGTCTTGTGTACGTCTTCATCTCTAACCTTTAGTTGATGATAGCTTAACCTTAAGTCAATCTTAGAGAAGTAACTTGCCCCTTGAAGTTGATCGAATAGGTCGTCGATTCTGGGCAAAGGATACCTATTCTTGATAGTGACCTTATTAAGCTCACGGTAATCGATGCACAGACGCATCGACCCGTCCTTCTTTTTGACAAATAGGATGGGCGCTCCCCAAGGAGACGAACTAGGTCTAATGAAACCCTTGGCTAGCAATTCATCTAGTTGTGTTCTCAATTCCTTCATCTCTGTTGGTGCCAACCTATAAGGCACCCTTGCTACTGGTGCTGCTCCAGGGATAATGTCAATTCTGAATTCTACTTGCCTATCTGGTGGTAAACCAGGTAGTTCTTCAGGAAAAACTTCAAGGTATTCAGAAATGACGGGGATATCCTCAATCTTAGGTTTCGGCTCATCAATAGTCACTTGTGCCATGTAGATGACACAACCCTTCTTCAAACACCTAGAGGCCTTGAGCATAGTCACTTGCTCAGGCAGTCCATACTGGGTATCTCCCTGAATGGTAAGTGACTCACCAGACGGAGTCTTGATCACCACTTGCTTCTTATTGCAGACAATCTGGGCCTGGTTATGAGATAACCAGTCCATACCCAAAACTATGTCGAAACCGGCTAATTTCAAAGGAAGTAGGGACAAAGGAAAAGAGTGGTTCTTAATGGATATGAAACATCCATCTAATATGGTTGAGGCGGTTTCTAAGGTGCCATCTGCTAATTCCACCTCATATTTCACACTTAGAGTTTTAACAGGTAAATTCAGTAATTTACAAAACTTATTATCTACAAAGGATTTATCAGCTCCTGAATCAAAAAGTACTCTCGCATAAACATCATTTATGAGGAAGGTACCTGTGATCACATTGTCATCCTGGACGGCTTCCTTTGCATCCATCCTGAAGACCCTAGCATTGGTCTTTTTCCCATCCTCGTTTTTCTTTGCAAGTTTCGGGAAATTGGACTTGATATGCCCTTTTTCATTGCAACTATAGCATGTTGCGTCCTTCAGCTTCTTGCAGTCTAGAGTCTTATGTTCAGAAGATTTGTAAATCCCACACGGCCTTGGCTGGAACTGGGATTTCGACTCAAGTCTGCACTTCCCGAAATGGTGCTTCTTACAACTTTACACTTGGGCTTATCACCAGATTGATGCCCATCCTTCTTTGATTCAGACCCCTTCTTGTGGTCATTGTTTCCCCTGTGCTTCTTGCCTGACCGTCGTGAATTGTCATCATCACGTTTCCTTTTCTCGGCATCCGTGTTCCTCAGCGATCTCTGCCTGACCGTGTTCAGTGTGAGGGACAAGGATATATCAGCTGCAGACCTGAATGTAGCTGGCCGAGAGGCTTTTACACTTGCCTTAATCTCTGGGGCTAAACCCCCAATGAAACGAGCTATTCTTTTGGGTTCCGGGGTCACCAGATAAGGAAGCAACCTTGACATTGTGTTAAAGCTCGTAAGGTAAGCTTGGCAATCCAGATTTCTCATCACCAATGATAGAAAATCCGACTCAATCTTTTCAACCTCATGCTGAGGATAGTAGTTCTCCCTGATGAGGGTAACAAATTGTTCCCATGTCATATTGTACAGTGGAATTTTCCCAGTAGCTTGAATCAATGATCTCCACCAGGCTAAGGCCTCACCTTTGAACGATTAAGACACGAACTTTACTACATCCCTATCAGCGCACCCGCTGATATCAACCACAGTGTCCATTTCATCCAACCATGTCATACAATAAATTGCTCCTTTCTCCCCAATAAAATCTCTGGGTTTGCATGAGACGAAGTACTTGTAGGAGCAACCCTTATCACGGGGTCCTTGATTCAGCACGATCCTTTGAGATGGAACACTGTTTTGGTTTGAGGAGTGTCGTTCATCATCTTTCTTCGGTTCTTCCTTCTTGGAGGGTGGCTTGCTGTGAGCCTCAGAATGAGTCTTAGGCTTGGAATGGGGTACTGATTGAGATCTGCTCCGAGTACCGCTCGACTCACTATACTGCCTATCCAAGGCTTTTGTAACAGCATTGTCAATTAATGCTTGGAGCTCTGCACCAGTTATATTGATCCTGGTGGCGTCATGAATCTCCTTTGGGTGACTGTTAATCTCATCCGAGTCAGCCATTGTAGCGAACTGTTACATAAGATATTGACAATAATTTATTTGGGAGTTTATTATGGAATTGTCTTTTATGGCAATTCATTAACCATGGTAACACAGGCCATATTTGGTTAATTCACTACTCACATTTATTTAGGATTTCTAATATAATTTACCCTAATTATAAAATAATAACAGTATTATTAGTAGCACAAAAGGCCTAGTCACAAGGACGTTTTAAATCGTAAGCCATGATTTCAGAGAATCAAGGCATTAAGGTTTGAATCATAGTTCTTTACATTCTTTTGACAGGGAGTCGTAGACTACTACTGTCTTTTGTCTTATATGACAATGAGTATGGCCCGTAGGCATATGTGATCATCTTAGTTGATGATTTTAAACCCATGATTTATAGATCATCAGGTTAGGATAGGAATCTTTTGAAGAATCCTATTATAAGAATGACATGTGTGATTTTAACGAATCACGTCTGCCAGGAGCGTTAACATGTTTTCAGATGTTAACAGGGGTTTGAATCTTTTAAACAGGTCTTACCATCTTGGCCGAGTCTTATAATGACATGAGGCTAGGATATACCTTTAAGATTCTTAGTTATATTTAAATAGGCAGATTATCTTCAAAAGGAATGATTTTGATTTATTTATTTCATGTGTAATAGCAAAATTGAAATTTATAAACTTAACATTCCATTAATCATTAAGGGAGTACATATTGCCCTAAACGGGACTTCTAATAAAATAACATGCCCGCGCAGGGGCTCATACAAACAACATACCCACGCAGGGGTCAAACAAAGACTTGCCCACGCAGGGGCCAAACTGAAATACAAGTCCACGCAGGGACCAAATACTAAAACAAATGTCCACGCAGGGACTTGATTGAAATAGGAAATACAACAATACATATAGGGATTTAATGATCCCTCTTCTTCTTCCCCTTTAACAAGCTTGCTAGGCCTTTGGGGAATCCACGATTGTTCCTATGTTCTTCCTGGAAGTCTCGTTCCACCCTGCTTAGCCTTTGCAGGATTTCCTCCTGCTCTGGTGGAGAAAACCATGGCGGTTGTGGCTGGTGCTGCAACGGAGGTTGAGTAGGTACTTGGTAGCCATGAGTTGGGTATCCAACTCCCCAAGGAGCTCCATAAGGTCCTTCTGGGTGGAGGGCATTGTAGTTAGCTGCTACCAGGTACGGGTCGGCTTCGGCGTAGTTGAAATTTGTGTGAGCCGGCTGCTCAAACGGATTATACCTCGTTTAACCTGTATACGTAGGGATTGGGTTACCAAAACCCATTGGTGGCGGTGGTGGCGCAACTGGTGCGGAATTCACCTCTGTAACTGGGTTTGAAGGTCCACCCACTTGTGGGTCTTCATATAGTGGCGGATAGTGACTGTCACTTGAGTGTTGGGGAGTGCTAAAGTGAAAATCCCCTCCTCGCGCGGATATACGTGTGCCGGTTCTCCTACGCCTTGGTGGTTCTGGCGGTGCTTGATGATCTGGCGGCGGTGGTGGCGGTGGTGTAACTGCCACAAAGCGTGAATCCTCGGAAGGATCCTGCTGTTGCTGTTGCTGCTGCTGCTGTGGGTTATGAGGGGAGTAAAATACCACTCAAATTGGTTAAACCTTGCTTGAAAACTGTCTGGACCACGGTAGGGTGATCCGTGAAAAGATAAACCATCCGAAATCTCAATGGGATGGTTGGGGGTTCCGGTTGGTGGTTCAGTAGGGTCGGTGTCCTCATCCATATCCATGGCTTGATCGCCGGAAAAGTGATCCTCTGGTCCCAATGGGTTAAAACCCACTGGTTCTTGAATATAGTTTGCCGGGTTAAACTGGCCCTGATAGACAGGAGTGGGGTCGCCAAATGAATGGTGCG
Source organism: Helianthus tuberosus (assembly GCA_030545235.1). Taxonomy (NCBI): domain Eukaryota; kingdom Viridiplantae; phylum Streptophyta; class Magnoliopsida; order Asterales; family Asteraceae; genus Helianthus; species Helianthus tuberosus. Next base: position 109,026,839 of record CM060397.1, on the reverse strand, counting down.
AAAGGGATCGCTGGAGAGGTATATATGAAGGTTGTGGGGTGTTGGGTTCACTTTCGGACTGAGGTCCTAAGGAGTGATGATAGGGAGGTGTTGAGCTATGCGAGATAGATCGTCTAGCGGGCTCTGCCTGGGTCCTCCAGTTTCCTTGAGGATTAGCACTCCTAGTAGTAGAAAGAGTTCGCCGGAGTGAAGGCCCGGCTTCGTGGTCGTTGGGGGCGTTGATTGGCCCCTTACCTCTTCCTCCTCTTCGGAATCTAGGCGGCATATTTCATGTCAACATAACAAGTATAACAACAAAATATAAAGGACACAGTTAAAATTTAAAACAAATTGGATTATTCCTATGTTCTTTGTCTAGACTTGAAAAAATTTAGGAATGTGCAATTTGTGTAACTGAGATTAAACACAAAAGGCTAGTGTTTAATTCACTTAGCGTTGGCTCTGATACCAACCTGTCACACCCCGATTTTCCACGTATTATCGGTGGGGGAGTATCGTGACGTGGTTGGTAACATAATAGTCAAACAACACAATATTTAAATGCACAGCGGAAGCAAAAGATAGATTCATTCAACCAAATTAATATTGTAATATCGAGTATCACAAATAGTTGAAAGTAATCCACAGGTGGATCAAAATAAAAAGGAAACATTGTTCAACAGTTTATGTCATCCAAGCTTGCGAGACTTGTTGTGGATGCTAAGGAGAAAGCCAGCCTATTACGAGTAGTACCTGCACTTAATCTTTTTGAGAAAATACGTCAGTTTACACTGGTAAATACAATCAACTGACTCATTTTGAAAAGTTTAGTAAAATTGATTTGAATGCACGTGGCACAAACTTTTTATAACTTGGGATAACTATTTGAATATAATCTTGTAAAAGAATTACATGTTACTTATGTGTTCAGTAGCCCAAACCGTAGACCGGGTTAAAGATCAATAGACACACCACATTATGTATTTTGGCATAGACGGGTGTACGCCTACACCCCGTGCTTAGGTCGTGGCCATTTCGTAAAATGATGCCAAGGATATCCGGGACATGGTCATTAACCCCCCAAAGGCTTTAAGCAAACAAAACATTTCCAAACGGAGCATATCAATGGTTTAAACTCTATTCGATTAAAGATTCAATGCCCGACCAAGCAGTATTTTATATACCATACCCCAAGCCCGTATAGGGAAAATAAGTTAAAAGTATTTACCTTTGCAAGTATCAATCACAAATAGCAAGTGCGTGTAGCTTTTACCGGGTCTCCTATTCTAGAACGAAGGTTTATAATAACCTATTAGAATCCTAACGGGTCTTTAATTAAGCCTAAACTTAGACCGGTTAGTTTTAAAGAAAGATACGGTTCAAACGCACGATTAAGCGAAGACCGGAATAGAGTGTGATTTAGACCCGACAATTTTGAAGACTTGTATAATATGGATAATCTAATCACATTCTGGATTTTGAGATAAAAACGATAAGGTTTGACCCGTTTCGGCTAATCTATGCAAACTAGTTACATAAACCGAACCGAACGCGCAAGAAGCGTAACGGGAGTCCATAAGGGTCATATACAGGTTTCCAAAGTTAATATGTCTTAAATATGTTGAGATATCAGTGGGATACCTTCCATTATGCCCAAAACGAGTTTAATCTCAATATAAGTCCCGTAGGGGTATTTTGGTCATTTTAAATATTATAAAAGAGGTTAAATATGATTCTGAGGTTTGGGTCTGAATAAATCAGTGAAACAACTCACTTTAACAGGTTATATCAGTTGGTAATAAGTCTTTTATGACAAAATGGTTTTAAACCCAAACTATGCGTTTAATACGCTTAAAAAGCCATTTTAAGCGATTCCCGGTTTATACATGAAATCCGTGTTTTCTGATCAGGTTATAAAGTTCAAAATACTTTATTTATTATATAAATCAGTAGCAATTGGATTGGTGTCAAAATATTATGTAGAACTCATTTTATACACAAAAAGGGTATAATCGGTATTTACCGAATTAAGGCGATAACCTTAGGTTATGATCAGTTTAAAAGTAATTAAAAATCTTCAATAATCCCAAAAATATTATATTACATCAGTGGGTAAAAGGTTTGGTGTCAAAAATCAGATTTAGATAGGCTTTATGCTAATGACGCCGTTTAATTACTAAAAAGCGTCCTAATTACGTCATTGAGCATAACTCCTAATCTAGACCTCAAACTGATGTGAAAATTTAGGGAAATGTTTATAAATCAGTAATAAAGATTATTTTCCTTTCATATTTCCAAAATTCTCGTTTTATGGTAAAAAGGGCATTATGGTCAACATTAAGCAATTAACGGAAACGTGCATATGAATCGGACAATCAACGAACCAATCACAGAGGGCTATACTATCATGTAACCTGGTCCTAAGGAAGTCCTAAGGCATTTCTAAACTCTACTAAAATGGGTCAGAATTGAAGTCAAAGCAAAAGTCAAAGTTTTGCGACTTTCGGTTTCTAAACTCTACGCATGTCCCTAGTGCCTAAGAACTCTTAGGGGTCGCCCATGGAAGTGAAAATATCTTTTAAAGTCGGTTACAAGGCTGAACAAGCTGCTGCCTGTATTTTCTGTATCTGGGGATCGCACGCGGCCCACGTAAGGTTCTGGTAAGCCTTACGCGGCCCGCCTGAGGCCTGCTGTCAAGTTTTAAACTTTTTAATTATTGCATCCTTGGCTCTTGGCCCTTCGAAAGGTCATTTTACCTTTATTTCTTGCATTATGGGCCTTCTAAAATGACTTATAAGGGCTTCAAGACTTATACCCACTTTTTTAAGTCCTCGGTTATCTTTTGATTTCCCGAAAAGTCATAAATTTCAACGTTGACGCCTTTAACCCTTCGTATACGAATTTTATCATAACTTTCTCATACGATAACGAAACTTGGTGAAATTTTTATCATGTATTCTAGTGAGCATAATTAATCGTTACAAAGCTTCGGGTGTGCTAAAAGGTCACTCAGAGGTTTACTTTAAACATGTTGACACATTTAACCCCTGCAGTTTGTAATCTCTCACTTTCCTTCACAATCAGCTCCGTATGATCCATGATTCATTCGTTTAAGGGTATAAACATTGTGTAGGGTTATTGTAAAGTATATTTATCCATTGTTGACATTTTGAACCCTTATATTCACATACTTTCCATGTTCGTCAACTTTAGTCCCTCTAGAGTAAACTTTCACACGTTCAAGCTTATAACACGTGTCAATACATTATAGGACGTGAATTTTCGAGGTGTTACAAAACTAGAATCAGAGGATAACTCGATAACAGGAATCTCAAGAAGTGGAATAGCAACAACGTCCTTGTCTAGCTCTCCATCACCATGGGCGTCATCCGGAGGACCATCAACAAACAGATCAACATCATCATCAAACAGATCATCAAAAGGCCAATCCTCAGGAGGGATGACCACTAAAGGAACAGGAACAAGGATCAGTGCCACGATATGCTCACCATTGGGATGCCTGATGATAAGATGATCATGGACTGGAATGGGGATAACAAAAGGATCCTCGTCTGGACTACCATCAGCAAGCGGTAAGTCATCTTTAAAATCAGGCAACGCGAACGGCTGAAAGTCATCGTCGTCGTCTGATAACATGTCTGGGTCGCTCTCAGTATCGGATGTAAAGATCTCTGGCTCTGGTGCGATCTCGTCATCGGAAACAATAGCCATAGGGTCATCAGTGTCGGACAATCCGCTCTCGGATGAAGACATAGTGTCTGTAACAGAACAATCATAACATATGCACATATATTAACCACTATCATTTAGCATGCAATCAAAGTTAATGTATCATGAAATCATGTATCCTCATTATTCCTCACAAATCTTTTCTGTCCTTCCTAGAAGACATTTCTCTCAAGTGAAACCTCCCAACGTTTGTCCTTGTATTTCAGCTCGTTTACACTATAGGTCTTTGCAGCTTGCCATAAATTTCTTGTGAATAAATCACCATGAAAATGCTTCTTGAAATTACTAAATAAGTGCCTAATGCACTCTCTATGCTCAACATTAAGGTAAACTTGTGTAATTGCAATGTCTAAACCCTTTTGCATATATGATGATATAACTAGTCCATTAGGTGTACCGATTGCTTTCTTAAGTAACTCAAGAAACCATATCCATGAGTTCTGGTGTTTAGATTCAAGTACACCATAAGCCGCCGGAAAAATAGAATTGTTACCATCAACATTATTGGCAGCGACTAGTACCCCATTAAACTTCCCTTTTAGATGGCATGCATCTAGAGAAATATAGGGACGACAACCAACAAGAAACCCCTTCCAACAAGCTAGTAGTGAAACAAAAAAAGCGTAAAACTAGTTTCTTATTACCTTTAGTCTCAAGGTCAACTTCAACAACGCTTCCTAGGTGACACACCCTGACTTTTGCGGAAGCGTGATTATGTGTGACTTGCTTAACATCATTGCATTTAACCATAACAAACATCTATATGATAAAACTAAAGATGTCCATCCATTAATTTAAGTTTTAAAACATAACAACAACATTGTTTAGAAATCCATCACAGACTTCAAAAGTTCAAATCCATAATACAAACCATGCAAATTGTTTAGAGTTCCATAAGGACTAGACAAAAGACTTTAAATAAAACCAGGCTTTGAAATATGTGTTTTATCTAGGATAAGACACACTATCTAAACCCTTAGACCCCGGATAACATCTTTTATTCCCATCATTACTTGAAACGTCTAAACGCCCGCCAGATCCACATTTAATTTCCTGAAATACATGTAGTTTGAAAACATCAACAAAAGTTGAGCGAGTTCATGTGTTTGTTTGTGTGCACGAATAAACCTTTGTAATCATTGAAAGTATGTATGTATATTTGTAAACCCTGGTATGAAAGCAAACAAGGAAAACAGAAAACAGATCATTAATGGTTTGCAAGGCCATTAATATGTGTGACGTGATGCAGGAAGGCTCAAACCTAGCAGATTTTGCACCGGGCTTCAGTTTGAAGACATAGTCACCTCATGGGCCAAACCCCGGTCCACGTGGGTGCGGGCTTGCTACACCCAAATAGATCTATCACTCATGTCCCTCGGTCCTACTACGAGGATTAATGGTCTTAAGCGTTGTACCCACCACTCACATGATCTCGCAAGGCCATTAATGGTTTGCAAGGCCATTAATATGTGTGACGTGATGCAGGAAGGCTCAAACCTAGCAGATTTTGCACCGGGCTTCAGTTTGAAGACATAGTCACCTCATGGGCCAAACCCCGGTCCACGTGGGTGCGGGCTTGCTACACCCAAATAGATCTATCACTCATGTCCCTCGGTCCTACTACGAGGATTAATGGTCTTAAGCGTTGTACCCACCACTCACATGATCTAGCAGTACCTTTCCTTAGCTAACCATACCAAATGTAATCGTATGTAAATAGTTTGTAACATGTACTTCACCCCCGAAGTTATAAAAACCAAAAACAGTTAAAGAAAAGGGGGACATGAACTCATGGTTTTGCGTTCTTCAATCCGACTGTAACTCAAAGTTTCCTCTGGTGTACACGACTACCTACAACGTACTACGATCTATTAGACGAGTGGGTCGTGCCTTGACTTAGTATTAATTAGTGTATTTGAGTTACGTTTCATTGTGTCTTTAATATTATTCCAAGTTATATAATTATTTGTTAGAATAATAAATATTTTAACTTAAATTATATTTATTAAATTTTGGAATAATAGTTAAAATAATATATTTTAACTTGTTACTCTTTAAGTATTTATACATGTATATCCTTCCCAAGGATGGGTGCATTTGTATTCGTATTCTTATTCTTGTATATTTTTGCCAAGTATCGGTGGCGCATTCTGGTGTGTATCTATACGTACGAGAATACGTATTTTCTTGTAATTGTTAAGCATTCTTATACTTAATTTTTGTATTAACTTTTCCGGAATAATATCTTTAATAAAAATACATCAATATATATTTCCAAAATATATATTTTGAGAAATATTACTTAGAAAAATTACTTATAATTTTTCCCCTTGGCAAAAATATTTACAAATTTCATGTAAGTCTCAAAAATAATATATTTCCAAGTCTAACTTTAGATAATATATATAAATCCATTTTTCTTCCAAAAATAATATATTTCAAGTTTATTTAAGAAAATACATTTTCTCCCAAAAATAATGTATTTCATGTTTGTTTGAGAAAAAAGAAAAAAAATATTTTCTTCCAAAAATAATACATCTTCTAATAATTCCAAGAAATATATATTTTTACTTGCCAGAAATAATATATATTTTCTCCTTATAAAAAATATGATATATTTTGTAATAATTGTAAAAATCATATTTTTGTTCTTTTAGTGTCCAAAATACTTATTACCAAAATATACTAGAAAATACACATTTCTTGACGCATATTGCACGTCATAAAATGGTAATTATGACACGCAAAAGCGTGCCGTTGATTGGAGAGTCATAAAATTAACATGACATGCATTTGTGTGTCATGTTTTTATGACACACATTTAATGACACGCATTCATGACACACATTTTTGACACTCATTTTATGACACACATTCATGACACTCATTTAATGACACGCATTCATGATGCACATTGATGACACACGTTTATGACATGCAATGCATGTCAAGGAAGACCTTGTCATAAATATGATGACACGCTTAGATGCGTGTCATGGTTTTAGGTATTTTAAAAAAAATATATTTTTTTAGAATTACCAGATTTCTTATTAAATGATAATTGTCTCATACTAGAGAATAATATATATCCAATCACTCCGGTTCATGCAATATTTCAAAAAATAATAACGAACATTTAAAAATTAACAATAGATTTCATAAATGTTGATACTAACAAATCAATATCTCATGCAATATTTCAAAAAAAAAAAAAAAACACTAACAGAAATACAATACTCCATTAAACTACGTGAGTGAACACTAACGATCCTTCACCATTTGCTTGTGTAGCATGCCTAGATTTTCTACTGACTTCCATCATCTTCACCTACAAAATGAAAAAAAAAACTCAATTCCATCCACTCTTTCATCAATCAAAAGGGTATGAAGAAAAAACGACATAAAATGAGGCCCATTTATCAGTTAAGGTCTATGTGCCCGTCATAATATTTTTTTAAAAACATGTACCCTACGTGTTCTGTGAACTGTTCTTCCTTCTCTTCGTAGCTAGAAAGAGCAACACCTTTAATCCGGTCAATTCATCAATAAGGAAAAAAAGCTAATAAACCGAAACATGACAATTTGTTTTATCCCACTTACTCTTGTTTTATCGCGTATAACAAGAGTAACGTTGTTTTGCCCAATCTCATCATGACATGAAAAAAGGAAAAGATCAAAGTAGATTGTTGAAAGCTTCCATAATTAGAAGAACAAAACAAAGATCTAAAAATATGTACCTGGAAAACGGTTTTTACTTAGTCGAGGCTTATTTGCAGCATGCTCACTACCAATATCATAGCACCACCTAAGCAATACATTTTCTTATAACTTGAAGCAATATTTCGTAATGTGAGGAAAATAAGAACAAACCACAACTCAAGGTACACACCTAGATATAACATAATAGCTAATACTAGCAAACCAATTTAAAAAAAAATCGGAAGTATTACACTTTTGTTAGCAGAGTTATAAAAAAGAAAAATAAAATAAAAAGTTTGATCAATATATTGGTATTGGTACATGTTCAACTTGCAAGCCCAAGAATGAATGATTTCAGCAATTCAGTCCCTTGGTATTATACAAATAATCCATGGGTTCGCAGACAAAAATATCATCAGACTTTGATAACCAACCCATATGAAACAACACCCCAAGTGACATAACATTTCACAAACTTTATATCCAAACTAACAGCAATACTCACAGCTTTGTGTATAAGCATATCCGATTCTTCCCATCGGCATCAGTAGAATACCACCCAAGTATATAAAAGTTTGGAAACACTTTCTTATCTGTTCCACACACATTATCAATCAACTACACAATCTTAAAAAAATAACCCGCTACCTTATAAAACCAAACCCCTAACATAATCATAAGAAACTATTATCTTAACATAAAATCAAAATCCTAAAATCCAATCACAAACTCACATAGTTCCTGTTTCTTCTCGAGGAAGGGGCGATCGAGGAAATGTGGGTAGGGATCGTAGAGGAGTTCGAAGTTGTTAAGGATCTCGACCGTGCGGCCACGTTGTACTCCGATGCGATGACGCAACAGAAAACCTTAGAGGATGGAACCCAACTAAACAACAAGAAAAAAGAAGGCAGATGAAGCTAATGTTATTCTTCGGTCATTCAACTGCTTGACGACAATTGGGTAGATGAAAGGGAGAAATAGAAGGAGAGGGAAGATGAAAATAATGGGGGGGAGGGAAATGAATATTGGGGAATATGAGCAAGTCTCTAGAAGGAAAAAAGTGAATATGGGGGGAAATCAAAAAATTCAAAGAAATGGTTTAAATGGGTGAAACTGATTTAGGAAAACAAATTTAAATTAATATCAATAAATCTTATCTTCTAATAAATTAACATAATAAATATTTTTTGTAAGTATAAAATTGTTAAAAAAAATAGAACTTATTAACTTATACAAAATATAATAGTATTTTTTAAACGAAATAAAAAAACTTACATAAATTCTAATTGATGTACATCTAAAAAATGGTCAAGTTTACTTACAATTTTTTTAAAGGAAGTAAAAAAAACTTACATAAAAAAATGAAATAAAATCGGTAGTGGTGGGTGGTGATAGGTGGCAGTTGTAGCAGTGGTCGGAGGTGGCGGTGGTGGGTGGCGGCCCGTTTCCCCGATATTCGTAGGTCCACTTATGATTACTCCATCTTTCTTGGTGGCAACCTTGTGGCGTGGAGTGCCAAGAAACAACCCGATCCAAACCCATCCGTTCCGATCCAAAACCCGCCTTGTGCCAAAACCCATTCTAATCCGAAACTTGTCCCATTTATTTAAGGTGCTAACCCACATCGACCCATTTCATTAAAATTGTCGACCCGTTTTGATCCGAAAATAACAAGATCGAATTTTAATTGACCCGATGTAACCCGTTTAGTTAAAATATCTTACCCAAACTAACCATATAATTTTAAAAGCAACCCAAACTAACCCACTTGAAAGCCTTTGGGTCAAGATTGTCACCTCTAGTTAAATCTAAAACGACTTGTTTGACCTAAATTTTGTGCATATAATAATATTTTAGAATTAAAGTTTTACAACAAAAATACAAACGTATAAAAATATTATATTACATTTTGTCAATTTCTTTGTAAGTTATAATTATGCATAAAATACCCGACAAAAAAATAAAATATAATATAAAACGGTTAGACATGTTGACTTGAACCCAACTCGTTTAGCTAAACAGGTTGGCGGGTTAAACCTAAAACTGGCCCGAACTCATTTAAACTAAACCAAACTCATGAATTTCGAGTTAGATTTGTGTTATATTTTAGTCATACCGGAAATTCACACCCTTGATTTCAATGAAAAGAAGAGGGAAAATTTTAAAATAAAGTATTTGAAAATTTAAAATGTGATTAAAAGCCTACTGAAAAGTGCCAATAAAAACCTAAATTAATGGCATTAAAGATAAATGCCACTAAAAGTGCCTTTTAATTATACATGGCATACACAAAGTGCCACTAAAACCTAATTTAATGGCACAAAACAAAATGTCATTAAAAACGTGTACCACTAAATGGACTTTTTTTTTGTATACCTTCCCAAACCAACACCAAACGGCATGGCCATCCCAAAACCACTATGACAAGCCTAACTATAACGAGCTTGAACCTAAAAACAAGCTCGTTAAGTAAACTAGCCCGAGCTCAACCCAGCTCATGAGCCTAAACGAGACATTGTTAATATAATTTTTAATTAATATATTAGATATATATCACTTTTCATAAGTCCGTACAATTTTTTCTCTTAACAGTTTTCAATTTTTCCTATGATTTGCTATTGGAAATTAACCATGATGTCCATATTACATAAAAATTAATTGCTATAGGAAATTAACCCTTATGTTTATATAATGTTTTTTATGACGCTAAAAAGATGACACAAAAACAGTGTCATAAATTTATTAAATTTTGTACAACAATGACATTTTTTTCTTGACACGTATTTAAATGTCATAAAATAAGCGTGTGTCATTATTCGCGTGTCAAGATAGATCTTGTTTTTTTATGACGCTAAAAGGATGACACACAAAAAGTGTGTCATAAATATATATTGAATTTTGTAAAACCATGACATTTTTTTTCTTGACAGCCACTTTCGAATGTCATAAAATGAGTGTGTGTCATTGTTTGCGTGTCAAGATAAATCTTGTTTTTTTATGACGCTAAAAACATGACACACAAAAAAGAATGTCATAGATTTATTAAATTTTGTAAACCATGACATTTTTTTCTTGACATACACTTTTGAATGTCATAAATATGCGCGTGTCATTGTTCGCGTGTCAAGAGGAGTGTATTTTCTAGTAGTGATATTCCTTTGTTCGGTTTGTCCAATATTTTGGGTATAATTCATATGTTCGTTCTCTTGGAATTTTGGTAATATTTTGGATTGTAATTTTTGGTATTTTGATGAGTTATATTATTTCAAGTCCTAAAATAATATAATTAATACACATAATATACAAATAATCACATACATGGTGACTTCTAAATATATATTTCCTAAATACATATTTAGTCACTTTTATTTATAAAACCCAACCTCCAATATTTATAATTTTTGTAACAAAATTTATGGCAAACTTTACATGAAAATGCATGGTTAAAATATACTTGTAAATATTTGTTTAAAAATATTTCTCTAAGTGTTTAATTTTTAGAAAAATTTTGCCATAGTTTCCCCTAAAAATGGAGGTTTCTATGCTTTCAAAGCATATCATTTTCTTTTATAAATCAACACAATCAACAACAAATCAATCTACACTTACCATTTTGCCAAAATCAAACATAAACTATTACCTCATGAACTTGAAAATTTATAAAAATGTGTAGTAACTTACTAGTGTATTTAGTAAGTCTAGTTACCCTTTGAAATGTGGTTGTGTAACACCTCGCAAAATCATGTCCAATACAGTGGTGACACGTGTCATAAACCCTGATCATGATTAAAGATAACTTGAGGGACTAAAACTGTCAAGCAATGTAAAGATGTAATTAGAAGGACCGAAAATGTCAACATGCCAAACTTGTGCCTCTAAATGACTTTATATAATGTTCGTATTTGTTATTGAATAAATTGTCGGACACTAGAAGCCGTTTGGCTTAAAGATCAAAAGTTACAAAACACAGGGGTTAAAAGTGTCAACATGTTAATTCTTACCTCTGAGAGGCCTTTTAACATTCCCGAAGCTTTGTAATATATTATTATACCCTCATGTACATCAGATAATGATTTATTAAATATCCGGTGTAATTATGAAATGTAATTTGCAATTTCCAAGAAGAAGGGTTAAAAGTGTAAATGTCACAAATCTAGTCTCGAGAGACTTTTTCAACAAATCCAAAACTTCTTTATGCATGGCCATACTCCCAAGATCATGCAGACCTGGATATGTGGACCCCCTTATGCTGAAAATGTTAGATTATCGAGCAATGGAAGTGCAGGGACTGATTTTGCAACAAAACAAAAGATTTTTGAATTTGGCAGCCTCGCGTGGCGCGCCAGGGTGTGCCTGGCTCGGCGTGTGGCGTGAAAGGGAGCATTTTTCAGCAGAACTGGCACCTGCCAGCATGCATGACCTGAAATCTGTTCTGGATCTTCTGCAACCTGTAAACGTAAACAGCAGCATGCAACTGGTTTCTAAAAACCACTAGACACATGTATGCATCAGATTTCACCTGGGGGACACTTGCTTTGATCCTAGAACATTCAAAATCGCTATAAATAGGCCTCATGTCTTCACTTGAAACTTGCACAAATCAAAGAAATTCACAAACAAACTCTCAAACTGAGTTCTCTGGAGCAACCTAGTCATTAAGGAGGCTCTAATAGTTCAAACTTTAGTGCTAAGGACCATTGTAAGTGTTCTTAGCTTCTGTAGTTAAGTTTTGTTAGTTTAATGACCGAAAGTTAAAGATATCATAAGTACGCTTTGACTTTGTGATTAATCACTAACGGTCCAGCCATTATTCGAATTGAAAGTGGCTTTGTGTTGGTAATTATGTAGGTGTTAAACCCTTAAAAGGGCACCTCCTAATTATCACATTTACTTGGTCAATTGTCGGGTCAAACTACTTAACAGAAAAGTCAAACGAGTTAGTTTTTGCAAAATAAATCATAACTGATAATGTAGAAGTTATAAATTACATTTTATCACTTAAACAACTTGGTAAATAATATAAGAACATGTTTAGGCATGTTCAACCCGAAAATTCTGAGTTTAGGCTCGGTTCGCAACCGAAAGTCGCAAAAGTAGACTTTTGCTTTGACTTTCAGTTCTGACCCGATTTAGCTTAGTTTAGTTATGCCTTAGGATTTGATGTCTGCGTGTGTGTATATATATTCAAGTATATTTTAAGCCCTTTTTACACGTTAGTCAAGTTTTAAATTTATAAAACACGATATTTTACTAACACCAAACACACATATGGGCAAGTGCACCCATCGTGAGCGTAGTATAGTGTTGTCAAGATACCGAGGTCGTCCAAGGACACAAGAGCTTTTAATACCGGTTTATCCTCAACGTCTAATCAAATCAAAAGGTTAGAAAAATGTTTTTAAACTAGAAAAATAAAAATTAACTAAAATGCTGAAAAATAAAATAAAAATAAAAACAGATAGACAAGATGAATCACTTGGCTCCGACTCGTGTTTAGTGTAACCTTTGATTATTTCTCCACTTTTGCACTTTTTAAGAGATTATCTTAGTTATTGTAGTAGGCCCCTCTTTTGAAGGTGACGTTACCCTCAACCCAGTAGTTTGAGTCAGCAAGGATACAATCCTAAAGGGTTGGATTATTGAAAGATAATAAATTAAGTTATTAATGCATATTGTGGTAGGCCTCTCTTTTGAAGGTGACGTTACCCTCGGCTAAGTAGTCTGAGTCAGCAGGGATACAGTCCTAAGTAGCCGGGTTAAAGTATTAATAGTAGCTTACATATGAGGGGATCAAAGAGTTTGGACCCCCGCCATCCAATACCGGTGGGTATTGAAGGAGGTCCTACTAAATTTGACCGAGGTCCTTGCAGGATCTATACACTGAACAAGGCAAGACTCTTACCAAACCGTTCCCTTAACCCCCGACCAGGTAGCCAACATATCTCCATATAGACCATGGAGATATGAATGGTGAAAATCTTTTATTTTATATAGATAGTAAAATAATGCCAAGACACCATGGACAAACGATAAGGAAGAATCACCTTCAACATAAGAAACTAGTTATTAAAGTCATTAATACATAACCAAATAAAAAGTGCGAAAAGATTAAAAATAAAAAGTATTACACTAGACACTTGTCTTCACCAAGTGATGTAAGAGACTTAGGCAAACATGGCCTTTGATTGTCAAGAACTCTTACGATCAATCTTGGATCCCGAGATGACTCACACACTCTATGATGGACGATGGATGATGGTGTTGTGATGGTGGTGGGTGGTGGGTGAAGTGTGAGAGAGGTGGTGTGCCAAGGGATGGTTTGCAAATGAGCCAAGCACCCCTATTTATAGGCTGAACAGAGGCTCGGGCACGGCCCCGTATCCATTGGGCACGGCCCCGTGTCCACCTTCCTTCTCTTTTTTCATTAATTGCAGTTTGTCTGCATTAGTTGACCACGCCCCCGTGTCCGCTGGGCACGACCCCGTGTGCGGAAGCATGTCTGTACTATCAAGATTTCCCCAGATTCTGCGAATCTTAGAGTTGACCACGGCCCCGTGTCCGCTGGGCACGCCCCCATGGTGGGTGATAGAAGCTTCTACAGCTTTGTCTTTTCTGCTGACACTTGGGCACGCCCCCGTGCTCACTGAGCACGGGGCGTGTTCAGCCTTTTTTCTTCTTGATTTTGCTTGGGAAGATGCTGTCGGGGGGTCGGGCATGCCACGTTTGTTCCTTTTCTTGTATTTATGTTAGATTTAGCTGCCTTTTTGCTTCTTTTGTTCATTTGAGCTCATTTAATCCTGAAAATACAAAAGAAAGACAAAAACACACTTTTTTCCAACATTAGTACTAAAAAGGGTTAGTTTTATGCCACATTTGATGTAATTTATATGTTGCATTTTGCGCACATCAAATACCCCCACACTTGAATCTTTGCTTGTCCTCAAGCAAAACTCTTTATAATGTGGCTTTACACTCCCAAATGGAATGGGTAGAAGAGAAGGTTTTTGGGCTTGTCATAGAGTGTCGGGATTTCCAAGATTCTTTATTAAGTTCTATTTTTATTTATTTACAATCCTATTCATCATGATTTATTTAAAGCATTACATAAGATAAATTACTTATTAGGGCATAACATGCCTTTTTAAAATTCCACTTATATACAAGTTCACATACCTCACGGCGATCACTCAACACTCGGCCGAAGATGTATTTTAGTGAATCACTCAAGAGCGGCAGGGAACTTACTCCTACCATAGGCTTGCCAAGCAATCAATCCTCCTCCTTTTTAACTATATACCTTTGTAAATATCAAGAGGACTTTTGGGTAAAGGGTTAGGCTTGGGTTAAAGGTAGGTGGTTGGGTTAGTGGTTAGTAAAAGGGCGAAAGGCGTAAAAAACGTCGGTTTTCATAAGACTTTTTATTTTATTTATTTTATTTTTTTTGCAATTTTTATTTTGATGAAACCATTATTCAAACAAAGTTATTTTTGATAAACTTGTTTGTTTATTTCTCTTTTGCTTCATCATCATCATTTTTTTTTTTGAAAGTCATAAGAAAAACCGAGCTTGTTACTAAAACAAAGGGTTAAAAATAAAAAAAGGTTTTGGTGGGTGAAAGGGTGTTTGTTTTGGGTTATGAAATGAAAAGGTTTAGGCTCAAAGGGGTTAACTAGGGGGATTTTGGGTAGGTGGTAAAAAAATGGTGTAGAAATAAAAAGGGTTAGTCCTAATGCCTCCATCATTTACTTACTCGGGTTTAAGTTGGTAAGGACTGGGAATGTATCGTCGTGGCAAGTTCTAGAGTTGTAAGAACCAGCGGCTATTCACACAAGAAACGAAAAATGAGCATTTAGTTTAAAGATATGTATTTGTATGCTCAATAAAGGCTCAAAACTCACTTTTTGCGGGAATGGGTTTTTATGTGATCAAGTATATATAATCAAATTTTAACTAAACTTGTCATGCCGTTTCATAATTTTCTTATGTTGGTTCTTTTTATCACGACGCTATCGGTTGTAAATTTGTAAAAATATAACCTTTTTAGAACTTGAAACTCCCAAATTAAACCTAGACAAGGAAAAAAATGAATTAGCGGTTCCAATAGAGTTTTGTGTAAGGCTTGTAATTAGGACTTGCAAGACTCAAGGTTTTAGCATCCCCCCACACTTAAATTACACATTGTCCTCAATGTGTCCCAAAAATAAGTTTTTAGGTTGATTGAATGTGTAAAAAGGTGTGAAAAAGCAAAAATTTATGTTACTGGGCGTCTGGACACGGCCCCGTGTCGGATGGACACGACCCCGTGGTCAGAGTGCCAGTAACAATTACTTACAGAAGGTAGACACGGGGGCGTGTCAGTTAAGCACGACCTCGTGTCTGGCAAAAATCTGCAGAATTTTAACAAACAGCAGGTCTGGGGCAGTGGGCACGGGAGCGTGTCGGCTGGACACGACCCCGTGTAGACAATCTGCAAAGGTGAAAAACAGGTTTCTGGCTTCGTTCTTCCTGCTCCGGCTTTAGTAGCACTAATATTTAGTACTCTAAGCCTCGTATGTACCTGTTTTATCAATAAACACTACACCAAACCATAGCAAGCATCCTAAATTACCATAGTTCAAAACATCCACATCATAAAGTTAAAAAGAAAAAAATGCAGAAAATAAAAAGAGTTGAAGGAAGTAAATTGTTCAACACATGGCACGCAGGCCGGAAATTGTTCAAAAGAAAAGGGGGGTGGGTTAACCTGTGGGATCATCAACCAGCTGCTCCTGCCTCCACTCCTCCCGCCTAGTCCATGTCCTCGTCCTCATCGTCACCTCCTCCTCCTCCGTGCCCCACCATGTAGTCCCGGATGTTCCCGATGTCATCCTGAATGTCGGATATGTTTCTCTCAATTGCTCTGACCTGGGTGTACGTGTTGCTTGCCATGTTATAGGTGTTCCTGGTGCATATGAGGTTTTCCTGCAATAAGTCATGTAAACTTTGGAAGTTAGGAAAACCGCCTCCTTGTGAGGAGGATTGGCCCAGATCACCGCGGGGCTGGTACTGGTACTGAGGAGGTTGTTGAAACTGTGGAGCGTGAAGGACGAGTGCCTCTTGCGGGTTCCATGCATGCCCCTGGACTCTTTGGAAGCTAACCGTCCGTCTTTGGCTTCATAAATCAGGTATATCCACCCCCGAAGAAGATAGGGGTTGGTGGAGTAGCAAGTCGGTTCCAATGCATGTTTCGGAGCAGGAGGTACGGAACATCGAGGTGTCTGCGGGTATGAATGCAATGAAGGACCGCCAGATCTCTCAACCCTACAACGCCACTGCTGTCATGCCTTTGGCTAAGAGAGTAAGTGAGGACCCTATGGATGTAACGGTAAAGCGGGTCCCTCAGCTTAGTGCTCTTAGTGCTGCTTGGGTTGTAGTGCCCTTCTCCTATCTGAGCCCAAGTGGCTTGGCGTTCGTTTTCTGCCAACTCTCGTAACCCTCCGGTGTTCTATTCATTACCCGCATCATCCTCCGCATACAACCCAACTATCGACCCAAATTGTGCCATCGAAATCGAATACCTAGTCCCCCCACATCGAACTTCTACCCCATCCTCATCAAAGGGGTCGCACCTTGAATTGAACACGAATGTGCTATATAATTCCAGATTATACTCGTGGACTGAACGAAGTCGAGTGGTTAGGGCGACTCTTAGTGGGCCGGTAACGAGGTTGTTAAATCGGTCAAGTTGGTTCACCATTGCTAAAAGATCCATGCACGCTTGTCTTGGGTATTCTTCCGGTCTGGTTCGAAGCACATCGTATCTTGCTTTAGCGTCCAGCTCAGTTGCATTGAACCTTGTGAATTTCTTGGACATCTGAAAGAATACACCAAACAATTAGCACGAAACAATGAAATTTTCGAAGAAAACTAGAAACAGTTGGCTGAACACGACCCCATGTTCAGCGGACACGCCCCATGTCGGTCAGAAAATAGCTGGACACGCCCCCGTGCTCAGCGAGCACGGCCCCGTGTCCAGGCGTCTGTTTACCAAAAATCACATTTTTTTACCCGGTCCCGAAAACTTGAAAATTTTTGGTCCCGTAGGGGCGATTTTCCCCGAAAATGAAACCCCAAGTGCCATTTTTCCCAAAACAAACCGTTTACCCCTTCAATTTTATCTTTTTCGGTTCCAAAACAAGGGTTTGGGGTTTTTATGAGAAATCGGGCAAATCTATGAACAATACAAGTGGATTTACTTCCTATAACATGAATCTAAACTAATGCTAATAGATTTATGCAAAAATTTGAGGTTCGATCCGGATGAAGTTCAAGAACCCTAGATTTTTCCCCAATTTTTTGATGTTTTAACTACATGCAAATGCCTAATCTAACTACTAATGATGGTAGAATCATACCTTGATGTTGTTAGAAGTAGAGGAGACGTCGAAAATCTGCAGAAAAATCGCCTGTACCAGAGTGTTTTCGGGGAAACAGGGCGTGTGGAAATGAAGAAACTGTTTGGAAAAGGGGTTTTATCCCGACAGTTGTGCGGACACGGCCCCATGTCCAGCGGACACGGCCTCGTGCCGAGCAAAGTTTAAATATATTTTTTAAGTGCTCGTGTGAGTGCCCTTGTTTCCCCAAAAATTGGTTAGAAGACTTACCGATTTAGATGCCAACCCATTCGTTCGTAACTTACCAGGTATGATGTTGATGCTTTTATTCTTCGATCGTTTGAAGCGAGATTTCTTCCTCTTCATCCTCAATGAATCCTTGATAGAGCTTTAGCCGTTGGCCATTGACTTTGAATGGAATTCCATTCTGAGATTTAATTTCTACTGCACCGTGTGGGAAAATATGGGTGATGGAAAAAGGTCCTGACCACCTAGACTTTAATTTACCAGGGAATAGTCGAAGTCATGAATTAAACAATAGAACTTGATCTCCTACTCGAAATTCATTAGGTTTAATGTGTTTATCATGCAGGTTTTTCATTCTTTCCTTATAAATTTCGGAGTTAAAGTATGCATAATTCCTAAGTTCGTCTAATTCATTTAATTGACAGAATCGATTTCTACCGGCAAATTCTAAATCTAAGTTTACATTTTTAATTGCCCAGTAGGCTTTGTGTGCTATTTCTACTGGCAAATGACAGCTTTTTCCATAGACGAGCTTATATGGGGTTGTACATATTGTTGTTTTATAAGCAGTTTGAAAAGCCCATAAAGCATCATCTAATTTATCGGCCCATTCCTTTTTATTTAACCCTACAATTTTTTCAAGTATTCGTTTTAAACCTCTATTAGTCACTTCGGCTTGTCCGTTTGTTTGAGGGTGATATGCTGTTGAGACCTGGTGATAGACCCCATATCTTGTTAAAATTTTTCAAGTTGATGATTGCAAAAATGGGTACCTCTATCACTTATTAATGCTTTAGGTGTTCCAAAACGAGAGAATAATTTTTTCAGAAATCTTACCACGACTCTTCCATCATTTGTTTGAAGTGCCTCGGCATCGGCCCATTTAGACAAGTAATCTACTTCCACAAGTATGTATCTATTTCCTTTTGATGGTGGGAAAGGTCCCATAAAGTCGAGTCCCCACACATCAAAAATTTCACAAACAAGAATGCCATTTTGTGGCATTTCGTTTTTGGAAGAAATATTACCTATTCTTTGGCAAGCATCACATGTCTTGACAAGACTTTGGGCGTCTTTGTAAATGGTTGGCCAATAAAACCCTGAATCAAATACCTTTCGTGCGGTACTAGCGACACCATGATGTCCTCCGTATGGACCTTCATGACAATGGCGGAGAATTCTTCGTGCTTCGCTACCATGTACGCATCGTCGGATGAGTTGGTCGGCACACATTTTGAAAAGATAAGGATCTTCCTAAAAATAATGCTTTACATCAGCAAAGAATTTCTTTCTTTGATGATGTGGCCAACTTTTTGCGACTATACCGCTAGCTAGGTAGTTAGCATAGTCGGCGTACCATGGTTCTTCTCTGTATTCCACCATTTCTAGGGACTCTGTTGGAAATTTTTCATTGATTTGCTCGTCCCTGGTTGTCTCCAAAGATGGGTCTTCTAAGCGTGAAAGATGATCCGCTGTGGTGTTTTCAGCTCCTCTTTTGTCTTTGATTTCAATATCAAATTCTTGGAGGAGTAAAATCCACTGAATCAAACGTGGTTTGGCATCCTGCTTTTTGAAGAGATATCGAATGGCTGCATGATCTGTATAGACTATTGTTTTAGAAAGAACAAGACAAGAACGAAATTTATCAAAAGCAAATACCACAGCTAGTGATTCTTTTTCAGTTGTTGTGTAATTTTCTTGTGCATCGTTAAGTGTTTTACTAGCATAATAAATTGGGTGAAAATGCTTTTCTTTTCTTTGTCCCAAGACAGCTCCAACTGCAAAGTCACTTGCATCACACATGATTTCGAAAGGAAATTTCCAATCAGGCGCTATCATGATAGGTGCATTGACTAGCATTTCCTTTAGGGTTAGAAATGCTTGATTGCAATCCTTGTCAAAGATGAAAGGGGCATCTTTTTCAAGTAATTTTGTTAGAGGCCTTGAAATTTTAGAAAAGTCTTTGATAAACCGCCTATAAAATCCGGCATGCCCTAGGAAACTTCTGATAGCTCTAACGGAGGATGGGGGTGGTAATCGAGAAATAGTGTCTATTTTGGCTCGATCAACCTCCATTCCTTCGCTTGAGATTTTATGACCGAGTACTATTCCCTCCGTTACCATGAAATGGCATTTTTCCCAGTTAAGGGCGAGGTTAGTTTCCTCACATCGGGATAGCATTCGTTCAAGGTTATCGAGGCATTGGTCGTATGAATCTCCAAAGATAGAAAAGTCGTCCATGAAGACTTCCATTGTCTTTTCTATCATGTCATGGAAGATGGCTACCATGCAACGTTGGAAGGTTGTGGGGGCATTACATAGGCCAAATGACATGCGTCGATAAGCAAAAGTTCCATAGGTACATGTGAAGGTTGTCTTTTCTTGGTCTTCGGGTGCTATCGGGAATTGAAAGTAACCTGAAAAACCCTCCAAAAAACAGTAAAATTTATGACCGGATAATCTTTCTAACATTTGATCAATGAAGGGCAAAATGAGTTAGTGATATTTCCTTGTTGCTTCATTTAAACTTCTATAATCTATACATACTCTCCATCCTGTGACGGTTCTCGTTGGTATTAATTCATTCTTTTCGTTAGTTATTACCGTCATACCTCCTTTCTTTGGAACTACTTGGACGAGACTTACCCAAGGACTATCGGAGATAGGATAAATAAGACCGGCGTCAAGCAATTTGATGACTTCGTTTTTAACCACTTCTTGAACATTTGGATTTACTCGACGTTGTGGTTGTATTACCGACTTGTAGTCATCATTTATTAAAATTTTGTGCGTGCACATGGAAGGACTTATTCCTTTAATATCTACAAGCTTCCAAGCGATCGCATTTTTGTGTTTTTTCAAAAGATTAATTAATTTTTCTTTTTCTAAACTACTTAATTTAGATGAAATAATTACAGGTGATTTACCATCTTTGTCTAGAAAAGCATATTCCAAACCTTTTGGAAGTTCTTTGAGCTCAAGAGGTGGGTCTTTAGGAGACTCCTTATTTGGTTGCTCATTTTGATCAAGAACTTTAAAAGTTTTTTCTATGGCGACCTCTTCTTCAACAAAGTGGTCAATCTTTTCACTTGTATCGGGTGGTTCATCTTCATCTTCAATTAGGGGTCATTATTTCCGAATGGATATTTCATTGACCGCTCTAGATCGACACTCTTTTTAAATGGCCCTAATTGAATAGATAGATTGTTGTACTTCTGGTTTTTCAAAGCTTCGTGGGTTTTTACAAAGGGTCGTCCCAACACCAGAGGAGCGTCATCGAGGATGACAAAGTCGGTTGGGATTACCATTTGATTAGTCTGAACCAAGACATCCTCAACTATACCGATTGATTTTATTACTTTCCGATTGGATAGAAAAATGGGTATTTGAAGTGGAGAAAAATCACTAATACTTAATTTTTTGAAAATATAGTTGGGCATTATGTTAACACAAAGATCTTTATCAATTGTGACATTACTAATAAATGAATTTTGAAAAAAAAACATGGAACCGGTGTAATGTTGATTTCAAATGGGTCTTCTTTTATTAGCGAAGTTTGCTCATTAGTTAACTTAATGCTTACCGTTTCGTCAATTTTAGTGTTAGTGTTTAACTCTTTTAAAAACTTAGCATGAGTGGGTACTAAACAGTGATTTTCAAAAGAAGGTGACAAGAGATTAATTTCTTCAAAATTAGACTCTTCTTGAATTTTAACGTTAATGGACTCACCTTTTTCGTTGTTTAACTCATGTGTCGATTTTTCACTTATTTGTTCTTCCATTTTTACACTTTCAACTATCTCTTTTTCATTTAATTCTTCTCTTGCACGGGACTCCTCTTCCCTTGCTCGAGATTCTTTTATGTAGCGCTCGATAGTTTTAAGGTGTTCTAATATCCTATCGGTTACGTCGGCGATAGAATAAGGATCGGGATTTTCAAAGCTTGAATCCGGTTGTTCGATCCTTTGTTCCTCATAATACCCATATGAAGTAGATGGTTCACACCATTGTTCTTCAATGTAAGTATATGATGGATAAGGGTCGTAATTTTGTTCTTCATAATACTTGTATGAGGTGGGTTGTTCACGCCATGGTTCCTCATAGTAAGCATATGAAGGTGGAGGCTCATATCTTGGTTCCTCAAAGTATGAGTATGAAGGCTCATACCTTGGTTCATCAAAATATGAGTATGAGGGAGAAGGTTCATACCTTTGGTCTTCATAGGATGTGTATGAAGTTGATGGCTCGTACCTGGGCTCCTCATAATAGGTGTATGAAGTGGATGGTTGAAATAAGTTACAATATTGAACCGAGTGCGGGTCACCACAATTAATGCAATAATTTTCCCTATAATCATCCTCCTCATAGGTGTAGTTGTAACCTCCTGAGTATTGATCCATAAGAATCACTCAGCAGACCACAACAAAGTCTCGAGATCAGAAAACAAAAACAAAAACGGAAACAGAGGCTGGACACGGCCCCGTGTTCAGTGGACACGGCCCCGTGTTCAGTGGACACGGCCCAGTGTACAGAATCTGTATCTGGGCGTTTTAATTAAAGTTACTAGTTTCGTTGAGCACGGGGCGTGTTCAGTGAGCACGGCCCCGTGTTCAGGCTACTGTAAATGCAAAATCTAACTAAAATGCAGAAAAATGCGCGCGTTTTAAAAAGGTTTTGAAAAACTGATTAGGCCGTCGATTTTAAGCTTTCTTAAAATCCTTGTGTCCCCGGCAACGGCGCCAAAAACTTGATGTGTGCGAGTGTGTATATATATTTAAGTATATTTTAAGCCCTTTTTACACGTTAGTCAAATTTTAAATTTATAAAACACGATATTTTACTAACACCAAACACACATATGGGCAAGTGCACCCATCGTGAGCGTAGTATAGTGTTGTCAAGATACCGAGGTCGTCCAAGGACACAAGAGCTTTTAATACCGGTTTATCCTCAACGTCTAATCAAATCAAAAGGTTAGAAAAATGTTTTTAAACTAGAACAATAAAAATTAACTAAAATGCTGAAAAATAAAATAAAAATAAAAACAGATAGACAAGATGAATCACTTGGCTCCGACTCGTGTTTAGTGTAACCTTTGATTATTTCCGCACTTTTGCACTTTTTAAGAGATTATCTTAGTTATTGTAGTAGGCCCCTCTTTTGAAGGTGACGTTACCCTTAACCCAGTAGTTTGAGTCAGCAAGGATACAATCCTAAAGGGTCGGATTATTGAAAGATAATTAATTAAGTTATTAATGCATATTGTGGTAGGCCCCTCTTTTGAAGGTGACGTTACCCTCGGCTAAGTAGTCTGAGTTAGCAGGGATACAGTCCTAAGTAGTTGGGTTAAAGTATTAATAGTAGCTTACATATGAGGGGATCCAAGAGTTTGGACCCCCGCCATCCAATACCGGTGGGTATTGAAGGAGGTCCTACTAAATTTGACCGAGGTCCTTGCAGGATCTATACACTGAACAAGGCAAGACTCTTACCAAACCGTTCCCTTAACCCCGACCAGGTAGCCAACATATCTCCATATAGACCGTGGAGATATGAATGGTGAAAATCTTTTATTTTATATAGATAGTAAAATAATGCCAAGACACCACGGACAAACGATAAGGAAGAATCACCTTCAACATAAGAAACTAGTTATTAAAGTCATTAATACATAACCAAATAAAAAGTGCAGAAAGATTAAAAATAAAAAGTATTACACTAGACACTTGTCTTCACCAAGTGATGTAAGAGACTTAGGCAAACATGGCCTTTGATTGTCAAGAACTCTTACAATCATCTTGGATCCCGAGACGACTCACACACTCTATGATGGACGATGGATGATGGTGGTGGATGATGGTGTTGTGATGGTGGTGGGTGGTGGGTGAAGTGTGAGAGAGGTGGTGTGCCAAGGGATGGTTTGCAAATGAGCCAAGCACCCCTATTTATAGGCTGAATAGAGGCTCGAGCACGGCCCCGTGTCCATTGGGCACGGCCCCGTGTCCACCTTCCTTCTCTTTCTTCATTAATTGCAGTTTGTCAGCATTAGTTGACCACGCCCCCGTGTCCGCTGGGCACGCCCCCGTGTCCGCTGGGCACGACCCCGTGTGCAGAAGCATATCTGTACTATCAAGATTTCCACAGATTCTGCGAATCTTAGAGTTGACCCCGACCCCGTGTCTGCTGGGCACGCCCCCGTGGTGGGTGATAGAAGCTTCTACAGCTTTGTCTTTTCTGCTGACACTTGGGCACGCCCCCATGCTCACTGAGCACGGGGCGTGTTCAGCCTTCTGTCTTCTTGATTTTGTTTGGGAAGATGCTGTCGGGGGGTCGGGCATGCCACGTTTGTTCCTTTTCTTGTATTTAGGTTAGATTTAGCTGCCTTTTTGCTTTTTTTTTTCATTTGAGCTCATTTAATTCTAAAAATATAAACAGAAGACAAAAACACACTTTTTCCAACATTAGTACTAAAAAGGGTTAGTTTTATGCCACATTTGATGTAATTTATATGTTGCATTTTGCGCACATCAGGATTCCTTTGGGACCATATTATATGTTAGTATAACTCTCTGAAGTTATACAACATGGTTCCTTAGAAAACTGAGATTACATGCATGTTCCGTTATTTGCTTAAAAGTGACAATTATGCCCTTTTTTCATTAAAACGAGATTTTTGAAAATAAAAAATCTTTATTACTGAATTATAAGTATGTCCTAAAAATTTGACATCCGTTTCTGGTCTAAAATGAGAGTTATGCACGATATCGTAAAATGAAAGCATTTTGTTAATTAAATAGAATTTTTGGAATAAATCATATTTAAACCCAATTTTTGGCACCAAACTTGCCACCTACTATTAAGATATAATATTTAGGGATTTTTGGAAATTTTTGTTAAATTTTAAACTGATCATAACATAGAGTTCTTGCATGGACTCGGTAATTGACGATAATGCCCTTTTCGCTAATAAAATGAGTTTTACACATCCTTTACATGCCAAACCTTTTTCCAAAGATTTTATATATTAAATAAAATCTTTTGAGCGGTTAAGACTGATAAAAATCTCAGATTTCCTTAAACAACTCGAATATCGTCAAATACCGACTTTTATGCGATTTAGGCGCATAGTATGGTTTAAAACCATATTTAGCACCTAAGACTTGTTACCTAGTGATTTTAAAAAAAAAATTCTATACTTTAACAGTAAGTATAAGTCGTGAACTCAGATTTCCAAATTTGACCTTAAAAGCATATATGAAATGACCAAAATACCCCCCGGTGCATAGTTTGGCCATAAAAGATAAATTTCACATATGTATGATATCTTACTGATGTAACTTAACAAAATAAATATTTTTACTGATTATTTTAGACAAGAACCTCAGTTTACTATTTAACTAACCTCTTTCATGAACTATAAAATGACCAAAATACCCTTACGGGGATTAATTTGGTTTTAAATTCATTTTGGGCATAATGGAAGATATCCTACTGATGTCACAACATATTTTAAGCATAATAAATTATGGAACTTGTTCATGACTCATCCGGTTACCCGTTATGCATATACGCGTTTGGTACGGTTTATGTAACTAGTTTACGTAAATTTAGCCGAAACGGGTCAAACCTTATCATTTTTACTTCAAAATCCAGAATGTATTTAGTTTACCCATTTTATACAAGTCTTCATACTTGTTGGGTCTAAAACACATTCCAATCCGGTCTTCGCTTAATCTTGCGTATTGAACCGTAAACATTTCTTTAAAATTAACTGGTCTAAGTTAGAACTTACATAAGACCCGTTAGGAATCTAATAGGTTATTAAAACTTTCGTTCTAGATTAGGAGCCCAGTAAAAGCTACTTGTACTTGCTGATTTGATATACGGCTGAGAATAAAATTATATTTTAGCTCAGGTAAATACTTTTAACTTATTTTCCGTTATCCGGGCTTGGGATACGGTATTATAATAATACCGCTTGGTCGGGTATGAAATCATTTAATCAGATTGTGATTAATAAATTACATAACCCGTTTTAATCTGTTTTGTTTGATGCAATGCCTTTGGGGGGTTAATAACCATGTCCTGGATATCCTCGGCTCATTCATTTGAAATGGACACGGCTTAAGCACGGGGTGTAGGCATACACCTGACAGTTGCGTATGTATAAACGGTATCTCACTCGTGAGGAAACTCCTTGTAGGCCTATACTTGTGGTGTGTCTATTAATCTTGTACCGGCTCTTATATTCCGGTCCTGAACGGACGACAAACATATAAATCTGTATACAAGATTAGTTTTAAATAATTGTCCCAAGTTATAAAAGATTTTATGCCTTGTGCATCTAAACCAATTTTATAAATACTTTTCAAAAGAGTCAGTTAATTGTATTTACCTGTGTAAACTGACCTATTTTTCAAAAAAGGTTAAGTGCAGGTACTACGCATAATGGGCTGGACACTCCTGAGTATTAAATAAAGAGTCTTGCAAGCTTTTAATACTTAAAGTCTGTTGAACAATATTTTCTTTCTGTTTTAGATTTGCCTGTGGATCCACATACAACTGTTGTGTAATATTTTTATTATACTTTCAATTCGGTTTGTATTACTACTTTAGACTTCCGCTGTGCATTAAACTGTGATTATTTGACTATGATGATATCAACTACGTCACGATACTCCCCACCAGGCCCACCGATAATACGTGGAAATATCTGGGTGTGACAGGTTGGTATCAGAGACAACATTGAGTGAATTAAACACTAGCCTTTTGTGTTTAATCTCAATGACACAGTTTGCACATTCCTTGACTTCCGAGTCTAGGCTAATGACTTAGGACTAATCCTAATCTTATTGTTTTCTTTTTGTTGGTTTCTTTTGGTTGTTTTGGCAGGAACAAAGACAAAATGCCGCCGCGTGTCAGAGGTAGAGGTGGAAGAGGAAAGGCACCAATGACTACAAGAATGACCATGAAGCCGGGCCATCTCACCGGCGTACTCCATCAGCGAACCTTAGCTCTAGTCCTCACGAGGATTGGAACTTATTTAGAGCATGCAAGACGCTCTGTCTTGCTCAGTTCCTCCCCGTCTTACCATCACTCGTTCGGACCTCATCAAGACGAGGAGCATAGCGATTCGTACCATTCCTTCATACCTTTGCAGCGATCGGGTTCGCACCGTGCCTTCCAGGACCTGACCCCTTACTTTCAAAGTCGGTTCAACCCGGCAAACCAGATAGAAGAACCAGAGGGTCAAAACCCTTTTGGACCAGCTGACCACTATCCTGAGATGCAGGATATGGATGTGGACGAGGATCCAAATCTCGAGCTACCACCGACTGGGACGCCGACGCATCCCATTGATATATCAAGTGGATCATCCTTCCATGGTTCGCCTTACAGGGGCCCAGCCATTTTTGCTGAAAGATGGGCTACATACAAATGGGAGTATACTCCCCCTCACAACCCACCTCCACAACAGCAGCAGGATCCCTCCGAGGATCCACATTTTGAGGCGGTCACGCCACCGCCACCACCAGAACAGCAACTGCCTCCAGAACCACCGAGGCGAAGAAGGACAGGTGCATGGATGTCCATGCGTGGGGGTTTCCACTTCAGCACCCCCCACCACTCCAGCAACAGCAACTACCCGCCGCTGTATGAAGACCCTCAAATGGGTGGGCCTTCAAACCCAGTTTCTGAAGTTGACTCTCCGCCAGTCGCACCAGCACCACACATGGGTTATGATAACCCAATCCCATCGTACCCAGGTGCAGCCGGGTACAACCCGTTCGAGCCGCAAGCTTACTCGGGTTATAATTACAACAATGCCCCTGTCGTTGACCCATGCCTTGAAGCGGAAAACTACAATGCTCTCTACCCCGGAGGACCCTTTCAAGCTGCGTACCCAACTGGGTACCCAACATATGGGTATCAATACCCACCACCTCCTCAACCTCCGCAGCAGCAGCCGCCACAGCCACCACAGATTCAACCACCGAAACAACAAGAGATCCTTCAGAGGTTGAACCAGGTGGAACGACAGGTGGACGAGGAGCGTAGGAGCCACCGCGGTCTACTGAAGGGTTTGGCAAACCTTATAAAGGGGAAGAAGAAGAAGAAGAGAGATTATTAAAAATCCTCATTTATTTGTATTGTTATTTATTTCAATTAAGTCCCTACGTGGACATTTTATTTATGTACTTGGTCCCTGTGTGGACTTATCTTTCTTATTTCTGTCCCTGCTGGACAATGTTATTTATTTAAAAGTCCCGTTTAGGGCAGTTATGTACTTCTTTCAATTTATGGAATGTTTTAGTTTAAAATTTCATTTTCATTATGTATACAAGAATATATTGTATAAAACAAAAATCAAAATATCATTCCAATTTACAATTGATCTGCCATTCAATATTAAAGGAAAATCTTGAAGGTATAACCTAGCCCATATGTCATTTTAGACATGGCCCTGATGGTAAATCCTTTTTTTTAGATTCAATTCCTTGTTAACATCTGAAAACATGTTAGCACTCCTGGCAAATGTGATTCGATAAAATCACACTAGTCATCCTTATATTGGTTTTTCCAATTTCTTACTTAATAATTTAAATATCCATTAGTGATAAAGTGCCTACGGGTCATATTCATTGTCCATTAAGACAAAAGACAGTTGTAGTCTACGACTCCCTGTCAAGAAAAGGTGATGAACTACGTTCAAACCTTAATGCCTCGATCTTATAAGATCATGGCTTACATTTTAAAAACTGTCCTTGTGACTAGGCCTTTTATGCCACTCTAATATCTTTAATGGTTTATAACTGAGGATAAATTATAATGAAAATTCTAAATAAATATGACAAACAAATTAACCAATATGGTTTATAATTACCATGGTTAATGAATCATCAAAAATGATGATTCCATAATAAACCTCTGAACAAACTATTGTCAACTGTTTTATAGAAATCAAGCTTCAGCATGTCTGAATCAGAGGAAGTTAACAGTCATACAAGGGAGAGAAATGATACCACCAGAATAAACGTAGCTGGTGCAGATCTTCAAGCATTGATAGATAATGTTGTTACTAGAGCTCTTGACAGACAGTTCAAGGAATCAAGTGGTACTCGCACTAAGACTCAATCTGTGGCTCATAGTAAGCCCCCTTCTAAAACGCATGAGTCAAAGAAGGACGATGCTCGTCACTCATCGAATCAGAGAAGTGTTCCATCCAAACAAACTATGCTTAATCAGGAGCCACGTGTTAAGGCTTGCTCTTACAAATATTTCGTCTCTTGCAAACCAAGAGACTTCACAGGAGAAAAAGGAGCCATTAACTGTATGACATGGCTAGATGAGATGGATACTGTAGTTGACATTAGTTGTTGTGCGGAATAGGATATTGTGAAGTTTGTTTCACAATCATTCAAAGGTGAAGCTTTGGCTTGGTGGAGGTCATTAGTTCAAGCCATAGGGAAAATCCCACTTTATAACATGTCTTGGGAACAATTTGTAGCATTAATCAAGGATAACTTCTGTCCTCAGCATGAAGTGGAAAGGATTGAAACCGACTTCTTGACTCTGGTCATGAAGAACTTGGATTGTCAGGCGTACCATACAAGTTTCAACACCATGTCCCGATTGGTTCCTTATTTGGTCACACCAGAACCGAAGCGCATATCACGTTTTATTGGAGGTCTAGCTCCAGAAATCAAGGCAAATGTGAAAGCATCCAGACCTACCACCTTTAGGTCAGTGGTTGATCTGTCTTTATCTCTTACACTAGATGCGATTAGGCAAAGGTCGCTTAAGAATTCAGATGAAGGGAAAAGGAAACGTGAAGATGAGAACTCACGTCGCTTTGATAAGAAATGAAAAGGGAACTTTGAGCACAAGAAGGGTTCTGGGTTTAAAAAGGATACCCAGCAGACATGTGAGAAACCCAAATGTAAAATCTGCCAGAAACATCATTTTAGGAAGTGTAGATTCGAGTCAAAATCGCAGTCTCAGTCAAAGCCTATTGGATGTGGGATCTGTAAGTCCAAAGAGCATAAGACTTTGGATTGCAAGAAGTTGAAGGATGCAACCTGTTATGGTTGCAACGAAAAGGGGCACATAAAGACTAACTGCCCGAAAAATCCAAAGAAGCCTGAGGAGGCTAAGAAGACCAATGCTAGGGTCTTCCAAATGAATGCTCAGGTGGCAGTTCAGAATGAAAATGTAATAACATGTACTTTTCTTATCAATGATGTTTATGCTAGAGTGTTGTTTGATTCTGGTGCAGACAAGTCTTTTGTAGACAATAAATTCTGTAAATTGTTAAATCTGCCTGTTAAAACTCTAAGCGTAAAATATGAAGTAGAATTGGCCGATGGTACCATAGAGACTACTTCAACAATATTAGATGGATGTTTCATATCCATTAGGAATCACTCTTTTCCACTGTCTCTGCTCCCGTTGAAATTGGCAGGATTCGATATAGTGATAGGCATGGATTGGTTATCTTCTAACCAAGCCCAAATTGTTTGTGATAAGAAGCAAGTGGTTATTAAGACTCCTTATGGTGAACCACATACAATACAAGGAGATACACAATATGGGTTGCCTAAACAAGTGCCTATGCTTAAGGCATCGAAGTGTTTGAAGAAAGGTTGTGTCATTTATATGGCACAGGTGACTATTGACGAGCCAAAGCTAAAGATTGAAGATATTCCTGTTATTTCTGAATATCCAGACGTTTTTCCTGAAGAGCTACCTGGTTTACCTCCAGACAGGCAAGTGGAATTCAGGATCGATATTATTCCTGGAGCAGCACCAGTTGCAAGAGCACCTTATCGCTTGGCACCAACCGAGATGAAAGAGTTGAGAACGCAGTTGGATGATTTGTTGGCAAAGGGTTTTATTCGACCTAGCTCATCCCCTTGGGGAGCGCCGATTCTATTTGTAAAGAAAAAGGATGGGTCAATGCATCTGTGCATTGATTATCGCGAGCTGAACAAAGTTACTATCAAGAATAGATACCCATTATCCAGGATCGATGATCTGTTCGATCAACTTCAAGGAGCAAGCTACTTTTCTAAGATCGATTTGAGGTCAGGTTACCATCAGCTGAAGGTCGGAACCGAAGATGTGCATAAGACTGTATTCAGAACTCGATATGGCCACTACGAGTTCCTGGTGATGCCTTTCGGGCTCACTAATGCACCTGCAGCATTCATGGATCTCATGAATCGCGTTTACAAGCCTTATCTAGACAAGTTTGTCATTTTCTTTATCGACGACATACTCATTTATTCAAAGAATCAATCCGATCAAGAAAAACATCTTCGTAGTATCCTTAAACTTTTGCAGCAAGAGAAGCTCTACGCCAAGTTTTCCAAATGTGAGTTTTGGCTTCGTGAAGTCCAATTTCTTGGACATGTGGTAAGCGAGCGTGGTATCCAGGTGGATCTCGCTAAGATTGAAGCAATTATGAATTGGCAAGCACCAAAAACACCTACAGAGATACGCAGCTTCTTGGGTTTAGCAGGATACTACATGCGTTTCATTGAAATTTTTTCAAGGATTGCTGCACCTCTAACTTCATTGACTCGCAAGAATATAAAGTTCGATTGGGGTCCCAAGCAACAAGAATCTTTTGAGATCCTCAAGCAGAAATTAAGCAATGCTCATGTGTTGACATTGCCAGAAGGGATTGAAGAGTTTGTTGTGTACTGTGACGCATCGCACACTGGTATGGGTTGTGTGCTCATGCAGAGAGGCAAGGTCATTGCCTATGCTTCACGTCAATTAAAGGTGCACGAAAAGAACTACACTACCCATGATTTGGAATTGGTGCCGTTGTATTTGCACTAAAGCTTTGGAGACATTATTTATATGGAACCAAGTGCGTGATTTATTCTGATCATAAAAGCCTTCAACACTTGTTCAATCAAAAAGATCTTAACATGAGGCAGCGTCGATGGATGGAGACTTTAAATGATTATGATTGCGAAATTCGTTACCATCCAGGCAAAGCGAATGTTGTAGCTGATGCTCTAAGGAGGATGGAAAGGGTTAAGCCCATTAGAATCAATGCCAAAAGCATTGAACTAAAGAACAACTTGAATGAAAAGTTGTTAGCTGCTCAAAAGGAAGCTGTTTTGGAAACTAACTTTTTGAATGAGAAGTTAGGCGTCACTGCTGATCAATTGTCTTATGGAAATGATGGGATCCTTAGGTTAAATGGTAGAATCTGGGTCCCAATCCATGGAGGACTTAGAGACGTGATCCTTCGGGAAGCTCATAGTTTGAAATATTCAGTCCATCCTGGCAGTGATAAGATGTACCAGGATTTAAAGGCAAATTATTGGTGGATAGGTTTGAAGAGATCTATAGCCACTTATGTGGCTAAATGTCTGACGTGTGCACAGGTTAAAGCCGAGCATCAAAAGCCGTCAGGTTTGTTGCAACAGCCTGAACTTCCCACCTGGAAGTGGGAAATGGTAACTATGGACTTATTACTAAGTTACCAAGAACGAAGCGTGGAAATGATACGATTTGGGTTATAGTCGACAGATTGACCAAGTCAGCTCACTTCTTGCCGATTAAAGAAACGCACAGCTCCGATAAGCTAGCTCAGATGTACATGGATGAGATTGTATCTCTCCATGGAGTACCAGTGTCTATTATCTCTGATAGGGATACAAGATACACATCACATTTTTGGAAAATCTTTCAGCAATCATTAGGCACTCGTTTAAATTTCAGCACTGCTTATCATCCTCAGACAGATGGACAAAGCGAGCGTACGATTCAAATGCTTGAGGATATGCTACGAGCTTGTGTTATAGACTTGGGTGGAAGTTGGGATGACCATCTTCCTTTAGTTGAATTTTCATACAATAATAGCTATCATTCGAGTATCCAAGCCGCGCCTTTTGAGGCTTTGTACGGAAGAAAGTGTAGAACGTTAGTTTGTTGGGCGGAAGTTGGAGAAACCCAACTATCAGGACCTGATATTGTCCTGGAGACGACGGACAAGATTGTTTAGATCCGTGATCATCTGAAAGCCGCAAGGGATAGACAGAAAAGCTATGCAGATATGAGGCGTAAACCTCTAAAGTTTGAAGTTGGTGATAAAGTTCTACTCAAGGTGTCACTCTGGAAAGGGGTGATGCGTTTTGGCAAAAAGGACAAGTTGAGCCCGAGATATATAGGACCATTCGAGATCATCGAATGTATCGGATCAGTGGCCTACAAGCTAAATCTGCCAGAAGAGCTTAGTGGAATTCATAATGTATTCCATATCTGCAATTTGAAGAAATGTCTAGCCGATGAGTCGCTAGCAATGTCGCACGAGGACGTGCATATAGATGAAAGTTTGAAGTTTGTTGAAAAACCTTTGTCGATCGAGGATCGACAGGTCAAGAAGCTTCAAAGAAAGCATGTGCCGATTGTGAAGGTAAAATGGGATGCCCGTAGAGGCCCATAATATACATGGGAGGTTGAATCCACAATGAAACAGAAATACCCTCATTTATTTCAGTAAATCTCGAGGTCAGGATTTCTTTTAAGGGGGTGAGGATGTAACACCTCGCAAAATCATGTCCAATACAGTGGTGACACGTGTCATAAACCCTGATCATGATTAAAGATAACTTGAGGGACTAAAACTGTCAAGCAATGTAAAGATGTAATTAGAATGGTTGAAAATTTCAACTTGCCAAACTTGTGCCTCTAAATGACTTTATATAATGTTCGTATTCGTTATTGAATAAATTGTCGGACACTAGAAGCCGTTTGCGCTTAAAGATCAAAAGTTACAAAACACAGGGGTTAAAAGTGTCAACATATTAATTCTTACCTCTGAGAGGCCTTTTAACATTCCCGAAGCTTTGTAATATATTATTATACCCTCATGTACATCAGATAATGATTTATTAAAGATCCGGTGCAATTATGAAATGTAATTTGCAATTTCCAAGAAGAATGGTTAAAAGTGTAAATGTCACAAATCTAGTCTCGGGAGACTTTTTCAACAAATCCAAAACTTCTTTATTCATGGCCATACTCCCAAGATCATGCAGACCTGGATATGTGGACCCCCTTATGCTGAAAATGTCAGATTATCGAGAAATGGAAGTGCAGGGACTGATTTTGCAACAAAACAAAAGCTTTTTGAATTTGGCAGCCTCACGTGGCGCGCCAGGGTATGCCTGGCCTGGCGCGTGGCGCGACAGGGATCATTTTTCAGCAGAACTAGCACCTACCAGCATGCATGACCTGAAATCTGTTCTGGATCTTCAGCAACCTGTAAACGTAAACAGCAGCATGCAACTGGTTTCTAAAAACCACTAGACACAAGTATGCATCAGATTTCACCTGGGGACACTTGCTTTGATCCTAGAACATTCAAAATCGCTATAAATAGGCCTCATGTCTTCACTTGAAACTTGCACAAATCAAAGAAATTCACAAACAAACTTTCAAACTGAGTTCTCTGGAGCAACCTGGTCATTAAGGAGGCTCTAATAGTTCAAACTTTCGTGCTAAGGACCATTGTAAGTGTTCTTAGCTTCTGTAGTTAAGCTTTTGTTAGTTTAATGACCGAAAGTCAAAGATATCGTAATTACGCTTTGACTTTGTGATTAATCACTAACGATCCAGCCATTATTCGAATTGAAAGTGGCTTTGTGTTGGTAATTATGTAGGTGTTAAACCCTTAAAAGGGCACCTCATAATTATCACATTTACTTGGTCAATTGTCGGGTCAAACTACTTAACAGAAAAGTCAAACGAGTCAGTTTTTGCAAAATAAATCATAACTGATAATGTAGAAGTTATAAATTAGATTTTATCACTTAAACAACTTGGTAAATAATATAAGAACATGTTTAGGCATGTTCAACCCGACAATTCTGAGTTTAGGCACGGTTCGCAACCGAAAGTCGCAAAAGTAGACTTTTGCTTTGACTTTCAGTTCTGACCTGATTTAGCTTAGTTTAGTTATGCCTTAGGATTCCTTTGGGACCATATTATATGTTAGTATAACTCTCTGAAGTTATACAACATGGTTCCTTAGAAAACTGAGATTACATGCATGTTCCGTTATTTGCTTAAAAGTGACTATTATGCCCTTTTGTCATTAAAACGAGATTTTTGAAAATGTGAGAGGAAAAAAATCTTTAATACTGAATTATAAGTATGTCCTAAAAAATTGACATCCGTTTCGGGTCTAAAATTAGAGTTATGCACGATATCGTAAAATGAAAGCTTTTTGTTAATTAAATAGCATTTTTGGCATAAATCATATTTAAACCCAATTTTTGGCACCAAACTTGCCACCTACTATTAAGATATAATATTTATGGATTTTTGGAAATTTTTGTTAAATTTTAAACTGATCATAACATAGAGTTCTTGCATGGACTCGATAATTAACGATAATGCCCTTTTCGCTAATAAAATGAGTTTTACACATCCTTTACATGCCAAACCTTTTTCCACGGATTTTATATATTAAATAAAATATTTTGAGCAGTTAAGACTGATATAAATCTCAGATTTCCTTAAACAACCTGAATATCGTCAAATACCGACTTTTATGCGATTTAGGCGCACAGTATGGTTTAAAACCATATTTAGCACCTAAGACTTGTTACCTACTGATTTTAAAAATAAATTTTTATACTTTAACAGTAAGTATAAGTCTTGAACTCAGATTTCCAAATTTGATCTTAAAAGCATATGTGAAATGACCAAAATGCCCCCCGGTGCATAGTTTGGCCATAAAAGATAAATTTCACATATGTATGATATCTTACTGATGTGACTTAACAAAATAAATTTTTTTACTGATTATTTTAGACCAGAACCTCAGTTTACTATTTAACCTCTTTCATGAACTATAAAATAACCAAAATACCCTTATGGGGCTTAATTTGGTTTTAAATTCATTTTGGGCATAATGGAAGATATCCTACTGATGTCACAACATATTTTAAGCATAATAAATTATGGAACTTGTTCATGACTCATCCGGTTACCCGTTATGCATATACGCGTTCGGTACGGTTTATGTAACTAGTTTACGTAAATTTAGCCGAAACGGGTCAAACCTTATCATTTTTACTTCAATATCCAGAATGTATTTAGTTTACCCATTTTATACAAGTCTTCATACTTGTTGGGTCTAAAACACATTCCAATCCGGTCTTCGTTTAATCTTGCGTATTGAACCGTAAACATTTCTTTAAAATTAACCGGTCTAAGTTATAACTTACATAAGACCCGTTAGGAATCTAATAGGTTATTAAAACTTTCTTTCTAGATTAGGAGCCCAGTAAAAGCTATTTGCACTTTCTGATTTCATATACGGCTGAGAATAAAATTATATTTTAGCTCAGGTAAATACTTTTAACTTATTTTCTGTTATACGCGCTTGGGATACGGTATTATAATAATACCGCTTGGTCGGGTATGAAATCATTTAATCGGATTGTGATTAATAAATTACATAACTGTTTTAATCTGTTTTGTTTGATGCAATGCCTTTGGGAGGTTAATGACCATGTCCTGGATATCCTCGGCTCATTCATTTGAAATGGCCACGGCTTAAGCGCGGGGTGTAGGCATACACCTGACAGTTGCGTATGTATAAACGGTATCTCACTCTTGAGGAAACTCCTTGTGGGCCTATACTTTTGGTGTGTCTATTAATCTTGTACCGGCTCTTCTATTCCGGTCCTGAACGGACAACAACCATATAAATCTGTGTACAAGATTAGTTTTAAATAATTGTCCCAAGTTATAAAAGATTTTATGCCTTGTGCATCCAAACCAATTTTATAAATACTTTTCAAAAGAGTCAGTTAATTTTATTTACCAGTGTAAACTGACCTATTTTTCAAAAAGGTTAAGTGCAGGTACTACGCGTAATGGGCTGGACACTCCTGAGTATTAAATAAAGAGTCTTGCAAGCTTTTAATACTTAAAGTCTGTTGAACAATATTTTCTTTCTGTTTTAGATCCGCATGTGGATCCACATACTACCGTTGTGTAATATTTTTATTACACTTTCAATTCGGTTTGTATTACTACTTTAGACTTCCGCTGTGCATTAAACTGTGATTATTTGACTATGATGATATCAACTACGTCACGGTACTCCCCACCGGGCCCACCAGTAATACGTGAAAATATCTGGGTGTGACAGGTTGTTTCTTTAAAAACATCATTTTTAAAGAAATTAGTTCTTTACAATTTGTAATTACATTTTCTAAAAATATTTCTTCTTGGATTTTTCTTGTTAAATACATGATCCTACACTTTATTAACCACCAAAAATGTGGTTTATTTCTTTAAGAACCAAGAATAAATAAACTTTGTATTTTTTACTTGCTTTCTTGAAAAACCATTCTTGATATCATAGCTTTACAAGACTTATACCTTACTTTGATCATCACTTAACAAGAAATCAACTTATTCTTTCAAGTTCATGGTTCTCATGAGGATGATCTATGGATCTTTAACATTTTCATCCTCTCATCTTACTAGATTATGTTTTTAATCATCATCTAGCAAGATCATATGATAATCTACATCAATAACATAAACAATCAATCATCAAGTAGCACAACAACACTAAACAACATGATTTCTTAAGATTTTAAGCTTATGTTCATGTTTCATGTTCTTGATTCTTAGTGTTCATCATGATTAACAACATGTATCATTCTTTAACCACTTAAACAAGATGTAAAATGAAGTGTAGAGTGTTCTTACTACTAGCTCAAGGCTAGGGATGATCACTAGTGGAAATGAAGTGAATAAAAGCACAAGAGAAAGGTTCTTCAACTTTCGAAAGCTCCAAGCTTCTTTGTGCACCTTCTAACACCTTTGAGTATGTATGGATTTAATGGAACTTGAAAGATGAAGATGATGGAGGTGTGGGAGTGTTCAGCTGAGAGCTATGGGGAAGGAAAGAGAAGAATTGAGTTGGTGATATGTGAACGTAATGAAGGGTAAGGTCTTGGAGGTCTACTTATAATCCACTAACTCATGATTTTCCAATGGTTATTATGTTTAAAATGAAGGAACATGATCCATTTTAATAACAAGATAAAATCCCAAGTGGGGCCACATGTTGGGCTGATTACTAGGTGGGGGGGGGGGGTCTACGCTTAGGTTTAAACTAGATAGTTTATGGTTAAAATTCAAGTATCTAGTTAGGTGTTTAGTTACTAGGTGTTATATGATGTGTTATGATGTTCGGGGACCATAACTAGCTTGGTAATGTTAAAACAATGCTTCTAGTGAAAATTTGGTGTTTCGGGTAGTGTCCGGTTGTTCGGTTGGTTACCGGTTCGTTAAGGTGCTAAACTATGCAGTTTAGTGTGCTTTATGTTACCTTTTTGTGACAGTTTTGATTCCCGACACTTAGGAAAGCATTCAGGACCATTTAACCATATTTATGCATGATATTAGTGTGTTTAAATGCTGAATTTTGCTGAATTCTGCAGAATTCTGCAGTTTATGTGAGTTTTAGGCACTTTCCGGCACTTAAACTATCTATAGGAAGGTAGTTTTGTGATCCTTACTTTCCTACACTCTATACTAGTGTAATACTTGGTTTCTGGCTCATTTTGTGTCTCAATACCATGTTTGTCTATGTACTGAACTCCGTCAGCATTTTTTTGATTTGTCTGATAACTATGCTAACTGTGTTTCGTGCATCATTTGAATCAACAAAGTTTGCATGCAATACTGATATGTCATTTGCAATATGTGATGCACATGTATGTATAAGGCAATTATCATAAAACAATCCAAGTTATTAATTGTAATTCAACACAGTCATTAAGCACTAATCATTGTTTAATAGTTGTACGGATACCTGGAATTTTGACAGTTGTCACACTAGGTTTCGCCTTAATAGTTCCTCTTTAAACTCAATCGTCTTTATGAATGAGTCTTCACAATTCCCGTACAAATCACTGTAAGCTTGTTCTTTACCTCGAAAGATTTTCATATACGGTAGATCAACATTGAAATTTTTCTTAACCCACTTGTGGGGTTCTTTAATTGAGATATCCCCATCGGATTTCAACTTATCTCTAACCACACTTGCAACCCATCCTTGTGTTGCCACCTTATTAGCACCTTTGTTGCTTCTAGTACAAGAATGTGGTTCGATCAATTTCTTAACCTACAGGATTTTAATAAAACGTACAGTTTATTAAAAATATTATTAAATTCTAAATTAAAATTAGTTATATTAATACACTTACCTCAAATGAAATTCCGTCTTGCATAACAGAAGAATGTATCCTCCATTTGCATTGCTACACCTTGACATGACCCGTGTAGGTTCACTTTTCTCACTGAAGTACGCAAATTCATTCATGATTGCATAACGGGACAACGCTCTTCTAAACTTTACCACATTTTCAAACGTGGAGTTA
Organism: Helianthus tuberosus; assembly: GCA_030545235.1. Taxonomy (NCBI): domain Eukaryota; kingdom Viridiplantae; phylum Streptophyta; class Magnoliopsida; order Asterales; family Asteraceae; genus Helianthus; species Helianthus tuberosus. Next base: position 108,987,356 of record CM060397.1, on the reverse strand, counting down.
ACTTTAATAGTTCCATTTTTGTTGCTAAAAATTACTGGTTCGGAACTTGCATGCCCGACTTCATCATCTGTACTAAAAGTTACCGATTCACCTCGTCATCTTCTTCATCATAAGCATCATCCGTTTCCCTATAAAATATGTAAAATACTCATGAACATCATCCCGGCTATTTATGCAACATATTTAAACTGTATCTAAACAAAAAATTTACCTTTCTTGCACCGAGCTTGTCTCGACGTTATTATTCATTGTCACATAAACGGTTAATTATTTCTCAACTTCGTACATACTAAGCATCAATTTAAAGTTATCATGAGAATCAACCTTAACAAATTTTTGCTTAGTAGCGTACTTGTCAATATAAAAAAACTGAAAAAGGATTGCTCTGTATCCAAAGGATAATGAGTGGCAACCTCTTCAATCAAATCATCAAATTTGTATATGCAAGTGTTAATGTAAAGACATTTTTGAAAGCCAAAACAATAACGTTTTTATATGAGTTCTTAGCTAACCGAAAGTGACCTCCATATTTTAATTTTATCTTGTACTTAGTTGATCCTTGGCCAACAACATTCTCAAGTAGTATTGGTGATTCTGCCCCATTCTCCCAAGTTGGTGTAAATGAGTTATTTTCCATATCATCCACCATGTAAATCACCTTATGAATAAAAGAAAAAAAATATAAAACATGTTATGAGAAACTCAGATTTGATTTATACTCTATACAATTGTTGTAGGTTTAGATGCTCACAATCCATCAACAGATCAAAGATTGTGTTCAACTAAAAGATTTAGAACACCGGTTGTGAGTCCTGGTTACAGATCACTCGAATACGTCACGGTGATATCTAAACCTATGTTTTTTGTGCGGAATCCATCAAACGTAGGCAGAAACACAATATTTCACAATTTTCTATGTTTTATAAACAATCTTCAATCACGGTATAAATTTGACAGCGCTTCGCTCCAAGTTCACATGCATCCGTCCCTGAACACTTAGTCCTACCACCTATATATACTAGGTTTCATTCGTACGGACTAGTAACTCCCATTCGCACGATCCTGCTTATCCGTGCGGATTAGCTTCATCCGTGCGGATCAGCTTCATCCGTGCGGATCAGCTTCATCCGTGCGGATGTGCTCCTCCGTACGGATGAGCTAGGTTTTCATGCATAATTCATATTTGACCCTAACTAGCCCTATTACATCAAGACGTAGGCGACAAACATATGCACTAACAGTCTCTCTCTTGGTTGTTGCCACAGTCTTGATCTTTACTCTTGATCTACATCTTCAAGAACTCTCCCCTTGAATGTTGTTTCCCACAAACAATATCTAAATGATCTCATTTATTCGACTCACATTCAACATTATCCAGTCTCAATGGAAGATTTTGAAATAAAATCATTTTGGATTTTAATTATAAAATGCTGAAATGTAAACAAAACTGAAATGTAATATTTACAATTAAGGTTTTTGTGAGAAAACGTGCTAGAGGATTATATTAGTTTAATGAGACATATCAGTTGCACCGTTGATCTTAAGAAACACTTAGTTTAAACAATTCACATGGATCATCGGTATTTTTATCCACTTAAACTCAAACTAAAAACTTTCGTAACGCTTACCGATACGTTAAAGTACATTAATTTGCACTAAGTTCTTATGGACCCCATGATCTTAGCATAAGCCCTCATCATGTAATACACTGACTCAAGTAATGCCTTTAAACTTTCATCAACTGTGATATGTGTAAAAATAATGCAGAATGCTTAAACATTAACAATCAGGTCGATCTTTCAATACGCAGAGAAAGTCTAATGTTTAAACAAAATAAGAAATAAAAACAAGCTGAAATTGTTTAGATCTTAACCACCAGTTCGATATTCTCATATACAAAGAATGATCGCCTTAACACAACAGTCAATCAGAGATGATATCTTTTGTTTACTCCAACACAATGATTCGTCAAAATCCATTTGGGAAGCACCAAGAGTGAAAGCTGAAGGTGGTAAGTAAATCAAGAAGAACAAAATATCTTTACTGAAGAAAGAATTCGATCTATTCGACCGTCTGAAGGGTGAGAATGTCCGACAAATGATCGAAAGATTCTATTTGAAAATTGAACTTGAAAGATTCGGCATTACAAAGACCAGAGAAGAAATCACCGATAAACTGATCGAAGCGTTACCGCATGTAGATGATTGGCAGACATTTGTCATGATACTGAAAAACGACGCAAAGTTCGATTAAATCACTTTAGACACGTTGATAGAGAAGCCCGAGGGACATGAGCTTGAACTACAAAAGCAAACTAAAGTGGGTAGCTTGAATTATCAGCAAAATGTCAATCTCTACTATCGTAGAAGCTTGCTGAATGATCAACCAAAGATTGGTATTGCCTTTAGCGCAAAGAATTCTGATGAAGCATCAAAAGGCAGTTCGTCAAGTTATAATCCTAGTTATCATACCTCTTTAGCATCAAACACAGAAAATCCTGATGAGATTCAATGCAACATCACCTTGAAATTGAAAAAGTCTCCAAGTATGAATGCTGATGCAGCCAAGCAACAGATGAATTTCTTAGCATCAATTATGGAGTCGTATGAAAGTCTGGTGGCGGGTAGAATAGGAAACCCGGAAATGACAAAGGAAGATTATAACCAGATCAATCCAGAAGATATGGAACTGATAGATATCAGATGGTGCCTGGCGAGCATTATCAGGAGGGCTCAAAAGTTTATGGAGATTACTGGGAGATCCTGTCTTGGAAGTGCTGATACAAAGCTGGGATTTGACAAGTCAAAAGTCACTTGTTTCAAGTGGAAACAGAAAGGGCATTTCAAAAGGGAGTGCTCAAATCGACAAGCAGATGAAAGAGTGAATCCATTCCATGAAGACTACTATCGAAAAGCAATTTATCATCAAACCAATGAACAACCGCCAAAGTTAAATAAAAAATAGATTGATGAAGGGTCTTCAAAAGAAAGAAAGAAAGAAAGAAAGCTTTGTTGGTTAATCAAGAGGACGGAGGATTCAATTGGAATAAATACATTCCAATTGAAAAGCGTGCGTTGGTTGCTGAAGTGAAATTTGAATCTGTCAGAGAGAAAATTATGAGAGAAAGAACTATTACTTGTATCAGGTTAGATGAAATGCAAGCAGCTTATGACGAAGCTAGAAGAATGGGTAGATGGGACAAAAAGAGAGAATGTTACACAGATTCTAAAGGAAATCCGGTAGTGGATTCAAAGGATGTGGTTTTTAAAGATCTACTTGAGGTAATTCCTACTTCTCAAGAACTTTACTCGAAGAAGTTTGTGAATAAAAATTATATCCCAAACCTGGCGAAGAGAATTAGAGATGTAATGTTGGCAAGTTTGAGGAAGAAAGAAGAAGAAAAACTTGAGAAGATGGTAGAGGAGTTGAAGAAGATAACCATTGATGAGAGTTAAGAAAAGAATGATGAGAAGTTGAAAAAGATAGTAGATGAGACCGGTGATGAAAATCAACATAAGATTGATGAAAAACAGAAACAGACAGCATAAGAAGCTAAGGTGCCAAAAACTGAGGTAAAAACTCAACTTGAATATTCCGAGTCGTCAAACAATGATAAAATAAATGAACATTTTGATAATAAAACTGATGGGCAGTGCAGGAAATGCATGGAAACATGCAGTGCCTGTACTAAAAAAGATGAAACCTTAAGATCCCGAAATGCTGAATTCACTAAAATCGAAAGAGTTTTCAAAGAAAAATGTAAAGATATGTTTGAAATGAAAAGGTTTTGAAACAAAAAGATGAAGGGCTGACATGAAATGTAAGATTTTTGAAAAAGAAAATGAAGTTTTGAAACCAAAATGTTCAGCAAAAACCGAAGAATGCTTACAAAAAGAAAAAGTTGTTCAAGAAATGAAAAAAGAATATGATGCAATGAAAATTTCATATCATACAACAAAAGAAGCATATGAAGCTGTGAAAAGTCAAATGAAACGTATTCAAGCTAGACTAGCACAATTTTCTAAAACGTCACAAACACTTGAAAAATATAAAATAAAACGACAAGTTGTAAATCAATATATTGATGAGGTTGTTGAGCTTAAAAGTAAAATGGCTGAATTAAAAAAAGAAAATAACAAGTTACACAGTTATCATGCTTCTTCATATATTCTTGAACGTATTTTCAACATCAAACCGGATGATAATGAATATGAGAAAAACAAGAAAGAAATTGGCTCAGAATATCATCAGGTTCCACCGCCGTTTGAGAAAAAGTTTACATTCTATGATGATGAAAAGGTGGCAAAAGCTTTCGACATGGTTGATCAATTTCCAGATAACACTGATGTTACTTACTCCAAATCTGATGATGTTGATGATTCAGAGGTGGTAGGTAAGGTCATTGAAAGTGTTTTGAAAGAGGAGTCTACCAAAACAGATAAGTCCGAATCACACGATGAAAATGAGGAAAGTTTTCATGAAAGTTATCTTAAGAATTCAAAATCTAAGAAAAATGCGAATGATGATCCGATAATTCTGGCATATTACATGGTTAGATCGGACAAATTATACTTAGATATTGAAGTTTCGATTCAGAATGTGATTGCGGATAAGATTGACAAAGTTTTTAAATTGGTAGAAACTGAAAAGGCTGAATTGACAAATTTGCCGAAAAAGCGAGCAAGAAAACTTTTTATAACAAACCTAGTTACAAAAAGAAATACACAAAGGCTGAGTTAGGTTATAAAAAGAAACAAAACCAAAAGAAACGAGCTGATAAGTCAAATCTTCAGAAAAAGATGAACTTTGTTCACGGAACAAGTTCTGAAGAGGAGAAAGAAATCCAATTTAGTCGACAGACTAATGAGGAGTTCTATGCTTAGAAGTAACAACAACAACAGGCTAAAGATGTTTCGAAGAAAATATGCTTTAAATGTGATCAAATTGGACATGTTGGTCGCAAATGTCCAAATCTGAAGCCTGTTGATGTTGAACAAAAGAAATCACAATCTGAGGTTGTAAAACAGAAGTCGATCAAGTTTGAATCAAAACAAACTTGGAAACCAAAGACACCCAAAGTTGAGCCGAAACAGATTTGGAAACAAAAGGTTGATCTTTCAAAGTCAAAACAAACTTGGAAACCAAAAACGTCCAAGTTTGAACCAAAACAAATCTGGAAACCAAAAACTAATTTGTCAAAACGAAACATTCAAACTGATTCAAGATTTTATTAAAGAAATGTTTCAAAAGGACAAATTTGGGTGACAAAGAAACAAATGACTTCTGTAAATGATAAATGGAAAATCAATTCTGCCAAGACGGTTGATAATAAGAAAGAAAAAGTTTTTGTTAAAAATGATAAAGATTTTCCGAAACTCAATGATTCATACTGTGTCACAATACCCAATGTCAAACAGGCCTGGGTTGCATTATTCAAGTAATTGGGTTAGGTGAATGTGCAGGTGCTCCAGAAATCAGCTGAAGGTCGAGATGAGCAAAGGAGCAGTGTGGCACAGGAGGCAGATCCCTGTGGATGAGTTCAGGGAGTGTTTCTTTGTTTTGTTAATAGATAAAACATAAATCAAAAACTCTAAAAAATAGAAAAACGTAAAAATGAAAAAAAAATTAAAAAAATTGTTGATGGAATACGCCGAAACCCTCACGGCTGAACAAACATGATAAAACAAAATTGAAAAACGGTTTTCAAACTGTTAAATATCAATGTGTTGTAAATCATGGGGGTACTTTATGAAAAACAGAGCATGTGATGCAGAAAATGGATGGCGGATGATGCTATCTACATTGGGTTGTCAAATTTTCTTAAATGTTTCGAATTTTAGGGGGAGTAAAAATTTTGAAAATACAAAAACATTTGAAAATTTTGAAAAAGTCAAAAACATGAAAAAATTCATAAAGAGTTTTGTGTAAAAAGAGGAAATGATAGTACATCAGTAGACAATCACAACATGCTAAAGAAATGGAATGTCAAATGTGATAAACGGTCTCACTGATAATATGCCAGTAGGTTTTTATACATTTAGTAGATTGATTTCGAGATATAAACCTAAATCAATAAACTTTCTTATCTCGTGGGGAACATCTCTTGGATATATGGACTTAGTACTCCGAAATTTCGTTTGAGAGATTGCCTGATTCTGAGATATTAGGTCTTTATACTTATTGGTATCTGGGGTATTATACTTGGTCTTCTGATTTTGCGTCAGCAATGGCCTAGACCTCGTATAATGCTTTTACGCTTAATGATTTCCCTCTGCATAAAAAATTGAGATAATATCGAAAGATATATATCAAATGCAGTTGTAGAAAAGATTCCTAAGTGGAACACACCTTTAAGTCGAGCTTTCATCTCTTTGACTGAACAGAAGTTCTAACCTAAGCTCTCAAGGCCTCGCTCTAACCCAGAGTACAGATATCATATAGGTATATTCACCTGTAAGACTGAATCTAGGGAATCTTAATACGGGAGTATATTCTGAGGTGAGACACGCGAATAAGTTAAGTTCTTAAAACACTAATCTCATATCTTGAATAAATTGAAATTTGTGTGAAAATTTAAGTGGATTAGTATACTGACGCTCTAGGTGAATCGTTTAGAGCTTAAAGTCTGTAAAGGTCAACGATGCTTGTGATTTGTCATAAACTGATATGATTCTCTGACGCGAACTCAAACAAAAATATGTCTCTAAGTAGTTTACATTTCAGTACATTCAAAAACACAAAAAGATTTTCAGAGTGTTTTTGCATAAACTTTGTAAAATACAAAAAGATTTAATTTCTGCTTTATGTTTTGACAACCGATGTGTGAAAGTTGAGTTTCAAGATCTAAGTATGCTGAACACGTTTCAGAAAAATAAACAAGTTCATTAAGTTGAAACTTGAGTTTTTGTTTAAATTAAAAAAATCTAAAAACAGCTTGTGAAATCTCCAAGGTCATTAATTTGGACTTGGTAGATAATCAGATATATCAAGGTAATTTAATTGAGCTTGATTATCTGCGAAGGTTTGTTATGTTTGGATACTTTGGATGTCAAATGTTTAGAGTTATTTGATAGGGGGAGAGAGCCAGGTCCTCGATCCTAGAGTAACTAGATATTCTCTCATGTGATTTAAATTGTTATATGATATTGAGCCAGGTTTCTGATCCTGAAAGCTGAAAGCACGGAAGCTTGAAGCAAGGGGGAGCCTGGAGAGAGAGTCTATCGAAAGGGGGAGCTGAAGCAGGATGCAGATCTAAGGAGATTCTGATAGAGCAAATAGGGAGTCTGTGGTACTGATTTTGTCAAAGTTCTTAGAAGACTCAGAGAGAAGAATAAGCTACGAGATTGACTGCAGCAATATCCAAGGGGGAGTCTGTGAGTGCATATGTCTATTGCTTGCATCAATTACGTGTCGTAGCTAGCAAATGATCAAGACTGGGGATTGAAGTGTTGAATATAAAGATTCATGTGTATTGAGTGGGTTCGCACGGATGGACTCAAGTCCATCCGCACGAATCAAGGGGTGCGCCAAATTAGGGTTAGACATAAAAGTTGACCCGTGGGCAGGTTATAATGTTCATGTTGATTCGCACTAAGGTTGGTCCACACACAAGATAAGTAGATCCGCATGTGTGGGTTCGTACGAACCAAGGTCCATCCGTAGATATGTTTCATGCAAACCTGCTGATCCTATAAATAGGTGCTAGTTCTTGTTCATTTGTAACTTTGAGCATTATAGAGGAGAAGCTCTACTCGTTTGATTTCACGGTTCTGTAAGTGTCAATCAGTAATAGAAATCAACTTTAATTAGCTTGCTTGTGTTCATTCCACTCTCGTACTTGGATTCCGCACAAGATACGAGATATTCACAGTCAACGGAGTTACAGAATCGATCCTAACACGAACTCACCACCCTGGCATCAAAATCATATCCTTCTTACCATCAAGTCCGACAGCCACCTCTGACACCGTTATCCCTCTCGCCGGCTTCCGGTAGTTTTTGCCTTCCTCTAATCCGACCGACAACAACCAGGTTCCTCCTATCCTTTTCCACTCATTTCTTTTTCTTCATATGCTCTTAAACTCCAAATCCCCACCCCCAAGAAAATGTCCGTAGAAGAGCGACGATACGATTCCGGCGAAGAACACACTGAATATTTTTATTTTTTTAAGGTTCAAAGCAAACATGAACAAAGGAGAATATGTTTGCCTTTTTTAGGAAACAATAACCATACTTGATTTCTTTGGTACTTGATATTTTAGAATTCAAGTAATCTAAAACCAAAACCACATTTAACACCTCGAAAAAGTATTCAGGAGAAGAAAATCATACTTGTTTGCCTTTTCTTTTTAAGGAATCGAATATTTGTTATCACATTGCCTAATCCTTGGCGGTAATCTGTTTGCCTAATATGTTTGGGTATTTGAATATTTGTGTTAATTTTTTTAATATATTGATGAAAGAAATGACATATAATAGTTTAGAGGGGTAAAATAGTCATTCTGCATAGTAATTCAAAGGTCTAACCGGTCTAACCAACCATCACATACTAGCTCAGAGCCTTTTACCTAGTCAGAACTCTTACTGATTCAACACTTAATGGGACAGAGGTTGCTAAACAACCACTAATTTAACAAAATGAATAATTGTGTAATTCACTTTACATAGGCTTTTTTGAACCTTGTGTAACTTTTGAAGGCTATACAACAAAAAACATGCCCATACAACTTAATAATTACATCAACCTCGCAACCTTTGAAGGCTATTCAAACCACCAGAAACCTCTGCCCTCTGCAAGCTTTCTTCTTCTTTTCTGTTGTCGTTCTATTCCATGACATATGCTAACATCATGCGAAAAGTGTTGACATCATGCATGGAGATCTCGCATGAATTGTTTTTGAATCATGGAAATATACGAAACATGATATTATGCAAGAGGCTACAACACAATGCATGCGAGCGTTGACTGTCGGAAAACTACCTCATGTGTGAGTTGTAGGATACGAGAGTTCATAACTATTACTCTTCATAACAGGCAACTAGATCTTGTCAGAATAATTGTCTTTACATTTTTTTTTCATTTTAAGCTACAATTGCATTCGCGCTTAGTGTGCAGGAAAATATTAGTATAACATTTGGGCTCTTGTACTACCAATATTGTCTACTTTCCCCCCGATGTGTTACCCATCTAGAAACTCACAGATTTGTTTTTGGTTGCCCGGGTGAAGACTTCCTACGAGGTTACCATCCTAGTACTATTCCCACCTGAACACACTTAAGTGTTAAGTTTTCATATACTCTTCAACCAATGCGTCGAAAACGTGTCGGTTATTTAAGAGAAAGGACATTGTTTATGAACCACAAATTTCTCGTTGCCAAGAATGATTTTGTGTAATAGTATTGGGTAGTGAAGTGTAACATGTATTTCTATACAACTCATTTATTAAGGGGTAACTTTGTAGAATAGTGTTCCAATTAGGTCACTCCAGTTTCAAATGTGTTTCAATCAGGTCACTCAACATTCATTTTTCATTAAAATTAAGGGTTTTTCATCCATTTCATAGGTAACTGTGATGATGTGGATTTTTGTTTCTTTTTTCTCTTTTATTTGATGCTAACGTCGAGTGATGACGTGGGTTGTAACTTCTTTTTTTAATTTTTAATGTAATTAAAGTGTTTTTATTTTTAATAAATTTAATTTCATATATTAAAATAATCCGACCACGGTATCTTATGCTCCATTTTTTCTTGACACATGGAAAAAAGGACATGGCTCGATTTGAATGTTAAGTTATCTAATTAATGGGCTGTTTGTTTACCTCTTAATAAGGCTCTTAATGGTTCAGATCTCTTACTGGTTCAACACTTAATGGTTCAGACTGTTTGTTTCACGAGCAGATGTCTGAATGGTACAGACATTTGCCTCTGAATGGTTAAGCATTATACAGAGTCTGAATGGTTAAAACCTCTAATCTGAATTGGTCTGACATTTGCCTCTGAACGGTTAAGTATTATACAGGCTCTTAATGGTTCAGACCTCTTACTGGTTCAGCACTTAATGGTTCAGACCTCTTACTGGTTCAGCACTTTAACCATTCAGATGTTGCCAAACAGCCCCTGAGACAAAAATGATATGAGTGACCTAAGACTGTGGGGTATGGGGCTTGGGTTGGGGCGTGGGTTGGTGGAAAACGCCCAAGCCACCATCCCGGGTGGGCTTGGGTTGGGGCGTGGCCCAAGGGGCGGGAGTTTGAAGTCGGGCGTGGGGCGGGTCTATACGTATGACATGGCGGGTTCTCGTTGGCCAAACCAAGCTAGCCGTTGGCCAACGACTATGTTAATTTTTTTTTCACTATAAAACTCATACTTCTATTCCTTTTTTTACCACATTCAACCACAATACACTACACATCTTCTATAATCATCTCTATTCTCATTCTACAAAATGAAAAATGCATCCGCATAATCGTGGTTATGACCCGAACAACCCGTGGGCATTCCAAGAAAATACTAGCCCACCACCCAATCGTCCCATGCCTCGTCCATTTTTAATACACTCTTCTATGCCCGATATGGCGAGTTATGCATCGTATATCGGGAATCGTTTGTTTACTAACTTCCCACACACTGACGATTCTATACCTAGCCCGATTCCACAAACGCCCATCAACCTTTCCCAAATCAAACCGTCCCCGAAACTCAACCACCCAACGATGGTCCTTCCGCATCCAAACCCATCAAAAAGAGAAGTCATAAGAAAAAAACCGAGGCGGAGAAAGCACTTGAAACCGCCAAACGAAAACAACAAAAATGGGTCGTTAGTGAAGAACTTGCATTGGCGAGGGCTTGGTTTCAACAATCTCAACATCCAACTTTAGGTATTTTTAAATATTTTGTAGCCCTTATTTTAATATTTATGGTTATTTTTTATATAACTTTATAATATATTAAATTTTGTTTTTATTAAAATAGGAAATTCTCAACATCGAACCCATTTGTGGGAAGCGATTAGTAAAGCATTCCATGAAGAACTGGAAAGGGAGACTTATCGTGAAAACGATAGCTTATCCTCGAAGTGGAGCGAGATAAGCGGCCAACTTACAAAATTTAGTGCTTTTTTAAATAAAGCAAAGCAAAACCCAAAAAGTGGTGAAACCAAAGCCGACTGTGTGACAAATGCATTGGTTACATTCAAAACAAATGTGGGGAACGACTTCCGTTTCATGCACTGTTGGGAGATTTGTAAGTTCCATCCAAAGTGGGCGAATATCCCCAGTGGAAGCGAAACTAACACGTCTTCCAAAAGGTCAAGGGCCTCGTCCCAAGCCCAATCTGATGCACGAGATCAAGAGTTGGAGGACCTTCTGGATGATTCGCCAAACCGACCTGAATACGGAAGAGATGCCGCAAAAAGGCGCGCTCAAAGATCAAGATCGGGTACGGCATCGTCTTCAGTTGGGAGTTCGGGCTCGCGTAGGAGAGTATACATCGATCAGTTGGATGACTTTGCATGCAAGTTAGATACATTCAACGTATTCCAACAACAAAGGACCGAAATTCGGAAGATCAAAGAAGCTAGGGATGCCCTAAAACAAAGACGAGATGATATGAAATTTCTCGCCCAGCCCATTGATCACCTAGAGGGTGAAGAGTTGGAACTAATGTTGGAGACGAGAGAAGAGATAAAGAAAAAATATAAGCGTTAGGAATTTTTTTATGTAATTTTCTTTATTTAAAAAACATTAAAAAATTTAAATTTTTTTGTTTTTAAAAGAATATAAAACAGCCATTTGGGTTGGCCACGCCCTAAACCCCCGCCCCACCATACCGTCTTCAAGGTGGGTCAGTCCAGCGAAGCCCCCCAAGCCACGTGTTAACCCAAGCCCCAAACCTCCGCCCCACCATACTTCACGGTCTAATTAGAACAGTTTTAAAACTTGATTACTATTATGTAAAATTTCCCTCATTTATTAATGGCAAACCCACCCGAATTAGCGAGCGACCCGTTTTACTTAGGGGGTGTTTGGGATTCCTTCTCAAAACTCCTTTTTCACTTCTATTTCACTGTTCAATAAGTTAATAAGTTAGAATTTCTAACTTATTGACTTCTACACTCACATACATGCAATCCCCAAACACCTTAAAAAGTCATTTTTCACTATTCAATAAGTTAATAAGTTAAAAGTGGGTGAAAATAAGGAATCCCAAACACCCACTTACTTCCTAGTCGGTCTTTGTTAACCCTAGAGAGGCTTTGGCATCACTAGTTTGAGGCAAAGAGTGAGGATCGTTCAAGCAGGATTGAATAAAGGCGTTTGAAATTCAGGTAAATATCATATCAATTCTTCAAAGTAACATGTATCTGATTTGTTTTTATATTATATCTTCGTGTGTGATATTTGTTCAAATTTAGGGTTTTATAAGATGTATACATTTGGTGCTAAACGACTGGATTTCTTCTTCGGTTTTTTTTTTTTTTTTTTTTGTGATTCTAGCAATTTTTAGTTTAAGGGCATGTTTGGGTAAGCTTTTAGAAACAACTTATTGAGTTATTGGCTTCTTGGAAAAGTCAGGATTTTGTGACGACTTATTGGCTTTTCCCCCTCACATACACCCTCTTTGCCAAACATCATTTTAGAGCTTATGACTTTTCAAAAAGCCAATAAGTCAATAAGTTGTTTCAAAAAGCTTACCCAAACATGCCCTTAGGGCATGTTTAAATACATATGGAATTGTAACTATATTGAGCATAAAGCTCCATTAAAACATCGATTACCGTTGATGTTAAGTTTGGGGGTGTCCAGAAAGCATATTTCTTGTTAAAATGTAGACTATTGTAACCATTTGAAATTATTACTTTGTTATCTAAAACTGTCTGATTGTGAAAAGCGCATGGTTTCGGCCGACCCAACCAACCTGGCTGGTGTGGTTTGTTTTTTCTCAAAAACCATAGTTAGTGACTTGGCCCAAAATTTTAGTCGAAACTGTTTGAACCGGATCGTGAACCTTGTATATTCAACATAACCACCAAATGACTTGTTGCACCTGTATTAATCAGTCTGTGTTATAAGATTAGCTATTATTTCGGATAAGATAAAGGAGGGAAGATTGAGATGGTTTGGGCATGTGAAGAGGAGGCAATTGACAGCACCAGTTAGAGCAGTAGAAGGCTTAACTGTGGAAGGGAGGAGGAGTCGAGGTAGGCCCAAGTTGACTTGGGATGAGCGGATTAGAAGAACCATTAAATGGATAAGGGAACCTTTATTAAGATATTATGGTTTGACGAATGGCGTAGTACTTGGTGGATAGATGTAGTAAAGATAACCACTAACCAAGCTACCTTTTAATCTTCTTCCATAGCGGGTGTAAAAGCTCTGAAAAATGAACCTTGCAGTTAGTGTCACCATGGCAACTTATCTTTCTTGCTTCTTTCTTCTTATTGCTGTTGACTGGTTTTAAAGACCCGTGAGGTCCTGGAAGCCGAGGTGAGAGCTTCACGTACACTACCGTTGCTCTGTGTGCAACCAAAAGCTGCATCTCTTTTACATAATAGTCTTCCTCATCAAGTAAATCATTCACAGTCTCTTCATTCCTTTGGTTGTTTTAAATACCAGCCTCCTCCATACCCTAATTTTGACCTTCATGTTCAAGAAGTGTTGTATCCAGACCATTAGGTGTTTTTCTGATTGCTTTGCGTGCCTCAATTGCGTTTTCTAAAACCAAAGTTGTTTATGGTTTCTTTTGGATGTTTACACCTTAATGAATAAGTCTTTAAGTTGAAATAAGGTATAGGAAACTGCTTGGGTTGAGTGTAGATTGTCGTAGTTTTAAGGAGTACTTCTACGACATTTTTTACTTTTGAAATGGGCAAATGGCCTACATGGTAAGATGCAGGAGCGTTTTATCTGCAAATGGATGTAACATAGGCGAAGTTATTCTGTTGATAATTTTGAAGGCTTCAGCTTTTCTAATCATTATGATATGTCAAAATGAAGTAAATGAGTGCTTAATTATTGTCATGAGATTAGAAGACTCGCAGATGAAGCCTGAAGGTGCTTCATATTCACAGACAGTTTGGTTCATGGGGTTTTGAATTGAAATCTTTTTCTGGCAAAATAAAAGGATTTAAAATTTCATAGGATTTTATAATATACACCAAGTGGGAGATTTTAGAAATCATCAGGTTTTTTTTTTATTTAATTATTTGCTGAGTATATTCAGGTATTTCTGTAGTTCTAGTTTATATAATTATCACTTGTGACCTTGTCTAACCAGTTGAAGATAATTGCTTAGTCAAAGCTTGGAATTAATTTCATCTTGCTCAAACTATGCAAAATATGTTTCTACAAGCTATTAAATTGTTTTTTTCTTACAGAAAAACACACACACATAGGGGGCGTTTATTACATAATAATTAATTAAAGTAGGAGAGAGAAAGAGAGGCGGGTATGCAATTACATATCCGTCTTATGTATCATAGTTAAAATTATATGTACAAATGTTTATGTGGTTTTCGCAGTTGTTTGCTTAACGTTGTTTCTGTATCGAACGACCCGTTTTCATACACACGTGTCTATTTATATATTTAGACTAGGTTGCAGAAATGAAGGTGAGGTCGTCAGTGAAGAAAATGTGTGAGTTCTGTAGAACAGTGAAACGTCGTGGCAGAGTGTTTGTTTTGTGCTCAGCAAATCCCAAGCATAAACAGCGACAAGGCCTGTCAACAATCTCTTTCCCGGAAGCCTCACTCACTTCCAGGTATTTCTTTCATCTTTTCATAGTTTTAATATTCAAGTGACAGACATTTGATGTATTTTGTTAATGAGATCTTTTTGTCATTAAAACTATTTTGGTCTTTCATTATTAGGATCAACTAATTCAGACTTTTTAATTTTTCTATAAGATGGGCTTCAAGGTTTGGTTTGCTGAATCAAACAGATTAGTGGCTCGAGTTACTAGTCCTCAAAAACCATTGAAACCGGCCGAACTGCCAAACCGAAACTAAGTTGGCCGGTTTGAGATCCAAAGGGTTCGGTTTATGGTTTGATTTTTGCGGATTAACCGGCCGTTTGACCTTTATTATTTATGTAGTTTTTGAATCCGTAGCTTTGTATGTCGATTATAATTAATACAAACTAATGCCTTTTGAACAAAACTAAAAGTCGGTTTAACCGCCAGAACCGAATCGTGGCCGGTCCAGCTAACCAATTTAATATGTCCAGTTCGGTTTATCATTTCCCAAAATCGTAGTTAACGTTTCGGCCATTAAAACTGGTTGAATTGGACCGTGAACAAGGGGGTGTATAGATGTGCTTTTAAATCGGTTGCCTGTGTTTGGTTTCAGAATATCAGAAATGCAGATGACAAGAAGCAGTTATCAAGCTAAGGATGCTTCGAGCTTTGGCATTGGAGGTGGCCTGGCTTCTCTACTGGTTGAGAGGAAGTCGCCTGCAATTTTTGCTGGATGGAGAGTCAGCCTTGCGTCTCTTCTCCAGACACGCGCCAAATGATGATGTTATCTGCAACGCTAAATTTTGATTCTACAAGAAACTTTATATGCTTGCTCCAAAATTATCTTAATTCATAAAGATTGCAATCAAGCTTGTATTCAATAATGAACTCAACTTTGTAGGATGGTCCAACTTTTTGTCTTGTTGAGTTTATACCAAGTCTTTGTTTTGGGACTGTTGACTGACACATAGGGATGTGACTTTTTACCGAAATACCGGTACTGTACCGACCGTTCATATACGATATCGGTTATCGGTAAATAACAGTATCGGTACCGGTATTTTTCGATAAAAACGGTATTAGTACCGAATTTTACTAAAGACTAATATATAGAGTGAATTGCAAATTTTGTCCTTTATCTTCATACCACATTTCAGGCAGTGACCTTTGTCTTTAAAATTGATGAGTTTTGTACTTAATGTTTTATAATGTTACACGTTTTGTCTTTTGACTCTAACCTTGTTAATTTTTGTGTAAATCAGATCACATAAGGGTATTTTAGTCTTTTTACCTATTTATAAAAAAATATTTTAACATGTAAAACATAAATCAATTTAAAGAATTAATATATAATATATATGTATATCGTATATATAAATTATCTCTCTC
This sequence comes from Helianthus tuberosus, assembly GCA_030545235.1. NCBI lineage: Eukaryota > Viridiplantae > Streptophyta > Magnoliopsida > Asterales > Asteraceae > Helianthus > Helianthus tuberosus. The sequence continues at coordinate 108,971,237 of CM060397.1, read as the reverse complement.
TCTCTACCCCTCCCTCTACTTCTCTTCCCTGTCAACCACCACTAGCCACCGCCCTTCATCCCGTCAACCATCACCAGCCACCACTCATACTACCTGACACCGCCCTTCATCCCGCTTCTGCCGTTTCCACCACCACCATCTCCAAATCGTAAGATAATGCATACTTCATAAGGCAATATATATATATATGATTAGGTTCAAGAGTGAACACTAGTGTAGTTTGCGAACTGAGCGAACTAATCCTGACCATACATGTGTGTAGATCAATGGCCAAGATTTGATGATGAAATACACTAGTATATTTTACGATTTGATGACGAGATCCTAGCCATCCACGTGTGTAAATCAATGGCCAAGATTTGTTCATTCAGTTCGCAAATACATCAGTGTTCACTCTAGAACCCCACCCTATATATATATATATATATAGGACAAAGATCCGTTAGGAACCGCCCTTTATTGCGAGAACCGCGAGAACCAGTGTGAACACAAACAGTAATACCTAAAAAAAATCTAAAAAACACCCAAATTTTTTTTTACCATTTTTTTTTTGTAAAAATCGCTATATATTTTTTTACAATAAAAAAAATAATAAAAAAAAATCGAGTCACAGTTATCCATGCACATGTGCATTTGTATCATTTCTTTGACAAATTCCGTAATTCATTACAAATATTAGACAATTGCATTTTCATTTACACTACCACGTGTAATGCACTACTTTTTACGGTAACAATATTAGAAATGCACATGTGCATCTATATGTATCAACATGAAATAAGGTGTTTTGGTACACTACTTTCTCTTTCATCTATCATTCCATCCATAATACACAAACATGCACATGTGCATTTTTGTTATTTCTTTGACAAATTCCGTAATTCATTACAACTATTAGACAATTGCACTTTCATTTACACTACCATGTGTAATACAATACTTTTTACATTACCAATATTATAAATGCACATATGCATCTATATGTATCAACATGAAATAAGGTGTTTTGGTATACTACTTTGAATACACTTTCCCTTTCATCTATCATACCATCCATAATACACTACCATTACCTCCTACCATCCATAATACAATACCATTACCTCCTACCATCCATAATAGAATGCCATTACCAATATTTTCACTTTATTACATGTATGTAAACACCATTTATACCATACAATCAACATATTACATCATAAATTGACAACTATAACCAAACCATCAACCACTAGATATAACTAACCAAAAAACATGTATATGGGCATACTTCTCCATTCAAAATCACAAACTTTTTGTACCAAAACACGTTATATCATGGTTATACCTAATGATGCACATGTGCATTTTGAATATTGGTAATGTAAAAAGTAGTGTATTACGAATGGTATTGTAAATTAAAGTGCAATTGTCTATTCCTGATAACGTATTACCGAATTTGTCGAAGTAATGATACATATGCACATGTGCATGGATAACTAATACTCGAATTTTTTTTATGGTAACGAAATATAGCGATTTTTTCAAGAAAAATATTTAAATTTTTTTTTGAGTGCTTTTTTTATTTTTTTTAGATTTTATTTTGTGTTCACATTGGTTCTCGCGGTTCTCGCAATAAGGGTGGTTCTCGCATGAACCTTACCCTATATATATATATATATATATATATTTTAAGATATATATATTTTAAGATATATATATTTGAAGAAATAGAGGTAAATGAGAAACTTAAGTTTGTAGAGAAACCCATTCAGATTGAAGATAGAAGTATCAAGAATCTCAAACACAAGAGACTAGTTCTGGTCAAAGTGAAATGGGATTCCAAGAGAGGACCATAATACACTTGGGAACTCGAGTCAGAGATGCAGAAGAAATATCCACACCTGTTCAAGTAAATCTCGAGGACGAGATTTAAATCAAGGTGGGGAGGATCTAACAACCCTCCTAAAACACCCCAGACACCCCTACACGTCCTAAAATACACCCCGTATACGAGAAACGGCCCTAAAATACCTTAATATTTATAAAAATCAAATAAAATCAATTATTCGCATCGCTCGCGGGCCACGACCCAGTTCCCTGGGTCTGTCGCGGGGCGCGACGATCATTACTTGCCGAACACTGCATTGCGCCACGTGTCCTATGCGTGTCAAAGCTACCCGGTTGACTCGACTAGGCTATATGTCACACCCTGACTTTTGCGGAAGCGTGATTATGTGTGACTTGCTTAATATCATTGCATTCAACCATAACAACAACTTTTATGATAAAACCAAAGATGTTCATCCATTGATTAAGTTTTAAAACATCACAACAACAATGTTTTAGAATCCAAACATAGACTTCAAATCCAAATTACAAACCATGCAAAATGTTTAGAGTTCCATAATGACTCGACAAAAGACATTAATAAAAACCAGGCTTTGAAAGATGTGTCTTATCCAGGATAAGAGACACTATCCTAACCCTTAGACACCGGATGACATCTTTTATTTCCAACATTACTTGAAACTTCCAAACGCCCGCCAGATCCACATTTAATTCCCTGAAATACATGTAGTTTGAAAACATCAACAAAAGTTGAGCGAGTTCATGTGTTTTGTATGTATGCACGAATAAACCTTTGAAATCATTGTAAGTATGTATGTTTTGTAAACCCGGTACGAAAGCAAACAAGGAAAACAGATCATTAATGGTTTGCAAGGCCATTAATATGTGTGACGTGATGCAGGAAGGCTCAAACCTAGCAGATTTTGCACCGAGCTTTCGGCTGTAAGACATAGTCACCTCATGGTTCAAGCCCCGGTCCACATGGGTGGGGCTCGCTACACCCAAATAGATCTATCACTCATGTCCCTCGGTCCTACTACGAGGATTAATGGTCTTAAGCGTTGTACCCACCACTCACATGATCTAGCAGTACATTTCCTTAGCTAACCATACCACATATAAACGTTTGTAAATAGTTTGTAACATGTACTTCACCCCCGAAGTTATAAAACTGAAAATAGTTAAAAGAAAAGGGGGAACATGAACTCACAGTTTTGCGTTCTTCAATCCGACGTAACTCAAGCTGCTACTAGTATACACGACTACCTACAACGTACTACGGTCTGTTAGACGAGTGAGTCGTGCCTTGACTTAGTATTAATTAGTGTCTTTGAGTTACGTTTCATTGTGTCTTTAATATTATTCCAAGTTATATAATTATTTGGTAAAATAATAAATATTTTAACTTAAATTATATTTATTTAACTTTGGAATATTAGTTACAATAATATATTTTAACTTGACATGTTTATGTACTTGTACATGAATAACTTCCCAAGGATGGGTGTATTCTTACTCATATCCTTGTATATTTTTGCCAAGTATCGATGACGTATTCCGGTGTATATTTATACGTACGAAGATACGTATTTTCTTGTAATTATTAAGTATCTTTATACTTAATTTTTGTATTAACTTTTTCGGAATAATATAAAAATACATCAATATATATATATATATATATATATATATATATATATATTCCCAATATATATTTTAAGAAATATTACATAGAAAAATTACTTATAATTTTTCCCTTGTGAAAAATATTTATAAATTTCATATAAGTCTCAAAAATAATATATTTTCAAGTTTAGCTTGGAAAATATATATAAACTTATTTTTCACCAAAAAATAATGTATTTCATGTTTATTCAAGAAAATATATATTTTCTCCCAAAAATAATATATCTTCTAATAATTTCAAGAAAATATATATTTTTTATCAACCCAAAAATAATATATTTTCTTCTTGTAAAAAATATGATATATTTTTGTAATAATTGTAAAAATCATAGTTTTGTTCTCTTGTGTCCAAAATACTATTTACCAAAATATACTTATGAATTAAATTCCGGAATATTTTTGTAAGTTATATTCCTTGTTCGGTTTGTTCCAATATTTTGGGTATAATTTGTGTATTTAATTCTTGGAATTTTGGTAATATTTTGGATTGTAATTTCTTGGTGTTTTGATGAGTTATATTATTTCAAGTCCTAAAATAATATAACTAATACACATAATATACAAATAATCACACACAAGGTGACATCTAAATATATATTTCCTAAATACATATTTAGTCACTTTTATTTACAAAAACCAACCTCCAATATTTATAATTTTTGTAGCAAAAATTATGGCAAATTTTATATGAAAATCCATGGCTTAAAATATACTTGCAAATATTTGTTTAAAAATATTTTTCTAAGTGTTTAATTTTTAGAAAAAATTTGCCATAGTTTCCCCTTAAAAATGGAGGTTTCCATGCTTTCAAAGCATATCATTTTCTTTTATAAATCAACACAATCAACAATAAATCAATCAACACTTACCAATTTACCAAAATCAAGCATAAATTACTACTTCATGAACTTGAAAATTTACAAAATTTGTAGTAACTTACTAGTGTGTTTAGTAAGCTTAGTTACCCTTTAAAGTGTGGTTGTTTATTTAAAAACATCATTTTTAAAGAAATTAGTCCTTTACAACTTGTAAGTCATTTTTCTAAAAAAATGTTTCTTATTGAGTTTTTCTTGTTACATATGTATTTCTACACTTGTTTAACAACTAAAAATCTGGTTAATTTCTTTAAGAACCAAGATTAAGTAAACTTTATATTTTAAACTTGATTTCTTGAAAAATCATTCTTGAAATCATAGATTTACAAGACTTTAAGTTTACTTTGATCATGACTCAACAAGAAAAACAACTTATACTTTCAAGTTCATGATTTACATGAGGATGATCACTTTGATCTTAACATAATCATCCTCTCATCTTGCTAGATTATGTCTTTAATCACTATCTAGCAAGATCACATGATGAGCTACATCAATAACATGAACAATCAACAATCAACAATCATAACAATACTTAAACAACTTGATTTCTTACGTATTTAGTCTTATGTTATAGTTTCATGTTCAAGATTCATAGTGTTCATCATGATTAACAAGTTGTATCTTCTTTTAACCACCAAAACAAGATGTAAAATGAAGAGTAGAATGATCTTACTACTAGCTCAAGGCTAGGGATGATCACTAGATGAAAATGAGATGGATAAAAGCTTGTGGGAGTGGTCCTTCAACTTCCAAAGGCTCCAAGCTTCCTTATATGGCTTCTAACACCCTTGTGATTACTTGAAATTGGATGAAGATGAAGTGAAGGTGGTGGTAGTGTTGTTGTTGTTCTCGGCCGAACCCAAGGAAGAAGGGAAAAGGAGAGTGGTGTGTTGGTGATTTGAAAATGAAAGTTATGAAGCTAATGGTATTACTTATAATCTTTCCAACAACAATTTGTCCATGGGTTAATATGTTATAAAAAGTGAGACAAGATCAATTATAAAATTCAAAGAAAATCAAAGAGTGGGGGCCACAAGTGAACGTCCACCAGGGGGGGTCTTGGTTAAGATGTAACTATTAGTTAGGTTAATTTAGTTGAAATCTAAGTATATTAGTTAGGTTATTAGTTAATATGATGTTATATAGTGTGTTATGATGTTCGGGGACCATAACTAGCTTGGTAATGTTAAAACAATGCTTCTAGTGAAAATTTGGTGTTTCGGGTAGTGTCCGGTTGTTCGGTTGGTTACAGGTTCGTTAAGGTGTTAAACTATGCAGTTTAGTATGCTTTATGTTACCTTTTATGACAGTTTTGATTCCCGACACTTAGGAAAGCATTATGGACTATTTAACCATATTTCTGCATGATATTAGAGTGTTTAAATGTTGAATTTTGCTGATTTCTGCAGAATTCTGCAGTTTATGTGAGTTTTAGGCACTTTCCGGCACTTAAACTATCTCTAGGAAGGCAGTTTTGTGATCCTTACTTTCCTACACACTATACTAGTGTAATACTTGGTTTCTGGCTCATTCTGTGTCTCAATACCATGTCTGTCTATGTACTGAACTCCGTCAGCATATTTCTAGTTTATCTGATAACTGTGCTAACTGTGTTTCGTGCATCATTTAAATCAACAAAGTTTGCATGCAATAATGATATGTCATTTGCAATATATGATGCACATGTATGTATATGGCAATAATCAGAAAGCATTTCAAATCATCCTTGAAATTTTGCATAGTCATTAAGCACTAATCATTGTTTAATAATTGTACGGATACCTGGAATTTTGACAGTTGTCACATTCTCCCCCTGTTAAGAAAATTTCGTCCCGAAATTTTAAGCTTTACTATTAGCTACAGGGGAGTTGGGGAACAAATGCGGGTATTTAGATTTCATACGGTCTTCACGCTCCCAGGTGAACTCTGGGCCGTGACGTGCGTTCCATCTAACCTTGACAAGCTTAACACTACTCCTCCGAGTCTTGTTAACCTTCCAATTTGTAACCTCAATGGGTTCTTCGGTGAAATGAAGCGTGTCGTCAATGTGAACTTCATCAGCAGGGATGACCACTGTCTCTTGAGTTGGACTTTTCTTCAGATTAGATACATGAAATGTATCATGAACACCATTAAGTTCTATTGGTAGCTCCAACTTGTATGCTACAGAACCAACCCTTTCCAAAATTCTGAACGGTCCGATATATCGTGGGTTTAACTTACCACGCTTCCCAAAGTGTGCCACACCTTTCCAATGTGAGACTTTTAACAGAACCATATCACCCACTTCAAATTCCAAAGGTTTCCGTCTTTGGTCCGCATAACTGTTCTGGCGATCACGAGCCGCCTTGATGCGCTCTCGGATTTGCATGATCTTGTCTGATGTCTCTTGGACCAGTTCGGGACCAACCAGCTGTCTATCACCTCATCTGCCCAGCATAACGGTGATCGACACTTGCGTCCGTAGAGAGCCTCAAATGGTGCAGCTTGGATGCTTGTATGGTAGCTGTTGTTATAGGAGAACTCAACCAACGGCAGATGAGTATCCCAATTGCCACCCATATCCATAACACAAGCACGTAGCATATCTTCTAGTGTCTGAATCGTTCTCTCGCTTTGACCGTCCGTCTGCGGGTGAAAAGCAGTACTCAGATTCAACTGAGAACCAAAAGCTTCTTGAAATGATTGCCAAATCCTTGACACAAACCGTCCATCTCTATCTGATATAATCGAGATAGGCACTCCATAACATGCTACTATCTCCCTTAGGTATAGCTCAGCTAGCTTACTAGTGTTATCCTTTTCTCTGATCGGCAAGAAGTGCGCAGACTTTGTCAATCGGTCCACGATTACCCAAATCGTATCATGACCTCTGGGAGTCTTGGGAAACTTCGTTATGAAATCCATTGAGATTTGCTCCCACTTCCACATGGGTATCTCTGGTTGCTGCAGAAGACCTGAAGGCTTCTGATACTCGGCCTTCACTTTGGCGCAAGTCAAACACTTTCCAACGTAAGTAGCCACATCGCCCTTAAGTCTTGGCCACCAGTAATAATCCTTCAAATCTTGGTACATCTTGTCAGATCCTGGATGGATCGAGTACCTCGATTTATGAGCTTCATCGAAAATAACCTCTCTAAGACCTCCAACAAGCGGAACCCAAATTCGTCCCATAAAATACAAGGTTCCTTCCTCGTTGGGTACCAACTTTTTCTCCATCCCACAGAGATATTCAGCCTTAAGATTCTCTTTCTTAAGAGCTTCTCTTTGTGCAGCACGAATACGCAACGAGAGATCTGTCTGAATAATCATCTCCAAAGCCCTAACCCTTATGGGCTTAATCCTTTCTTTTCGACTTAAGGCGTCTGCTACCACATTCTCCTTTCCTAGATGATACTTGATCTCGCAGTCATAATCGTTTAACAACTTAACCCATCGCCGCTGTCTCATATTAAGCTCTTTCTGATCAAATATGTGCTGAAGGCTCTTGTGATCCGTAAAGATCATACATCGGGGAACCATACAAATAATGTCGCCAAATCTTCAAAGCAAACACCTGTGACAACCCTCACCAAACCAGGTATCCGTACGAATTAATTAATATTTAATTATTTCTTAATTACTGTGCTTGCTTACAACTGTGATTAAACTGCTTACTGATTTCTGATAAATACATACTCATGCATCACATCTTATACTGTCACTCTATTATTTACACACAAACCTCAGTGACAACCTTGATGCACAAAAAGCACAGTGAGCACACTATACGGGATACCCATTAAACATGCTGATATAACCAGCATCAGGCAGACACTGCCTCTAAGGCCTGTATGAGCCAGAAATAGTTTACTACACCTGTAGAGAGTGTAGGGAAATGAGGGTTGTAGAACTGCGTCACTAGGTGATAATTATAGTGACCGGATGTGCCTAAAACGTACTTCGAGTACAAAATTCAGCACTTTAAATAAAAATTCAGCATTTATCTAAACTAGTAAAGTGCAAAAAGTTGGAAAATATTACTAGACACTTTCCAAAGTGTCGGGAATAAATTGTGCCACTAAAAATAATATTAACGACACTTTAATTATTTATTAAGCACTTTAACGGATTGATATCCAACCGTACAACCGGACTTTACCCGGAACATAAAAATTTTGACAACAACATTGTTTTTCTTTTTCTGAGCCAGTTAGGGTCCCCGAGTACCCTAACACCCGTTACAAATTACAACACACTAGTAACTAAATTAACCTCCTAAACTAACTAACCCAACTACTTAACTAATTAGTTCAAATCCAACCCAAATTAGCCCCCCCCCCCCTTGAACGAGTTCGGTCCCCATGTGGGGACATCCCACAAACTCTTTTGATTAAATTAATCCATGTGTTTGAAATCTAGACAACACAATTTCCATTGGATAATCTTGTTGAATGGATTATAAATAAATCTCAAGGATCCTAACATTTCACAAACCACTTAACACAAAAAAAAAATTTCTACTTCCTCCCTCCTTTCTTTCTTGCTTACTGCCGAGAGCATTCACTTCCATCCATCTTTTTTTTTTTCATTTTGATCAAGGCTTTTTACTTATATACAAGTGTGAAGGGTCGCGTACAAGGAAGCTTGGTGCTTACGGATCGTCAAGGACCTCACCTCAACGCTATTAACCACCTATTTTTCGACTAGTTTCTTCCCTAGCCTCGCGCTAGTAGTAAGTGACTCTAAACGCCTTCTTGATCTATTCTAAAGTGGTTAATAAGAATTTTGTCGGTTGAAAACCATGAACATACAAGATCACAAATTAAAAGTCTACTAAAGGTGATAAACTTGGTGGTTAATAAGTAAATAATAGTGTAAAACTTATAAAACTAGTTTTGTTATGATTATTTAGTGTTGTTTTATGCTAGTAATAGTTCGGATCGTCATCTAACCCGGCTAAGTCATGTTCATGGAACATGACCTAGTGTATGTTTAAGTGTGAAAAAGTGGTTAGATGAAGAACACTAACCATGAACTTGTGTAAAAACAAATTTTCTTATGAAATAGAGTTCTAAACTAGTAGATCTAAAGATCTACAAGTGGTATTTTCGAAGGACCAAGTGTAAAAGGGAAACATATTTTTAAAAGCCGGATCCTTCCTAAACAAAGGTGATTTTTTGTGAACACACAAGTGTGTAGACACTTGTGTAACAAAGAGTTTTAACAAAGAATTATTTTGTAATTTTTTTGACAAGAAGTTGTAAAAATGTATCTTCTTTAAAAACAAGGTTCTCAAAGAAACCGAGTTTATTTATAAAATGATCTACTAAAAATATGGGGAAAGTTACTACATATCTTACACAAACCACAAGTTCATGTGTTTTGCGATTTATATCTATTTTGGACTAGTTCGATGATGGCATATTGTTTGTTAAAGTTGGGAACATTGTTGAATTGAATTTTTAAAAGAAAATGATACGCTTGAAAGCGTGGCCACCTCCAGTTACAGAGGAAACTCTGGCGAAATTTTTCCAAAAATCTAACACTTGTAAATATTTTTATCACAAGTGTTATGGATATATTTTTAACTTATTTTTCCAAATAAATTCCGCCATGAAATTTCATTACAAAATTTCTAAGTGTCGGAGGTGGGATTTTCACAAATAAAACTTGCTAAAATATATATTTAGAATATATATTTTCACAACAACACTTGTGTAAATTTTTGTGATTATTTTGTGAACTACGTAAATATTATTTTTAGGGTAAAAATAATATTACTGAATATTAACGACTCCAAAATAATTCTAACGCCTTCACAATAAATATTAAGTTACAACGGTATTATTATTACCACCTGATCTTTATCCGTAACATATGTATTTTCAGAAAATCCTCATAAGTGCGTATTTTGACAAGGATATTATTTTGGAAAATTATATGGAATAAAATATAATATTTTTGGGAAAAGTATTTATATTTTGGAAGTAGAGTATTTTAGACAAAGGAAATAAAATATATTTTAAGTGAGACTTAATAATATATTTTGAAGCTATACGAACGCACATGTATTAAAACCCCACCCTTGGGAAGGAATATAATTACCAAATAATTACGAAGTGTAATTACGGAATAGTTGCCTAACTATTTCCCAAAAACATTTAACCTTAAACCAAGGCACGGCCGTCCGTCCGTCTAATAGAAGTTAGTACGTGTAGGTCGTCGCACAGCAGGTTGACAGGGAGTTTACTTTTTAGAGACGCACTTCGGTGAGTTCATGTCCCCCTTTTCTCTTAACTGTTTTCAGTTTTCTAAACTGCGGGGGTGAAATACATGTTACTATGATTACGAGTACTTTTTACATGGTATGGTTAGCGTAAGGAGGGTTACTACTTAGATCATGTGAGTGGGTAGGCGCAACTTGAGGCCATTAATCCTCATTGTAGGACCGAGGGACAGGAGCGGTAGATCTATCTGGGTGTAGCGAGCCCAGCCACAGGCCCAGCAGAACGGACATCGGGGTGACTTTGTGCCCAACGCATAAATCCTCTAGGTTTGAGTCTTCCTACTTGCACTTCACACATATCAATGGCCTTGCAAACCATTGGTGATCTCTTTTTCCTTATTTGCTACATACCAGGGTTTTTTATACTTACAAAGTTTTACATACTCACTTACACATGAACTCGCTCAACATTATTGTTGATTTTTCCAACTTACATGTATTTCAGGGAACTAAGGATCTGGCACGGTATGCTACGTTTTCACGTTGTGTAAAGAGTTATGTGGTCATCCAAGTTTAGGGGTTGTGGCTTTTACCTGGACGAGTCACAGTTCTTAAACTACGTCTATTTTAAGTTTGTGGTTGTGTCTTTCAAACAATGTTTTTATGTTATTAGGTTGTAATTTCCGTTGCATGTGTCAACGCCTTAAGACAATGTTGTGGTATTTTACTTTTCAAACTTAAATCAATGGATGATCTGCATGGTTTTATTTTCATATAGTTTTGTTGTGATTAAGCTATGGTATTAAGAAGTCACACCAAATAAACCCACGCTTCCGCAAAGCCAGGGTGTGACAGCTTGGTATCAGAGCTCTGATCATAGCGAACTAGGATTCCTTCTCGAGTCTAGACTATGATCACTAGGGCTCTCACGAAAACATTTTTACATTGCATACCACTTAAGTCCAGATCCAAAATGTTTTTACAAACAAATGTTGTGCACATTTTATTTGTTAGTTATTGCTCAGTCTGGGAGGATGAGGCTCAGTCTGGGAGGCTGAGGCTCGGTCTGGGAGGCTGAGGAAATTGTCTAGTGGGACTAGGGAGTCAGTCTGGGAGGCTGGGAGAGTTGTCTAGTGGGACTAGGGAGTCAGTCTGGGAGGCTGGGAGAATTGTCTAGTGGGACTAGGGAGTCAGTCTGGGAGGCTGGGAGGCTAGTGGGACTAGGAGGACTATTTGATTGCGTATTGGACTAATGTGCTTATTTGACTATGTGATTGATTATTTGTGCATATGTGTGCTTGTATTACAGACGATATGCCTTCATCCGGCACAGGAGAGTCGGACACCACTGACCCTATGCCCATCGTATCGGACGACAGAGTGTCATCAGAGCACGAGGTGCATACTTCGGACACCACCAGCACGGATGATGATGATTTCAGCCATTCGCGTTGCCCGATGTCGTTGCTGAGCCCGCTGATGGCCCTATCGCTGGGGATTTGCCGCTTGCGGTGATCCCTGCCCCTATACCCCTTGCCATGTATCCTGTTATCAATATGCCTCTTGATGTAGCTGCTGACGACGACGTCGACTTGTTTGACGAGGATCCGCTAGAGGACGACGTTGAGGGCGAGGCCCACATAGCTGCTGGCGATCTCCTGCTGCTCGCAGATGCTCCTGCTGAGGAGTCACCTGCCCATTCACCTGCCCCAGACTCTTTCGAGTCTGTGGCATCCGCACCATCACACGCGCAGGGCGCGCAGCACTACTCGCATGATTCAGACCCCGATAGGGCGTCATCTGCTACACCTGCCCCTGCCCCGAGTTTCGCGATCGATCATGACATTGATGATGATTCAGACCTCGTTTTCCCACCTGGTTTTGATCCAGACCAGGTGATTGATTTTATCCACCTAGATCAGCCCATGGAGGACCCTGTTGACCCCGTGTTCGCTGATCCTACTGATTTCGAGATAGAGTTTGACGATCCGGAGCCTGCTGTGGCCCTCGAGCCAGTAGTTGCTCCAGACCCCGTATTCGAGCATGACCCTATCCATGCTGATGTACCCGCTGTTGATCCTATGATTGCTGATTTGCCTGTTGACGATCATCCTATTATTGCTCCACTATTGGAGGGTGATCTTGTTGTTGCTGACGCTCATATTGATGTTCCTCATGTTGCTGATATACCCGCTGACCCTGTTATTGCCCCCCTTCCTGACCCTGTGCCTGTGCAGTTTGATCGTGCACTTTTTGAGGCCTATGTTGGCCCACGAGATGCTGACACCCACAATGGGTGGATAGACGACGATGACTACCCGTCTTTTGTGGTACCGGTTACACCTGCTTCAGCACCTGCTTCAGTTCCTACTGATGTTCCTTTGCATCCCGTTCATACTACCGGTATTCACCACACTGACTTACCTGTTATGTTCCGTCAGTTTACACCACCATCGTGCCCGGGAGAGGGTTCCTCGACTCACCCCTTTGGTCATGTGCCGATATCTGTCCCGGTCATACCACAGTTTTCTACTCCTGTTCCCCCTGTTGCACCGTTTGCGGTACCATCTTTTGCTCCATCCAGTGAGCCTTTTCTTTGGACTTCACCACCCATTATGCCACCGACGGATCCATATCACCCATATTATGTCGGGTCTTCTACCGAGGATGTCCTTGTTTCTTTCATGGTACAGCATGACGCGCTGACGTGTCGTGTCCAGGTCTTGGAGTCAGCTCCACCATGTCGTTGTCAGACTCCATTCGGAGCACCTCATCCTCCACGACCTTTATCCCTGACTCCTTCGCTCATTTTTGGACTCAGGAGCAGCAGATAGCGTATCTGTTACGTTCTCATCAAGCCATTGAGGAGGATTGGCTTCACATGCGCCGATTGCTCTTTTCTCATTTTCCCCCTCCTCCACCGCCATCAGCGTAGGGCTATTTTGTACGACACGGGTGGACTTTTGTTGAGAAGACGGCGATTGCACGGATTGCACAGCTTTTTGGAGACTGCATATTGATCCTGACTTTTGTTGTTATGTATATTGGATATGTTGACACTGATTGATATTTTGGACTGGGGTGATGTAGCCCTTAGTCGTTGATGTTGTATGTTACAGTTATGTACTTGTACACTTTACCTTGTGGTCTCGATTTATGGCATTGCAATCGCGGTATTCTCATCATATGTGATGTTTGATTGATTATTTATGTTCTATAACATGGGATGTTGTGTGGTTGATATATTTATAACATGGGATGTTGTGTGAATGAATGTTTATGTTCTATAACATGAGATGTTATGTGTTTGGTTTATTTTAACTTGAGATGTTATGTATTATTACCATCGTTATATACGCACACTTTACCTACCATGACCTGACTCACGTAAACCATCTTTTAGAAGATGCCACCGAAACGCGATCCACGCATGCCTGCCAACGAGGCAGAACTTCAACAAATCATCGCTACCGCCATAGCGCAGTACGCAGCCTCACAAGGAGGACCCAGCGGAAGCAGTTCAAACAACAATGGCAATAACAATCCGCCTCATGGTAATACTAAGCCATTAAGGCATACCATGATACAATTGGATATTTCTAGCAAGTTTGCTAATGCCATTCATATATTGTAACGTATGTGCAGGGTGCACCTACAAGCAGTTCCTAGACTGCAAACCTGTAAACTTTGATGGCACCGGAGGTGCTGTTGCTTTTGTTCGTTGGGCCGAAAAGACAGAGTCAGTTCTCTGCATGAGCAAATGCGCTCCAGACCAGCAAGTTACCTACATTTCGGGGCTATTCGTGGACGGAGCCCTGTCATGGTGGAACTTATAAGTTCAAACCCTTGGTGAAGCCGCAGCCTACGCAATGACATGGAACGAGCTGAAAGAGATCATGCGCAAAAAGTATTGCTCTCGCGCTGAAATTCAAAAGTTGGAAACCGAGCTTTGGCATTTGAAGATGGAAGGTCCGAAAATCACAGAGTATGTTCAAAGGTTTCATGACCTGTCACATGTGGTACCTTATATGGTCACACCAGAATTCAAGTGGATCGAGCGCTTCATTTGGGGTTTAGCTCCTCAAATCATAAGTATGGTGACCTCTTCAAAACCGACAACAATCACTGAGGCGATCGATCTAAGCGTAGCTCTCACTGAGGAGGCTATCCGCCTAAACAAGTTTTCTGATGTTGAGCAAAAGAAGAAGGAGACTCACGTAGAGTCGTCCGGGGGTAACAAAAGAAAATTCTCGAACTTCAAACAAGGCACAAGCGGTGATGGCAGGAAAGGAGAACCAAGCGCACCAGTCCAAGTTACGACTGGTACATGAAGGAAAGGAAAGGGATATTTGGGTACACAACCTAAGTGCAACACCTGCCAGCGTCACCACTCAGGCCGGTGTGGTTTAAAAGTATGTGAAGCTTGTGGAAAACTTGGCCACTTGAAGGATTCTTGCTGGGCTAGTGCTGGCCGGGGAGGCCAAGGAGGATTTGGGAATAGAAACAATAATCGTGGTGGTATTGGGAATCGCCCACAGGGGAACAATGGAGGAAACGGGAATCGAGGCAACAATGCGAATCAAGCTGGTAATGTGAATCGTAACCAAAACAACAATCAAGCTGGGAATGGAGGTGGAAACGGGCAAAGACCAGGTTGCTTTAACTGTGGTGACATTGGGCACTATAAGAGGAACTGCCCAGAATTGAACCAAGCACGGGGAAGGGTTTTCAATATCGAAGCGAGGGAAGCGCACCAGGATCCCAATGTTGTTACTGGTACGTTCCCTGTAAACCAACGCTTTGCATCCGTTTTATTTGATACTGGTGCCGATTATAGCTTCGTATCGTTAGAGTTTAAGAATATGCTTGGTTTAGCCGCTAGTAAATTAGATATTCCCTACTCAATTGAATTGGCTAATGGAAAGTTAGTAGAAGCCAATGAAGTGGTCAGAGGTTGTGCAATCGAATTGGGAGAGCGTGAGTTTGCTTTGGATCTACTACCAGTCAAGTTGGGAAGCTTCGACGTGGTAGTAGGAATGGATTGGTTATCAAGCAACAAGGCTGAGATTGTTTGTCATGAAAAAGTCATTCGTATCCCAACCGAGGATGGTGAAACAATTGTGGTTCATGGGGAGAAGCGTGATACGCCCTTAAGAATCATCAGCTGCCTGAAAGCGCGAAAGTGTTTACAAAAGGGATGTGCTGCCTTCCTGGCACACATCGTGGATAAGAAAGCTGTTGAGCCGAAGATCGAAGACATCCCTGTCGTAAGGGAGTATCCTGAAGTCTTCCCTGAGGACTTGCCAGGATTGACACCTCAGAGGCAAGTGGAGTTCCGTATTGACTTAGTGCCAGGCGCCGCGCCTGTGGCTAAGGCACCTTATCGACTTGCCCCGTCTGAGATGCAAGAACTGTCGACACAACTTCAGGAGTTGTTAGACAAAGGATTCATCAGACCAAGCTTCTTACCTTGGGGAGCTCCGGTCCTGTTTGTCAAGAAGAAGGACGGTAGCTTTCGTATGTGCATAGACTACCGGGAGTTGAATAAGTTGACTATCAAGAATAGATACCCTCTGCCAAGGATCGATGACTTATTCGATCAGCTCCAAGGTTCAAGCTTTTATTCAAAGATCGATCTTCGATCTGGATACCATCAACTTAGGATACAGGAGGAAAGTATCCCGAAGACAACCTTCAGAACTCGTTATGGACACTACGAGTTCCTAGTTATGCCGTTTGGGCTGACAAACACGCCTGCTGTTTTTATGGACCTAATGAACTGAGTCTGCAAGCCGTATCTCGATAAGTTCATGATTGTGTTTATCGACGACATTTTGATTTATTCGAAGACGAAGAATGAACACGAACAACACCTAAGAGCTATTTTGGAGTTGCTGAAAAAGGAACAGTTGTATGCCAAATTCTCTAAGTGCGAGTTTTGGCTACGTGAAGTCCAATTCCTTGGACATGTGGTGAATGGAGATTGGATTCATATGGACCCCACCAAGATTGAAGCGATCAAAAATTGGGAAACCCCAAAGACGCCAACCGAAATTCGACAATTCTTAGGTTTGGCTGGCTACTATCGAAGATTCATTGAGGATTTTTCAAAAATCGCTTAACCACTGACCGCGCTCACACAGAAGGATAAGAAGTTTGATTGGGGAATCAAACAGGAAGAAACGTTTCAGTTACTGAAGAACAAGCTTTGTGATGCGCCAATCTTAGCATTACCAGAAGGGACTGATGATTTCGTGGTATACTGTGATGCCTCACGTCAAGGATTGGGTTGCGTGTTGATGCAACGCCAGAAGGTTATAGCTTACGCGTCACGTCAGTTGAAAGTTTATGAAAAGAACTATACCACGCACGATTTGGAACTAGGAGCAGTGGTATTTGCATTAAAGATCTGGAGACATTATTTATATGGTACAAAGTGTACAATCTTCACAGACCATAAAAGTCTGCAGCACATATTCGACCAGAAAGAGCTGAATATGAGACAAAGACGTTGGGTTGAATTATTGAATGATTACGAATGCGAGATAAAGTACCATCCAGGGAAGGCGAATGTGGTCGCCGATGCCCTAAGTCGAAAAGATAGGATCAAGCCCATAAGGGTTAGGGCTTTGGAAATGATTATCCAGACAGATCTTTCCCTGCGCATTCGTGCCGCACAAAAAGAAGCTCTTAAGGAAAGAAACCTTGAAGAAGAATATCTCCGTGGGATGGAGAAGCAATTAGTGCCAAATGAGGAAGGAACGTTATGTTTTATGAAAAGGATTTGGGTTCCTATGTTTGGTGGTTTGAGAAAAGTTATTTTTGATGAGGCACACAAATCACGGTACTCTATCCATCCAGGAGCGGATAAGATGTACCAGGACCTTAAAGATTACTATTGGTGGCCTAGAATGAAAGGCGACGTTGCTGTTTACGTGAGCAAGTGTTTAACGTGCGCCAAGGTTAAAGCTGAATACCAGAAGCCTTCAGGACTTCTGCAACAACCTGAAATTCCCAAGTGGAAATGGGAACAAATTTCAATGGATTTTATAACGAAACTGCCCAAGACGCCCAGAGGCCATGATATGATTTGGGTAATAGTTGACCGCCTAACAAAGTCCGCACACTTCTTGCCAATCAAAGAGAAAGACAACACTAGTAAACTTGCGGAAATATACATGCGGGAAATCGTTGCACGTCATGGAGTGCCTCTCTCGATCATCTCTGATAGAGATGGAAGGTTTGTGTTAAGGATATGGCAATCCTTCCAAGAAGCGTTTGGCTCACAACTAAATCTGAGCACTGCATTTCACCCACAGACAGATGGGCAAAGTGAAAGAACTATTCAGACATTGGAGCATATGCTGAGAGCATGTGTAATGGATCTTGGTGGTAGCTGGGATAAACATTTACCATTGGTTGAATTTTCGTACAACAACAGCTACCACACGAGCATTGGAGCCACGCCATTTGAAGCTCTTTATGGACGCAAATGTCGATCACCCTTATGCTGGGCTGATGCGGGTGATAGACAACTCGTTGGTCCTGAATTAGTCCAAGAGACTACAGACAAGATCGCACAAATTCGAAAACGCATCGAGGCAGCTCGCCACCGACAGAAAGTCTATGCAGATCCAAAGCGGAAACCTTTGGAATTTCAAGTTGGAGATATGGTTTTATTGAAAGTTTCACCCTGGAAGGGTGTGGCACGCTTCGGAAAGCGTGGGAAGTTGAATCCGCGTTACATTGGCCCTTTCGGAATTCTGCAAAGGATTGGGCTTGTAGCCTACAAGTTGGACCTACCTGCTGAACTCCATGGTGTTCACGATACATTCCATGTGTCAAATTTGAGAAAAAGTCCAACACAAGATACAGTGATCATTCCTGCTGACGAAGTTCATATCGACGACACGCTCCACTTCACTGAAGAACCTGTTGAGGTCACGGATTGGAAAGTTAATAAAACTCGCAGGAGCAGTGTCAAACTCGTCAAAGTTCGTTGGAATGCTAGGCATGGACCGGAATTCACGTGGGAGCGTGAGGATCGAATGAAAGAGAAATACCCCCACTTATTTCCTAAGAACCCTGCATCTAGTAGCAGAGCTTAAATTTCGGGATGAAATTTATTTAACGGGGGGAGAATGTGACAACCCTCACCAAACCAGGTATCCGTACGAATTAATTAATATTTAATTACTGCTTAATTACTGTGCTTGCTTACAACTGTGATTAAACTGCTTATTGATTTCTGATACATACATACTCATGGATCACATCTTATACTGTCACTCTATTATTTACACACAAACCTCAGTGACAACCTTGATGCACAAAAAGCACAGTGAGCACACTATACGGGATACCCATTAAACATGCTGATATAACCAGCATCAGGCAGACACTGCCTCTAAGGCCTGTATGAGCCAGAAATAGTTTACTACACCTGTAGAGAGTGTAGGGAAATGAGGGTTGTAGAACTGCGTCACTAGGTGATAATTATAGTGACCGGATGTGCCTAAAACGTACTTCGAGTACAAAATTCAGCACTTTAAATAAAAATTCAGCATTTATCTAAACTAGTAAAGTGCAAAAAGTTGGAAAATATTACTAGACACTTTCCAAAGTGTCGGGAATAAATTGTGCCACTAAAAATAATATTAACGACACTTTAATTATTTATTAAGCACTTTAACGGATTGATATCCAACCGTACAACCGGACTTTACCCGGAACATAAAAATTTTGACAACAACATTGTTTTTCTTTTTCTGAGCCAGTTAGGGTCCCCGAGTACCCTAACACCCGTTACAAATTACAACACACTAGTAACTAAATTAACCTCCTAAACTAACTAACCCAACTACTTAACTAATTAGTTCAAATCCAACCCAAATTAGCCCCCCCCCCTTGAACGAGTTCGGTCCCCATGTGGGGACATCCCACAAACTCTTTTGATTAAATTAATCCATGTGTTTGAAATCTAGACAACACAATTTCCATTGGATAATCTTGTTGAATGGATTATAAATAAATCTCAAGGATCCTAACATTTCACAAACCACTTAACACAAAAAAAAAAAATTTCTACTTCCTCCCTCCTTTCTTTCTTGCTTACTGCCGAGAGCATTCACTTCCATCCATCTTTTTTTTTTTTCATTTTGATCAAGGCTTTTTACTTATATACAAGTGTGAAGGGTCGCGTACAAGGAAGCTTGGTGCTTACGGATCGTCAAGGACCTCACCTCAACGCTATTAACCACCTATTTTTCGACTAGTTTCTTCCCTAGCCTTGCGCTAGTAGTAAGTGACTCTAAACGCCTTCTTGATCTATTCTAAAGTGGTTAATAAGAATTTTGTCGGTTGAAAACCATGAACATACAAGATCACAAATTAAAAGTCTACTTCTTTACCAGCTCTAAGATGGCTCTAAGGTGTTGCTCATGGTCTTCTTTTGTCCGCGAATAGATCAAAATATCGTCGATAAATACAATCACGAATTTATCGAGATATGGCTTGTAAACTCGGTTCATCAAGTCCATAAACACTGCCGGCTCGTTTGTCAAACCAAACGACATTACTAGAAACTCGTAATGTCCATAACGAGTTCTGAAGGCAGTCTTCGGTATACTCTCTTCTTGAATCCGCAGCTGGTGATAACCTGATCGAAGATCGATCTTGGAGTAGTAACTCGAACCTTGGAGTTGATCGAATAAATCATCAATCCTCGGCAAAGGATACCGATTCTTGATGGTTTACTTGTTCAGCTCTCGGTAGTCAATGCACATACGGAAACTACCGTCCTTCTTCTAAATCATCAATCCTCGGCAAAGGATACCAATTCTTGATGGTTTACTTGTTCAGCTCTCGGTAGTCAATGCACATACGGAAACTACCGTCCTTCTTCTTGACGAACAGTACCGGAGTTCCCCAAGGCGAGAAGCTTGGTCTAATGAATCCCTTGTCCAGTAGTTCCTGAAGCTGCGCTGACAACTCTTGCATCTCTGAGGGCGCAAGTTGATAAGGTGCCTTGGCTACAGGCGCGACGCCTGGAACCAAGTCAATACGGAACTCGACTTGTCGTTGAGGTGGTAATCCTGGCAAGTCTTCGGGGAAGACTTCAGGATATTCCCTTACCATAGGGATATCTTCGAGCTTCGGTTCTTCGGCCTTTTTTGTCCAAGACATGAGCTAAGAAGGCAACACATCCTTTATGAAAAAACTTCCGTACCTTCAAACAACTGATAATCCGTAGAGGCGTATCCTGCTTCTCCCCATGAATCACGATCGTCTCTTCAGTCGCCATCGGGATGCGGATAATCTTCTCATGGCAAACAATCTCAGCTCGATTACTCGACAACCAATCCATTCCAACTACTACGTCGAATCTTCCTAAGTCAATTGGCAGAAGATCTATCGAAAACTCACGTTCTCCAAGCTCTATCACACAACCTTTAATCACTTCACTAGCCTCTACTAGCTTCCCATTAGCTAGTTCTATCGAGTACGGAATATCTAACTTACTTGAAACTAACCCAAGTATATCCTTAAACTCTAGAGATACGAAGCTATAATCGGCACCGATATCAAATAGCACAGATGAAAAATGTTGATTAATAGGGAACGTACCAGTGACTACGTTTGGATCCTGGCGAGCTTCCCTAGCTCCAATGTTGAATACTCTTCCCTGAGCTTGGTTATTCTTTGAGCAATCTCACTTGAAGTGCCCTACATCACCGCAACTAAAGCAACCTTGGCTGTTTCCAGTACCACCCTGATTATTGTTATTATTTCCCCCGCGATTTCCATTTCCCGCCTGGTTACCGTTTCCGTTTCGGTTTCCATTACCTCCCTGATTATTGTTTCCTCCTTGATTTCTATTCCCATAACCGTTTCCACCATGGTTGCCATTGCCATTACCATTTCCATTTCCATTTCCTCTCTGACCACCATTTCCACGACCAGTACCAGCCCAACACGTTTCCTTCGAATGACCATTCTTTCCGCAGTTACCATACTTCCTAAAGCTGCACTGGCCGGCTTGATGAAACTGACATATATCACACATGGGCAGAGTACCCATGAATCCTTTCCCTTTGTTCTCAGCATTCGCAGCACCAGTCCTGACCTCGGCTGGTGGGTTAGCATCTCTTCGCTTGTTAGCACTGTTGTTGTTTCCTTGGGTACCCTTCTTGAAGTTCGAAAACTTCCTCTTGTTTTCTCCAGATGACTCTACATGAGTCTCTTTCTTCTTAGTCTCAGAAATTGAGAAATTTCCCAAACGAATCGCTTCTTCAATCAGTGCAACACTCAAGTCGATGGCTTCAGTGATCGTTGGTGGCTTGGAAGCAATTACCATGCTTAGTGTTTGGGGTGCCAATCCCCAAATGAAACGTTCAACCCACTTGAACTCGGGTTCTACCAAGTAAGGGACAACACAAGACAAATCATGGAATCTTTGCACATACTTAGCTACTTTAGGACCTTCCATTTTCAGATTCCAAAATCCAGTTTCCAATTTCTGAATTTCGGCTCGTGAACAGTACTTCTTACGCATCAGCTCTTTCAATTCATCCCATGACAACGCATACGCTACTGATTCACCCAAGGTTTGAACCTGAAGGTTCCACCATGACAAAGCTCCATCGAGAAACAATCCAGAAATGTAAGTGACTTGGTGCTCTGGCGCACACTTACTCATCCACAGCACAGAATGTCGCAACCCCCGTCCCCTATCTGTCCTGGGAACGGGCGGCTGCGAGACCAGTTTTGGTGGTATCGGTATTTATCAATTTGGCAACGAAAATTTCATCAGGGCCGTAGTTAGGAAATATTTATCAGAGTAAATACCACGCTTTTATAATATTAAACATATTGGGATAAAACCCAAGTTTTCATTACAAACATTTTCATAGGGAAAATCTCTATTTTATTGAATAAAACATCTTCTTTTATTTAGGTAACTTTTATAGCCACTTTTTCCAAGCCTTCAGTGATGTCCAGCTGGCTTTCACATTTTGTTACCTAAAACGCGTTTAAAAACATTTTGTCAGTGGGAAATACTGGTGAGTGAATCCCAGTTTAATCAAGAAGAGTTTTATCCTTTAACAGTATTGAGAGCTATTACAATGTTTACATCTACACAATTACTCATTCAGTATTGTCAATCCGGACTGGTGGGTCATATTACACATTGGCTAACTCTTTGTCCAATGGTAACGTGTTCCACATTTTGTATACAAAACCCCAACATACCGACAGTAATTGAAGAATTACAAAGACTCAATCACTGCTAATTATAATTTAAATAAATAAAGGTTTTGTAAAATAGTTTGCAAAAAGGTTTACAAAAAGGAGATTACTCACATTGCTGTCTTAGATTTCCTTTAAGGGTTTCCTGGTGGTTATCTATTAATTACACAAATGTACATGTGTTAGTATAATAACCCAATATTTACATTAGCAATACCCTCCCTGAGACGACATTCCAATGACTACGTCGGGCAAAACCACGACAGCCATTACGGAACCCTGGATCAATCGGGCAGCGTATCTAATACGTAATCGGGGTTATGATACTTACAACGGAGCAGAACTTCGTTAATTAGGGGGTATTATACCCGAGAATTATGCCTATACTATAGAATTTCGAGAGAGAAAGTTGATTGTGAGCGAGTTTGAATGAACTGCCGATGCCTTCTTTATATAGGGCCTGAATTCGAGTTCCTCGCGGCCCGCGTAAGATGAGGCCAAGGGCTACGCAGCCCGCGTAGTAGACTGGGTAGGCCCTAGCTTGGCCCAGTCATTGCACTAGCTTCAACACAAGTCTGACACGTGGCAGTTCCGGGTGATGCCTCGTAGCCAGGCTGTCGCACCCCGCGTAAGAGACCTTAATGGTCTACGCGGCCCGCGAGCTACACATAAAACTTGATTTTTATTT
The DNA here is from genome assembly GCA_030545235.1 of Helianthus tuberosus. Lineage (NCBI taxonomy): Eukaryota > Viridiplantae > Streptophyta > Magnoliopsida > Asterales > Asteraceae > Helianthus > Helianthus tuberosus. The sequence continues at coordinate 108,947,698 of CM060397.1, read as the reverse complement.
ATTTTTAATTGCATATTGTATTTTGGGCTCGGTTTTCGCATACGGGGTACATATTGAGACATATAAGGGCATTTTAAATATATTAGGGGCGTCGGAATATTTAGGAGGGTTGTTATATCCTCCCCACCTTGTTTTAGAGCTCGTCCTCGAGATCTACTGGAACAAGTGTGGATATTTCCTTTGCATTTCTGATTCAAGCTCCCATGTGTATTCTGGTCCTCTTTTGGAGTCCCATTTCACTTTGACCAGAACTAATCTCTTATGCTTGAGGTTCTTGACTTTTCTGTCTTCGATATGTAAAGGTCTTTCCACAAATTTTAACTATTCATTTACCTCTATATCCTTAAGAGGTACTACCAGTGATTCATCAGCTAAGCATTTCTTGAGATTAGATACATGAAATATATTATGTATTCCTGCCATTTCCTCTGGCAGTTGTAGCTGATAGGCTACAGGTCCTATTCTTCTAATAATCTCAAAAGGTCCAACATACCTGGGGCTTAGCTTTCCCCTTTTGATGAATCTGAATACTCCTTTCCAAGGAGAGACTTTTAATAACACTTTATCTCCTACCTGAAATTCCAATGGCTTTCGTCTATTATCTGCATAACTCTTTTGTCGATCCCGTGCTGCTTTTAGTCGTTCCTTGACTTGAATGATCTTGTCTGTTGTTTCTTGTACTATCTCAGGTCCAGATAGTTGCTTTTCTCCGATTTCTGCCCAACAGACTGGCGTTCGGCACTTTCGTCCATAAAGTGATTCGAATGGTGCAGCGTTGATACTTGTGTGATAACTATTATTATAAGAAAATTCTATCAATGGTAAGTGATCATCCCAATTACCTCCAAAATCAATTACACAAGCTCTAAGCATATCCTCCAGTGTCTGAATTGTCCTTTCGCTTTGTCCGTCCGTTTGAGGATGATAAGCTGTGCTTAGATTCAACTTGGTTCCCATGGCTTTTTGGAAACTTGTCCAAAAATGAGAGGTAAAACGACTATCTCTGTCAGAAACAATTGATAGAGGAATTCCATGTAATGAAACTATTTCATTTACATACAACTTAGCTAATTATTCCATACTGAAAGTTTCCTTCATTGGTAGGAAATGAGCTGACTTGGTTAGCCTGTCTACAATCACCCAGATTGTATCATTACCTTTTCTTGTTTTGGGTAATTTAGTAATAAAATCCATTGTTATCAATTCCCATTTCCATACAGGCATTTCTAACTATTGCAGCAACCCTGAGGGTTTCTGATGTTCAGCTTTAACTTGTGAACAGGTTAAACATTTTGCAACATATGCTGCTATATCCTTTTTCATTCCTATCCACCAGAAATTATTTCTTAAGTCCTGATACATCTTATCACTTACAGGATGCATCGTATACTTAGACTTATGGGCTTCTTCTAATATACGGTGGCGTAAGTTTCCTAATTTAGGTATCCACATTCTTTTATTATGGAATCTCCAAATTCCATCTGTTCCTTGTTCTAGTTCCTTAATCATTCATTTCAGTTTCTCAGTATCATCCTTGATTACTGTGACACCCCAGGAAAAACAGGAAAACCATGCAACTTAACTAGCTTCCTCAGTGAGTACGTGCTAAATTTCAGGACGAAATTTCTTTCAACTTGGGGATAATGTGACAACTCGTATTTCAGAACCTATCTTTGTGCTAAGAGTAGCGTGTTTGAACACAATGTGATTGTATGAACTTGGTTGATTAATTGAATGTTCGATGTTTGTTATGTGTTTATTGTGTAACGAATGTATGTATGAATATAAACGAACTCTAACACACGACACAACCCGATCGTACAAGCCCATTCGGGCTATACTCGAAACTCAAGGGCAGCCCAAGGAAGGGTTCGGCCCACCCCCTAGCCATACGAAAACATTATCCCATCTTAGGGATTAGTTTCACATATTTCACAACACACAAAACCCTAGTGCTCTCTTTCTTCTCTCTAGAACTCGACGGCAACAACACTCTCTCCCTTGAAGCTGGTGATTCGGATTAACCCTTATTCATCCCTAATCCGGTTAGTGTTTTAAGTGTTTTATTGTTATTTAATTTTATGCGATCGATGAAGGTGTATTGTTATATGATTTAATTAAATCCGGTTAGGGTTCTTGCTTGTGGAATCGATAATAATGAGGTCGCATGAGGATGTGATGTATGTATGTTTTATATGATGACAAATAGGGTTACTTATGTATGTGTTTATAATTGATATGATTGCATGACTATGTTGTTCAACATTATGGGATAAACTTGCAAACCCACTACAAAAATCGGTCCAATAACATGTAAGTATGTACTGTTGTCGGCACATGTTAGCTTTGATTATGTGTTGTTATGATATAGGTATGAGAATGATGGAATAACATGAAGTAATCATAGTGTCAGAATTTGTCAGCCATGTGAAGTCTTGAATATTGTTTGAATTATTAATGTGTTGAATGGATTATAGAAATTATAGGTGAGGTTTTGATAAGAGTGGATAATAGTGAGTAAGTAGATGGCGGCCATGTGCATGAGAAATCTTAGTTTCATCAAATCATGTGATCATTCCTATCATGTTGTCAGATTAAGTCAAATGAATTAAATCATATCCATTGTTTTGTGATTTGTGAAACTACACGATCTTGTGTCTTGTGCAAAGTTGATTAGTGGGTAGGAATATGATTATAGCTTTCGTGATAATGATTACCTGTTTTGATCGAACATTTGTTTGAATAGAAACTGTTAATTGATAATTGTATAATTGGAAACTATTGAATGATTGTAACTGATTTCCATAATATCCGGATAATAAAACTAATCGTACAAGATATCCTGGTCGCACAAGAGTTCATTCGCACAAGACATCTGGTCGCACAAGATGTCTTCGGTCGCACAAGTCTTACTGGATCGTATAAGTCGTATTGTTGTCAAACGGTTGGGCCGGGTAAGGATGTTGGGCTGGGCTAGTCTTGATCGCACAACCCAATCAGATCGTACAAGCATCCGGATCGCACAAGACTATTGCATGTTACTAGATTGGGCTAGGAATGTTATGATTGGGCTTTTGGCTATTTGGGCTGGGTATTTTTATGAATCGCACAACATGATGTGGGTCGCACAAGGCTGTGCCGACCGCACAACATGTTGGGCCGAAGTGTTTAGTTGGGTTATGTTAGTAAATTTTCACAAATGGTTTGGCCCAATACATCTTAAATCGTACAAGTATAAAAATGCTATGTTCTTGACTGTTATGTGTTTGCCATGATCTGTGCATGTTCGTAACTTGCTATCTCTGTGTAAACATACGTGCACTACTTGAACCTAAACCTGACTTGTATTGGTAACCATGTTAGGACGTGGTTGACCACTAGCTGCTAGGATGTTATATCCTACTCTCATGACCCAACTCTCGCGCTTAACCCTGTCTTTTCTTCCTCGCGCAACAAGGTCAGAACGCTCAGCAGCCTGTAGGCACATTCAGGACGTTCATGGACTGTCGTCCTAGTACTTTCAGTGCAACTAAAGGAGCTGTTAGACTCCTCCATTGGTTTAAAAAGCTCGAGACTGTCTTAGAGACGTGTGAATGCCCTGAGACTCATAGGGTGAGGTACGCCACTGGTACTCTCGAAGGCACTAAGCTAACTTGGTGGAACACGCAAGTTCAAATGCTGGGGCTGGCGGCTGCTAATGCCACCCCATGGAATGATTCTTAAGGAACTGATCCAAACGTGAATACCGTAGTCGAGATGACATCCACCAGCTGGAAGTGGATTTCTTAAACCTGAAGATGACAGGGTCAGAGATAGAAACGTACGCTAAACGATCCAAGGAACTGGCAGTGTTATGTCCAACTAGGGGTGAGCAAAAACCGAACCGAAAACCAAAACCGCACCAAAAACCGTAAAAACCGAAACCGCAAAACCGCAACCGACACAAAAACCGCAAAAACCGAAACCGCAAAAACCGAAACCGCAAAGGTATGGTGCGGTTCGGTTTTAGCTTTAAAAACCGCACCAAAAAACCGAAACCGCACCGCAAAATTATTATATATATATATATTATATATAATATACTTAAAGATTTAAATATAAAATTCCCTATATATTATATAATCTGTGTTTGTTAAAAAAAAAAGTACAGACTTGACTTTGTTAAGTTAACTATCGTCTGCTCCCTCTAAAAAAAATGATATTAACCTACTAGTTACAAGCCCATTAAATTAGCACTCCAAACAGCCCAACTTTCAACCCAATAACCTTTTGATAAAAAAGAAACCTACGTACCTTTCCCTTCATTTCCCTAATTTAACATCCAGCCGACAATCTTTTCTTCATCTGGTGCGATCATCTTCAGCCGGTGCGATCATCTTCAGCTGGTGCGATCATCTTCATCTGGTACGTATGTGTGCGATCATCTCTATCTAGGAAACACTAATGGCAAATGATAGTTGGAAACATTGAAAGTTGGAAAGATTGAAAGTTGGAAACAAGAATGAGTTGGAAACAATATTACGTTTTATTTGGATACGACTATGTGATTAAGCTTTCACCGTTTCACATAGCAATTATTATTCTAGACATGTTTCTAGTACAAACTCTTGTTTTGATTGATGTCCTCTAGCCCATACATATGCTCTTCACATTGCTCTTGCAAAAATTATATTCTAATTACCATCAAGTATTAGATGTATTCCAGTATTAAAACCGAGAGTTTTTTTTAGATGTATTCAAGTATTGCTGAGAGTTTTTTTTAGATGTATTCAACTATTAAAACCGAAACCGCACCGAAACCGAACCGCAACCGCAAATAAACCGCAAAAACCGTACCGCAAAAAAACCGCAACATGTGGTTTTAAAAAAATAAAAACCGCACCTCGCGGTATGAGTTGCGGTTTTATGCTAAAACCGCACCAAACCGCACCATGCTCACCCCTATGTCCAACTATGGTGGATCCTCCCACCAAGCGCATTGGGTTGTACCCCAAAGGCTTAGTACCAGAGATTCAAAGTCATGTGACTTCTGCTAACCTTACTACTATCCAGGATGTTACTCGTTTTGCTCATCGTCTCACCGACCGGGCAGTGGAACAGAACAAGCTGCCTAAGCATATTGGTACTACTACAACTACTTCTGCTACTCCCAGTGACAACAAACGCAAGTGGGATGGAAATTTAAGCAAGGGTTTCACTTCGGTTCAATCTCAGTTGAGTACAGGAGCCCCAGTCAGCAGTCTTTAGGAAATCAAAGTCAGGGTGGATACGAGGGAAACCACCCTAAGTGCAATCGATGTAATTTGCACCACGGCGGGCAGTGCAACAAAGATCGTCATTAGAGAAGCAACAAGCTTGGTCATGGAGCCAAAGATTGTAGAAGCTCACGTCCTGCAAACCAGAACTGACAACAGCAGACACAAGCTCCACAAAATCAGCAGCAACAGCAGGATAACAAGGGATGTTATCAGTGTGGTGCTAAAGATCATTTCATGAGACGCTACCCACGACTGAACCAGAATCAGAATCAGAACCACAACCAAGGAAACGGGAACAATAGTGGAGACAACAACGGGGGTAATAACGACGACAATGGTGCCAGGGGTCGAGTGTTCGTGATTGGTCAGAATGATGCTAGAAATGACCCCAACATTGTGATGATTTCGACATCGTTATTGGTATGGATTGGCTACCTCAACATCGAGCAGAGATCCTTTGCAAAGAAAAGATCGTCCGCATTCCTCGTGCTGGTTAAGAACCTTTGGTAATTCATGGTGACAAGCTCCTGGAGCAGCGCCCATAGCTCGAGCACCTTATCGCTTAGCTCCATCAGAGTTGAAAGAACTCTCTACGCAACTACAAGAACTTTTGGATAAGGGTTTTATTCGTCCTAGCTCATCGCCCTGGGGAACTCCAGTGTTATTCGTGAAGAAGAAGGACGGTACTTTCAGAATGTGCATAGACTACCGTGAACTGAACAAGGTGACTGTGAAGAATCGCTACCCTCTTCCACGCATAGACGACTTGTTCGACCAGCTGCAAGGGTCGAGCTAATATTCAAAGATCGATTTGAGATCAGGATATCACCAGCCGAGAGTCCGAGAAGAGGACGTCTCTAAAACAGCCTTTAGAACCCGTTATGGACACTATGAGTTTTTGGTCATGCCTTTTGGGATGACAAACGCACCTGCAGTCTTTATGGACTTGATGAATCGAGTGTGCAAGCCTTACTTAGACAAGTTCGTTATTGTCTTCATCGATGACATCCTGATCTATTCGAAGAGTTAGGAGGAACACGAGCAACATTTACGACTTATTTTGGAACTCCTTCGAAAGGAACAGTTGTACGCCAAGTTTTCGAAATGCGACTTCTGGCTTCGTGAAGTCCATTTCCTAGGCCATGTGGTAAACAAGGATGGGATACATGTTGATCCATCCAAGGTAGACTCGATCAAGAACTGGCCTGCACCTCGTACACCAACGGAAATTCGCCAATTCTTGGGATTGGCAGGTTATTACAGGAGGTTCATTAAGGACTTTTCCAAGATTGCACAGCCACTCACCTCACTAACGCATAAAGGCGTTGTTTATCGATGGGAAATGCACAGGACAGACTTTGCAGTGCACCTATCCTTTCATTGCCCGAGGGCACAGACGACTTCGTGGTTTACTGCGACGCATCTATTCAGGGTCTTGGTTGTGTATTGATGCAGCGGGATAAAGTTATAGCCTACGCCTCACGCCAACTCAAGGTTCACGAAAAGAACTACACCACACACGATTTAGAGCTGGGAGCTGTTGTTTTTGTACTTAAAATATGGTGACATTACCTGTACGGTACCAAATGTGCCATCTACAATGACCACAGGAGCCTCGAGCATATCTTCAAACAGAAGGAACTGAATATTCGACAACGACGATGGGTCGAACTGCTGAATGACTATGAATGCTCGATTAGGTATCACCCAGGCAAAGTCAATGTTGTGGCTGACGCCCTCAGTCGAAAGGACACTGCGCCTAAGCGCGTACGAGCCTTACAACTCACTATACAGTCTAGTCTCCCTTCTCAGATACGAGATGCTCAGGTAGAAGCATTGAAACCAGAAAACGTCAGGGCTGAAGCCCTACGCGGCTTAAGGCAACGCTTAGAACAGAAGGAAGACGGTGCTTACTATGTAACGGGACGCATCTGAGTCCCACTTTATGGCAACCTACGAGAGCTTGTGATGGATGAGGCACACAAGTCTCGCTACTCGGTACATCCTGGTTCGGATAAAATGTACCACGATATCAAAACTACATATTGGTGGCCTAGCATGAAGGCCCACATAGCAACATATGTTAGCAAGTGCTTGACTTGTGCGAGAGTCAAGGCGGAATATCAGAAACCTTCAGGCCCACTTCAGCAACCAGAGATACCACAATGGAAATGGGAGCAAATTTCCATGGATTTTGTTACTGGCCTGCCCAGATCTCAACGTGGTAATGATACTATTTGGGTGATCGTGGATCGACTCACAAAGTCTGCTCACTTCCTGGCCATCAAAGAAACGGATAAGTTCTCCACTCTAGCAGAGGTATATCTCAAGGAAGTTGTCTCGAGGCACGGGGTGCCCATCTCTATCATCTCGGATCGAGATGCACGTTTTACATCAGAACGGTGGCAAGCAATGCACAGGTCCTTTGGCTCAAGGCTAGACATGAGCATAGCTTATCACCCGCAAACGGATGGGCAGTCGGAACGTACCATCCAGACTCTCGAAGACATGCTTAGGGCATGTGTAATTGATTTTGGCAATGGCTGGGAAAAGCATCTGCCACTTGTGGAATTTTCATACAATAACAACTACCACACCAGCATTAAAGCTGCTCCGTTTGAGGCATTGTACGGGCGTAAATGCCGGTCACCTCTTTGTTGGGAAGAGGTGGGGGATAGTCAGATTACTGGTCCAGAACATGTGGTTGACACAACAGAGAAAATTGCTCAGATACGACAACGAATGGTGGCAGCTCGTGACCGTCAGAAAGTCTACGCCGATAAGGGCAGAAAACCACTAGAGTTCCAGGTTGGGGAGCGTGTACTACTCAAAGTTTCACCCTGGAAGGGTGTGGTTCGTTTTGGTAAACGGGGCAAACTTAACCCACGATACGTTGGACCTTTCGAAGTCATTGAGAAAATAGGCAAGGTGGCCTACAGACTGAACTTACCAGCAGAACTCAGTACAGTTCACGATGTTTTCCACGTGTCGAATCTGAAGAAATGTCTGTCAGATGAGATCCACATAGTTCCTTTGAAGGAGCTCACTATCGACGAGCAGTTACGATTCGTCGAGGAACCTGTTGAAATCACGGACCGGGATGTTAAGGTCCTCAAGCATACTAGGATACCTCTGGTTCGAGTTCGTTGGAACTCACGTCGCGGCCCAGAGTTCACCTGGGAACGCGAAGATCAGATGAAACAAAAGTATCCCCAGCTATTCACACACGGTACAACCACTACTGAGGCTGAAGCTACGGAATTTCGGGACAAAATTCCAGATCAACGGGGGGAGGATGTGACACCCCAGGAAAAACAGGAAAACCATGCAACTTAACTAGCTTCCTCAGTGAGTACGTGCTAAATTTTGGGAAGAAATTTCTTTCAACTTGGGGATAATGTGACAACTCGTATTTCAGAACCTATCTTTGTGCTAAGAGTAGCGTGTTTGAACACTATGTGATTGTATGAACTTGGTTGATTAATTGAATGTTCGATGTTTGTTATGTGTTTATTGTGTAACGAATGTATGTATGAATATAAACGAGCTCTAACACACGACACAACCCGGTCGTACAAGCCCATTTGGGCTATACTCGAAACTCAAGGGCAGCCCAAGGAAGGGTTCGGCCGACCCCCTAGCCATACGAAAACATTATCCCATCTTAGGGATTAGTTTCACATATTTCACAACACACAAAACCCTAGTGCTCTCTTTCTTCTCTCTAGAACTCGACGGCAACAACACTCTCTCCCTCGAAGCTGGTGATTCGGATTAACCCTTATTCATCCCTAATCCGGTTAGTGTTTTAAGTGTTTTATTGTTATTTAATTTTATGCAATCGATGAAGGTGTATTGTTATATGATTTAATTAAATCCGGTTAGGGTTCTTGCTTGTGGAATCGATAATAATGAGGTCGCATGAGGTTGTGATGTATGTATGTTTTATATGATGACAAATAGGGTTACTTATGTATGTGTTTATAATTGATATGATTGCATGACTATGTTGTTCAACATTATGGGATAAACTTGCAAACCCACTACAAAAATCGGTCCAATAACATGTAAGTATGTACTGTTGTCGGCACATGTTAGCTTTGATTATGTGTTGTTATGATATAGGTATGAGAATGATGGAATAACATGAAGTAATCATAGTGTCAGAATTTGTCAGCCATGTGAAGTCTTGAATATTGTTTGAATTATTAATGTGTTGAATGGATTATAGAAATTATAGGTGAGGTTTTGATAAGAGTGGATAATAGTGAGTAAGTAGATGGCGGCCATGTGCATGAGAAATCTTGGTTTCATCAAATCATGTGATCATTCCTATCATGTTGTCAGATTAAGTCAAATGAATTAAATCATATCCATTGTTTTGTGATTTGTGAAACTACACGATCTTGTGTCTTGTGCAAAGTTGATTAGTGGGTAGGAATATGATTATAGCTTTCGTGATAATGATTACCTGTTTTGATCGAACATTTGTTTGAATAGAAACTGTTAATTGATAATTGTATAATTGGAAACTATTGAATGATTATAACTGATTTCCATAATATCCGGATAATAAAACTAATCGTACAAGATATCCTGGTCGCACAAGAGTTCATTCGCACAAGACATCTGGTCGCACAAGATGTCTTCGGTCGCACAAGTCTTACTGGATCGTACAAGTCGTATTGTTGTCAAACGGTTGGGCCGGGTAAGGATGTTGGGCTGGGCTAGTCTTGATCGCACAACCCAATCGGATCGCACAAGACTATTGCATGTTACTAGATTGGGCTAGGAATGTTATGATTGGGCTTTTGGCTATTTGGGCCGGGTATTTTTATGAATCGCACAACATGATGTGGGTCGCACAAGGCTGTGCCGACCGCACAACATGTTGGGCCGAAGTGTTTAGTTGGGTTATGTTAGTAAATTTTCACAAATGGTTTGGCCCAATACATCTTAAATCGTACAAGTATGAAAATGCTATGTTCTTGACTGTTATGTGTTTGCCATGATTTGTGCATGTTCGTAACTTGCTATCTCTGTGTAAACATACGTGCACTACTTGAACCTAAACCTGACTTGTATTGGTAACCATGTTAGGACGTGGTTGACCACTAGCTGCTAGGCTTGACCTTTCTGTGTATCTGCCGAGCAAACCAAGGTGAGTTCACACTCTACAAAGCATGGGATTCCCAGGGGTTGGGAATGGGGTTAAGGAATATGGATTCTTCGTCCTTTCTTGGGTAGGACAGTAATGGATCAGGAATGTAATTCCTCGTCCTCACGGACAGATAACTTTACTAGACCAAATCTCTATCACGAAGTCCCTCCTTTTTATATCGACTTAATCGCTGGGCCAATGGCGAGCGGGTCATTAGTTAAATAGCGCTATTTAGGTCTGACAGGCCTCACACCGTGCCGCAGAGGACGGGCGTGAACTAATGGATCTGGGCATGTCAATGATGATAGACATTGACAGTTCAGGGCACTTAAACATGACTTTCGTCAGTAGTCGATATGGTAACGAGTCTAGTGGATACATGGGGTAGCCCCCACGGCCGCAATGCCAGATAACTATCATGGGGTAGCCCCCACGGCTGGATTGCCAGATTAAATGGGTTAAACAAATCACGTTTTCAAATATGGGGTAACCCCCACGACAGGGATGCCAGTTAAAGGAACTATTTTTGGAACAACTAAAACGAACACCCAACTGTGAACTCGCTCAACATTATTGTTGACTCGTTACTACATGCTTTGCAGGTCAATAGGTACTTAGCTGGAGCTTGCACAAGGAAGAGTCGTTGTGGGACATGGACAGCTGTGTGCCATGTGAGACCTCTGGATATTTAAACTTAAGTTTTGGTTTTAAACATTATGCTTCCGCTCATAACTTAAACTATGTTTGTTTTGGACACTAATTGTGTTGGTTGGACTTTTAAAATTAATTACATACTTGTTCAATATGATTAGTGGTTTGATCCTGGTCAGTCACGCCTCCAAGCGGTGATACTCCACGTGTGGATTTTGGGGGTGTGACAATTACTGATTCTTGTGCTTTTCTAATTTGTTCATTTAAATCTACTTGTAGATTTAATTTAAGAGAACGTACTCTTTTTGGCTTTTCATGATACTTTCGACTTAAAGCGTCAGCTACTACGTTTGCCTTTCCTGCATGATACTGGATATTACAATCATAATCACTAAGTATTTCCATCCAGCGTCTTTGTCTCATATTCAACTCCTTTTGCCCGAAAACATACCTTAAACTCTTATGGTCGGTAAAAATGGTAAACTTACTACCGTAAAGGTAATGTCTCCAAATTTTAAGAGCAAAAATTATAGCTCCTAATTCTAGATCATGGGTTGAATAATTCTCTTCATGATTCTTAAGTTGTCTAGAGGCGTAAGCTATAACCTTTTGACGTTGCATTAACACACATCCATAACCTAATTTAGAAGCGTCACAATAGACTACAAAGTCTTCAGTTCCTTCTGGTAACGCTAGTATGGGTGCATGGGTTAATCTTTGCTTAAGAATTCTAAAGGCTTCTTCTTGTTTTGGTCCCCATTCAAACTTAACAGATTTACATGTTAGCTTAGTTAAGGGAATGGCTATTCTAGAAAAATCTCGAATAAATCTTCTATAATAACCGGCCAATCCTAAGAAACTTCTAACCTCGGTTGGTGACTCAGGGGTTTTTCACTTGGTAATCGCCTCAATCTTTGTGGGATCCACATGAATTCCTTCATGATTGACTAAATGTCCAAGAAACTGTACCTGTTCTAACCAAAACTCACACTTTAAAAACTTAGCATAAAGCTTTTCTTTTCTTAATAGACTTAGAAGTGCGTGCAGATGCGCTGCATGTTCCTCTTTATTCTTAGAGTAAATAAGAATATCATCTATAAAGACAATTATGAATTTATCCAAATATGGCTTACATATTCGGTTCATCATGTCCATAAATACAGCTGGGGCATTGGTTAAACCAAATGGCATGACAGTAAATTCATAATGGCCATACCTTGTTCTGAAAGCGGTCTTAGGAATGTCCTCTTCATGTACCTTTAATTGATGATATCCTGATCGTAAATCGATTTTAGAGAAAAATCGAGCTCCTTGCAACTGGTCGAACAGATCATCGATTCTTGGTAATGGATACCGATTCTTAATCGTGACTTTGTTCAATTCACGGTAGTCAATGCACCTACGCATTGACCCGTCCTTCTTTTTAACGAATAAAATCGGTGCTCCCCATGGCGATGAGCTTGGTTGTATGAATCATTTTTCCAATAATTCATCTAACTGTTTCTTCAATTCCTGCATTTCCGCGGGTGTCAAATGGTAAGGTGCTTTGGCAATTGGTGCTGTCCCTGGTATCAAGTGGATTCTGAATTCAACTTCTCTATCTGGAGGTTGCCCTGGTAATTCTTCTGGAAATACATCTGAAAACTGGGATACTACTGGAATATCCTTTAGTTCTTTTCCTTTAGTGTTAGTGATTATGGAAATCAAATACACTAATGATCCTTTTCTTACATAACTTGTTGTTTTAATCACAGAAATGAATTTTGTGGATCTAATGGGTTTATTTCCTTTAATTGTGATCTTTTCACCCCTTGGTGAATTTACTTGGATTGACTTCTGATCATATAAAATACTGGCTTTATTGGCTATTAACCAATCCATTCCTAACACAACATCAAATCCTGCCAGATTCATTGGGTAAAGGTTTGCAATAAATTTTCGATTTAGAATTTCTATTCTTGCTCCCTGCAAGATTTCAGAAATCTTAATGGTTTCCCCATTTGCTGTCTCTACTAGACATTCTTGTGGGAGTTTAGTTAATGGTTGATTGAGAAGTTTGCAAAACGAAGTATTAATAAAACTTTGGTTGGCACAAGAGTCAAATAATACTTTAGCAAAAATGTCATTAACTAAAAACGTACCGGCGATCACATCCGGGATCATCTTTGCTTCTTTTGCAGTGAGAACAAATGCTCTAGCATTTTTAGTATTCTTGGTGTTCGTGGCTGGAGCTAGTTCTACAGCTTCTTCTATGGTTTGAGGTCTTGCTGCCTTGACTACATGCCTAATCTCCCCAATTAATCCCCAGATGTAACGGGAGATTAATACTGGTTCAGGTGATGCAAGGGTTGGCACTATTCTAGCATATATAACGTAGTGTATCCCTTACTATCTACTCCAGTCATCCTAAGGTTTAGGAATTTATTTGCTATCTGTTCCTTTTCATTGGGAGGGCAGAATTTCCTTTCTACCATGTTTTTAAATTCTTCCCATTCCATATTGTAAGTTCTTTCACTTCCCCTAGACTGGATGATAATGTTCCACCATTCTAAGGCTGAGTTCTTAAACAGATTGGAAGCAAACATTATCATATCCTCTTCCGCACATTTGCTTATTCTTAAGACTGCCTCAGTCTTTTCTATCCAGCGTAGAGATGAAACGTCCCCTTCATTGCCCGAGAATTCCATGGGTTTACAGGACCAGAATTCTTTATAAGAACAACCATAAGACATGGTTCTTCTTCTTTTGGGAATGGGCACTTGAAGTATGAGTCCATTGTTTACGCTGTGTTCAGGTTCAGAGGGTCGTTTACTATCACGTTTACTTTTATTTTCCGCTTCCTTAACTGTTTTGATAATATATGGCATCGCATCTATTATCCCTTGTGCCACTATGTGTTGCATGGCACTGTTATCCACTTGGTTTCCATTATTGTTGTTGTTCGTGTTATCGTTATCCAGGTTATTGTTACTCTGGTTATCATTATTCTGGTTTTCCTGGTTCACTTCGTTGTCCATCTGAATTTTAAACATTCACCAATTAATATCACAAAATAATATTTAAGGCAAGCAATCATACAACACACATATTGGTCAAAAGCGTCGAGCATTGCGACTTACTCTTTCTTATATAGTATGCTTCTAATACAAACCGATACTGGAATTAAAATTACAATACTACTATGCATCGCTAACCACGAAGTGGTCTATATTACAACATATATTATTATTATTATTATTACATATATATATATATATATATTTTTTCATACACACATATTATATATTATTATATTATTATTACTGTCTCCACCATCACTTTCACTGATATGGGTTCATCCAGAACTCCATATTACGCTCGTCGTACTTCCAGACGAGTCGTTCTCCAACCTGTCTCATCCTCTCGCTACTTTCTAAAATCTCTTCTCCGAAAGTTCGGAGCTCTTGCACATTTTCTGCACTCATTGGGGGTGCAGGTGCGGGTACTGGGTCTGGGTACTGGGGCATGGGTTCTTCCTAAGGATACGGATTCTCTAAAATTTCCCTAATGTATTCATCATTATCGTAGTAGGGATCTAGAGGGTCCAGACCTGGGTAAGCTGCTAGGTTTGGCATGGGTTCATCGGTTAGGTGGTAGCGTTGCACATAATCCCTATGATCATCGAACCACGGGTCATAGTCTGGGTCTAAGGGATTGGGTGCTGGTACCCTAGGTATCTCCTCTTGTTTGAATCATGCATTTGGACTTGGTTTTCTGGGTTGTTTTCTATCTCTATCGGCTGCGTGGGAAACAAGGGTAATGGTTGAGGGGCTACTAGTTGTTCCAGGTTTGGGTCGGCAGCTGTGGTTTCTAAGATGTGGATGTTTGCTAAACCCCTATTGAGCATGTCTTGGGTGTAGGCATCAGTTTCTCTTTTAGCGGTTGCTAGCACTCACTGCTGTTGTAAGTTTTTCATTCTTTTCCTACGCTCGTGTGCTCCCCTACTGAACCATCCTCTCTTTTTCTGAGGGAATGGCTCTTCAGATTGAGCCTTAAACACAAACATACCTTCTTCATTGTCAGCTGAATACCCAGAGAGGGCAGGCTGTGAAGAGGTGCCTTCACTCCTAGGTGAGCCGTACAACTGACGATAAGCGTCGGAGGGTCCTTGATTACTCATACTGTAAACTAACAGATAGTCAAATAACACACAACAATAAAATACAGATATGCACGTACTTCCGTAATTAATTTCCTAACATATCATATTTTAGGGTCAGCATAACACTTCTGTGGCTGAATCAGTGGCTTAGCTCTGATACCACCTTCTGTCGCAACTCCCGTCCTCTATCTGTCCCGGGAACGGGCGGCCGCGAGACCAGTTTTGGTGGTATCGGTATTTATCAATTTGGCAGCGGAAATTTCATCAGGACCGTAGTTAGGAAATATTTATCAGAGTAAATACCACGCTTTTATAATATTAAACATATTGGGATAAAACCCAAGTTTTCATTACAAACATTTTCATAGGGAAAATCCCTATTTTATTGAATAAAACATCTTCTTTTATTTAGGTAACTTTTATAGCCACTTTTTCCAAGCCTTCAGTGCTGTCCAGCTGGCTTCTAGTTGGCTTTCACATTTTGTAACCTAAAACGCGTTTAAAAACATTTTGTCAGTGGGAAATACTGGTGAGTGAATCCCAGTTTAATCAAGAAGAGTTTTATCCTTTAACAGTATTGAGAGCTATTACAATGTTTACATCTACACAATTACTCATTCAGTATTGTCAATCCTGACTGGTGGGACATATTACACATTGGCTAACTCTTTGTCCAATGGTAACGTGTTCCACATTTTGTATACAAAACCCCAACATACCGGTAGTAATTGAAGAATTACAAAGACTCAATCACTGCTAATTATAATTTAAATAAATAAAGGTTTTGTAAAATAGTTTGCAAAAAGGTTTACAAAAAGGAGATTACTCACATTGTTGTCTTAGATTTCCTTTAAGAGTTTCCTGGTGGTTATCTATTAATTACACAAATGTACATGTGTTAGTATAATAACCCAATATTTACATTAGCAATACCCTACCCGAGACGACATTCCAATGACTACGCCGGGCAGAACCACGACAGCCATTACGGAACCCTGGATCAATCGGGCAGCGTATCTAATATCTAATCGGGGTTATGATACTTACAACGGAGCAGAACTTCGTTAATTAGGGGGTATTATACCCGAGAATTATGCATATACAATAGAATTTCGAGAGAGAAAGTTGATTGTGAGCGAGTTTGAATGAACTGCCGATGCCTTCTTTATATAGGGCCTGAATTCGAGTTCCTCGCGGCCTGCGTAAGATGAGGCCAAGGGCTACGCAGCCTGCGTAGTAGACTGGGTAGGCCCTTGCCTGGCCCAGTCATTGCACTAGCTTCAACACGAGTCCGACACATGGCGGTTCCGGGTGATGCCTCGTAGCCAGGCTGTTGCGCCCCGCGTAAGAGACCCTAATGGTCTACGCGGCCCACGAGCGATACATAAAACTTGATTTTTATTTATTTTTAATTGTATATTGTATTTTGGGCTCGGTTTTCGCATACGAGGTACATATTGAGACATATAAGGGAATTTTAAATATATTAGGGGCGTCAGAATATTTAGGAGGGTTGTTATACAGAATCTGTCTTCTCAACCCATCTCACGAAAGCTACGGCACCTCCAGTGCCGTCAAAGTTCAGAGGCTTGTAGTCCAAGAACTGCTTGTAAGTACAACCTGTACAAGCAACATCATTCACAGAAAGCATTAGCAAAACGCACTTGGAAATATCCAAACGTATTGTAATGTGTCTTAAGTGACTTAAACATTACCGTTTGGTGGGTTATTCCCTGAGGTGCCTCCGCTGTGGTTGGAGCGAAGGGCCTCATGTTGTGCGATTGCTTGTGAAATGCGTTCCTGTAGTTCTACCTCGGTTGTGGGCAACTGAGTGTTCCTTCGAGGAGGCATCTTCTAAGAAGATTATATAGGTCAGGTCTTATTCGTTAAATAGTATATAGTACGCATATATAATTGTATTTATCATAACAAGCAAGCATATAGCATCACAATCATAGCACAAACTTGTAAATCAACAACGTGTTTAATGAGAACATGACGATTGAGCTTTCATTAATCATCGACCACAAGGTGTTGTTACGTTCTGTACAAAGTGTATCACATCAAAAGGAACACAGGGTCACACTACCCTTGTCCAATAAGTCTATCAATATACAAAAGTCACATAGTCAAAAAGTGGTCTCCAAAAAGGCTTCACAATCTGGGCTCAATAGTGGTGCTCTCACTAAAAGTAATGCAACCAACATAAAACCAAAAACCACTATGTTGATAGTGGTGGTGGAGAGGGAGGTGGAGGAAAGAAATGTAAGCTGCGCACATGCGCAAGCTCTTCCTCAAGCTCATAAACATGACGCAGCAGATAACTGATCTGCTACTCGACATTGAGAAATCAAGCATCAAACTCTGGGAAAGGAGTAAGAGGAGCAGGTGGATGTGAAAATGGAGACGGTGATGAACGAGGGGGAACAAAACCAGGCTGACAAGGACACGGTAGGGGATGTGGAGTCAGCTCGAGCTCCAAAATCCTGCGACTCATAATCTCATACTGAAGCTGAAGTGATAAAAGTAACTCATCCCCTGTATAGCCAACAAAATGAGAGGGATGGTAGGGATCTGAGATCGGCATAGAATACGGTGGGAACCATCGGAATGGCTCGTCAAGTGGTGAAGAAGTAAAAGGGGCAAACGGTGTAGACTGAGGGATCTGTGGAAAAGCTGCTGAAACATAAGGATCATGACTAGGCTGCTGGCCTGAAGTACCTTCCCCTGGATGGGGTGCGGGTATATCCTGAAGGAAGACGATAGGCAAATCAGTGCGATGGACGTCGGACTCCATAGGGGGAGAAGGAGCAACATCAGCGGGTGCGGATGAAGGTGGAGGAATAAGTGGCTCAATAACAGGAGGGTTAACGGGTGCAGGAACTGGGTCAGGAATGAGGGGTGCAATGCCAGGTATGCCAAAAGGAATATGGTCATGATCAGGCATGGGCTCAGGATCAGCAGGTGCAACATCAGGCTGATCAACGGGAGCAAGGTTTGGCTTAGGACCAGGCTCGGGGTCGTGTGGAGGAGATGGTGCAGCAGACATAGCAGTATCATCATTAGAATCAGTGGCATAGCACTATAATCCAACCGCCTGCAAAGCTGAAGACGTCACAGACTCAAAGGTATCTGAGACAGAGTGCAAACTAGTATCAGAGGATAACTCGATAACAGGGATCTCAGGAGGAGGAATAGCAACAACGTCCTCATCTATCTCTCCATCACCATGGGCGTCATCAGGGGGACCATCAACAAACAGATCAACGTCATCACCAAACAAATCATCAAAAGGCTAATCCTCAAGAGGGATGACCACGAGAGGAATGGGAGCGAGGATCGGTGCCACAATATACTCACCATCGAGATGCCCGATGATAAGATGATCATGGACTGGAATGGGAACAACAAAATGATCCTCGTCTGGAATACCATCAGCAAGGGGTAAGTCATCTCCAAAGTCAGGCAACGCAAACGGCTGAAAGTCGTCCTCATTGTCTGATAGCATGTCTGGGTCGCTCTCAGTATCTGATGTAAAGATCTCCAGCTCTGGTGCAATCTCGTCATCTGAGACTACAGCCATAGGGTCATCGGTATCGGACAGTCCGCTCTCAGATGAAGACATAAAGCCTGTAACATAACAATCATGACATATGCACATATATTAACCACTACTACTTAGCAAGCAATCAAAGACAATGTATGAAATCATGTATCCTCGTTATTCCTCATGAAAACTTTCTATCCTTCCTAGTCTATCCCAGACAGTGTATGAAATCATGTATCCTAATTATTCCTCATGAAAACTTTCTATCCTTCCTAGTCTATCCCAGACTAAACCACAAATGTGACCTTGCATTGTGTTTCGTGTCTTTCCTTTTGTAAAAACGTTTGTCCCCTGGATCTGGGCGTTTTGTGTATGCAATGAAAACATGTTGTAAAAATATTTTCGTGAGAGCCCTAATGATTGTAGTCTAGACTCGAGAAAGAATCCTAGTTCGCAACAATCGAAGCTCTGATACCAAACTGTCACACCCTGACTTTTGCGGAAACGTGATTATGTGTGACTTGCTTAATATCATTGCATTCAACCATAACAACAACTATATGATAAAACCAAAGATGTTCATCCATTGATTAAGTTTTAAAACATCACAACAACAATGTTTTAGAATCCAAACATAGACTTCAAATCCAAATTACAAACCATGCAAAATGTTTAGAGTTCCATATGGACTCGACAAAAGACATTAATAAAACCAGGCTTTGAAAGATGTGTTTTATCCAAGATAAGACACACTATCCAAACCCTTAGACACCGGATGACATCTTTTATTTCCAACATTACTTGAAACTTCCAAACGCCCGCCAGATCCACATTTAATTCCCTGACATACATGTAGTTTGAAAACATCAACAAAAGTTGAGAGAGTTTATGTGTTTTGTATGTGTGCACGAATAAACCTTTGAAATCATTGTAAGTATGTATGTTTTGTAAACTCGGTATGAAAGCAAACAAGGAAAACAGATCATTAATGGTTTGCAAGGCCATTAATATGTGTGACGTGATGCAGGAAGGCTCAAACCTAGCAGATTTTGCAACGAGCTTTCGGCTGTAAGACATAGTCACCTCATGGTTCAAGCCCCGGTCCACATGGGTGGGGCTCGCTACACCCAAATAGATCTATCACTCATGTCCCTCGGTCTAACTACGAGGATTAATGGTCTTAAGCGTTGTACCCACCACTCACATGATCTAGCAGTACATTTCCTTAGCTAACCATACCACATATAAACGTTTGTAAATAGTTTGTAACATGAACTTCACCTCCGAAGTTATAAAACTAAAAACAGTTAAAAGAAAAGGGGGAACATGAACTCACAGTTTTGCGTTCTTCAATCCGACGTAACTCAAGCTGCTACTAGTGTACACGACTACCTACAACGTACTACGGTCTGTTAGACGAGCGGGTCGTGCCTTGACTTAGTATTAATTAGTGTCTTTGAGTTACGTTTCATTGTGTCTTTAATATTATTCCAAGTTATATAATTATTTGGTAAAATAATAAATATTTTAACTTAAATTATATTTATTTAACTTTGGAATATTAGTTAAAATAATATATTTTAACTTGACATGTTTATGTACTTATACATGAATAACTTCCCAAGGATGGGTGTATTCTTACTCATATCCTTGTATATTTTTGCCAAGTATCGATGGCGTATTCCGGTGTATATTTATACGTACGAAAATACGTATTTTCTTGTAATTATTAAGTATCTTTATACTTAATTTTTGTATTAACTTTTCCGGAATAACATAAAAATACATCAATATATATATATATATTCCCAATATATATTTTAAGAAATATTACATAGAAAAATTACTTATAATTTTTCCCTTGTCAAAAATATTTATAAATTTCATATAAGTCTCAAAAATAATATATTTTCAAGTTTAGCTTGGAAAATATATATAAACTTATTTTTCACCAAAAAATAATGTATTTCATGTTTATTCAAGAATATATATATTTTCTCCCAAAAATAATATATATTCTAATAATTTCAAGAAAAATATATATTTTTTATCTACCAAAAAATAATATATTTTCTTCTTGTAAAAATATATGATATATTTTTGTAATAATTGTAAAAATCATATTTTTGTTCTCTTGTGTCCAAAATTATTAAAATATACTTATGAATTAAATTCCAGAATATTTTTGTTAGTTATATTCCTTGTTCGGTTTGTTCCAATATTTTGGGTATAATTTGTGTATTTAATTCTTGGAATTTTGGTAATATTTTGGATTGTAATTTCTTGGTGTTTTGGTGAGTTATGTTATTTCAAGTCCAAAAATAATATAACTAATACACATAATATACAAATAATCACACACAAGGTGACATCTAAATATATATTTCCTAAATACATATTTAGTCACTTTTATTTACAAAAACCAACCTCCAATATTTATAATTTTTGTAGCAAAAATTATGGCAAATTTTATATGAAAATCCATGGCTTCAAATATACTTGCAAATATTTGTTTAAAAATATTTTTTTAAGTGTTTAATTTTTAGAAAACTTTTGCCATAGTTTCCCCTTAAAAATGGAGGTTTCCATGCTTTCAAAGCATATCATTTTCTTTTATTTCAACACAATCAACAATAAATCAATCAACACTTACCAATTTGCCAAAATCAAGCATAAATTACTACTTCATGAACTTGAAAATTTACAAAATTTGTAGTAACTTATTAGTGTATTTAGTAAGCTTAGTTACCCTTTAAAGTATGGTTGTTTATTTAAAAACATCATTTTTAAAGAAATTAGTCCTTTATAACTTGTAAGTCATTTTTCTAAAAAATGTTTCTTCTTGAGTTTTTCTTATTACATATGTAATTCTACACTTGTTTAACCACCAAAAATGTGGTTAATTTCTTTAAGAACCAAGACTAAGTAAACTTTGTATTTTAAACTTGATTTCTTGAAAAATCATTCTTGAAATCATAGATTTACAAGACTTTAAGTTTACTTTGATCATCACTCAACAAGAAAAACAACTTATACTTTCAAGTTCATGATTTACATGAGGATGATCACTTTGATCTTAACATAATCATCCTCTCATCTTCCTAGATTATGTCTTTAATCACTATCTAGCAAGATCACATGATGATCTACATCAATAACATGAACAATCAACAATCATAACAATACTTAAATAACTTGATTTCTTATGTATTTAGTCTTATGTTATAGTTTCATGTTCAAGATTCATAGTGTTCATCATGATTAACAACTTGTATCTTCTTTTAACCACCAAAACAAGATGTAAAATGAAGAGTAGAATGATCTTACTACTAGCTCAAGGCTAGGGATGATCACTAGATGAAAATGAGATGGATAAAAGCTTGTGGGAGTGGTCCTTCAACTTCCAAAGGCTCCAAGCTTCCTTATATGGCTTCTAACACCCTTGTGATTACTTGAAATTGGATGAAGATGAAGTGAAGGTGGTGGTAGTGTTGTTGTTGTTCTCGGTCGAACCCAAGGAAGAAGGGAAAAGGAGAGTGGTGTGTTGGTGATTTGAAAATCAAAGTTATGAAACTAATGGTATTGCTTATAATCTTTCCAATAATAATTTGTCCATGGGTTAATATGTTATAAAAAGTGAGACAAGATCAATTATAAAATTCAAAGAAAATCAAAGAGTGGTGGCCACAAGTGACCGTCCACCAAGGGGGGGGGGGGGGTCTTGGTTAAGATGTAACTATTAGTTAGGTTAATTTAGTTGAAATCTAAGTATATTAGTTGGGTTATTAGTTAATATGATGTTATATAGTGTGTTATGATGTTCGGGGACCATAACTAGCTTGGTAATGTTAAAACAATGCTTCTAGTGAAAATTTGGTGTTTCGGGTAGTGTCCGGTTGTTCGGTTGGTTACGGTTCGTTAAGGTGCTAAACTATGCAGTATAGTGTGCTTTATGTTACCTTTTGTGACAGTTTTGATTCCCGACACTTAGGAAAGCATTCTGGACCATTTAACCATATTTCTGCATGATATTAGAGTGTTTAAATGCTGAATTTTGCTGATTTCTACAGAGTTCTGCAGTTTATGTGAGTTTTAGGCACTTTCCAACACTTAAACTATCTCTAGGAAGGCAGTTTTGTGATCCTTACTTTCCTACGCACTATACTTTTCACACCCTGACTTTTGCGGAAGCGTGATTATGGTGTGACTTCTTAATACCATAGCATTCAATCATAACAATGCTATATGATAAAACCATTAGATGTTCATCCATAAATTAAGTTTGAAAATAACACAACATAATTGTCTGAAATGTCGACACCGAATTCAAATTTAAGTTACAACCACAACATGTTTAAATGAGTTCACGAAGACTCAACAAAAGACCTTAAATAAAACCGAGTTTAGAAACATGAATCTCGTCCAGGAATAAGAAACATCTCCTAAACCCTACGACCTCGGATGACATCCTTTTATTCATGACGCAGCTTGAAACATGCAAACACCCGCCAGATCCACTTAATTCCCTGAAATACATGTAGTTTAAAACATCAACAAATGTTGAGCGAGTTCATGTGTTTGTGTATATGTATGTATAAAACCTTTGTAAACAGTGTATGTATATTTGTAAGATTTATCCAATGTGTAAAGTGTCCCCTAAGTACCATTCAAGATCTATCAAGATATCAAAACAAATCAAGTAAGATTTAGTGAGATCAAGGGAAATCTTAGTTGGTGGGGCCACCTAGTGACCATCCACATAAGGGGGGGGGGGGGTATAAGTTGTGGTTTGATGGTAAGTTAAGTATATTAGTTGAAATCCAAGTGTAGTGTTTAGTGTTTAAGTTGTTATGGTGTTGTATAGTGTGTTAGGGTGTTCGGGGATCATAACTAGCTCAGAAATAATAAAACAATGTTTCTAGTGTAATTTTGGTGTTCCGGGTACTGTCCGGTTTTTCGATTAGATACCGGTTCGTTAAAGTGTCAAACTATACCGTTTAGTGTTCTTTATGTTACCTTTTGTGACACTTTTTATTCCCGACACCTAGGAAAGTATTCAGGACCATTTAGTCATATTTTTGCATGTTACTAGCTTGTTAAAAAGTTGATTTTTGCTGAATTATGCAGAATTCTGCACTTAGGGTGAGTTTTAGGCACTTTCCGGCACTTAAACTATCACTTAGGAATGCAGTTTTGTGGTCCTTACCTCCCTACACACTATACTAGTGTAGTACTTAGTCTCTGGCTCACACTGTGTCTCAAAACAACGTCTGTCTATGTACTGAACCTCATCAGCATTTTTCTGAGTTATCCGCTAACTGTGCTAACTGTGCTTTGTGCATCGTTTGTGAAAATATGATTTGCATGTAATAATGAAGTGACATCATGCAATATGTGATGCACATGTAAGTATGATGCAGTAATTAGAAAGCAGTTATTTATAATTCAGCACAGTCATTAAGCATTAATCATGGTTAATTAAATTGTACGGATACCTGGATTTTTTAACAGTTGTCAAATTCTCCCCCTGTTAAGAAAATTTCGTCCCGAAATTTTAGTTCTGCTACTAGCTGCAGGGGTCTTGGGGAACAAATGCGGGTATTTTGCTTTCATGCGATCCTCACGCTCCCATGTAAACTCTGGGCAGTGTCGCGTGTTCCATCGAACCTTGACAAGTTTAACACTACTCCTACGCGTCTTGTTAACCTTCCAATCCGTAACCTCAACAGGTTCTTCTGTAAAGTGGAGTGTGTCGTCAACATGAACTTCGTTGGCAGGAATGACAACTGTTTCTTGAGTTGGACTCTTTTTCAAATTAGATACATGAAATGTATCATGACCGCCATTCAGTTCTGCGGGTAGATCCAACTTGTAAGCTACGAGACTAATCCTCTCCAGGATTTTGAACGGTCCAATATATTGCGGGTTCAACTTTCCACGCTTCCCAAAGTGTGCTACACCCTTCCAGGGTGAGACTTTTAGTAAAACCATGTCTCCCACTTCAAACTCCAAAGGTTTCCTCCTTTGGTCCGCATAGCTCTTTTGTCGATCACGAGCCGCCTTTGTGACAACTCGGGATTTCAAGGCCTCTCATTTACACATTACTGATCTACGGTCATGTTTCTATAATTGATTTTGTGTTCTTGTGTATGGTTACGCATTAATTAGCGCACAACTTACTAGTTTATATTTATCATACTAAGGCTAAACTCTCAAACTCGACAAACATTGATCAACACTTGACGAATAATGATCATCACTCGACGAAACTTGTTGAATATATATATATATATAGACTTTCGTCAACCTATGCCTTTCGCCGGCCCATGTTCTCTTGAAGCCCAAACCGAGTCCCAAGCCCATGAACCTCCTTTTGTTTACGTAAACACATATAGTGGCTGCAAACCCTAGATCCTTCCCACATTGGACGACGACCCCAACTTTCTCTCTTGGCGTCAATGGTAGTGCTTGTCTCGAAGCTCTCTCTCTCCCTCTCGGCCCTCGACACCCCCACTCACATCACCTGAAATCGGTAAGTCATTATCATAGTTTGATTCTTGATTCGCATGACTGTGATTACTAGTGAGACATTGTGTGAATTGCATGATAGAATTAGGGTTCCATGATCATGGGAATGGAGTTAAAACTTGTATGCTTAAGTAAATCGATTTAACTGAATATTTATTATGTGTAGCATGATATTAATACTTTGTCGATTGATTCTGTGATAATTATTGATACAATGATTAGCGAAAACTGAAACATATTAGAGTTAGGAATTGTGAATTGAAACTGCACGATTAGGATCCGTAGAGAATCACCATTCGCTGTGTATGTGTAGCGACGAAAACCCAGTCCCTCGTTGGCTGACCTCGACGAAACCTGGTGGAGTTTCATCACACACCTGTCGACGAAAGTCTGCATGTTTCGCCAATACTGATCTCGATGAAACTAGTGAGTTTCGCCACACATGAAGCTTGACGAAACATAGGATCACTAGGCAATATGAATATAGCTATTGGACCTCTTTTATATGTTCAGATGATGCACATGGGATATCAGATATCACATGTGATATGTGATGACAACAATTGATTTTTAATTGAATCAAGAATAGGAATGGCCGACAACTTTTCCAATTCACTTCACATGCAAATCTTGCTATTGGAAAAGATATAATTAATGCATTCAATGTTAACTATAGATCACTCAAACACATTTGATTTGGCCGCACTATATTGAACAGTGTAAACAATTCAATATTGGACTTAATTTTGAATGGGCCACTGTTTTTGATGCACTTTATTGGGCTGTAACCTTTTTATGTATATTGTTTGGTCTATGTGTTCATATGTAGTTCAAATAGATAATTGGTTCATGGGAATGGAGGATTATATGTCCTGTAAGCATGAAATTATGATACGAATCTACTTGTGAACTGATTATATGCTGAATGATTACATGGTGATACTGATTAACTGTCATGACATGAATTACACATGTGTGTGCTACATGGTGTATTATGTGAGTAAGGGATACATGAATTATTCATACATGAAACGTGTGGATTATGTGCGCCTGAAACTGATTGTGTCGGTAACCATGATAGGACAGGTGTACTCAATTGATAAACAAGTAACTAATCATACCGAGCAAACCGAAGGTGAGTTCACTGCTCTTTTTCCAAGCATGCATCTCGGGGAGGGATATCGGGTAACGTTCCGGGGAGGAATGCCAGGTTATTGGGATGTTTGTTATTATACTCAGTTTCTATCATATAAGACCCCTTACATCTACCGATAGTTGCCGGGGAGGAAATAAGGTTATTAGTTGATAGCGCTATTAGGTTTGGCACCCTCACACCGTGCTGGGGAGGACGGGCGTGAACTAATTTCCTTAAAGCATGACCATTGTTTTGATAGAGACATTGGGGTTGGGCAAATACATCTTGTAGCCATCTGCGGTAATCGAGTTAATAACAACATCAAATCAAATCGTTGAACTGTTTTATACACATATTCGGTAACTAAACGCGTTAACAAAACTTTGAACTCACCAGCGTCGTCTGACCCACTTGTCTGCATGCTTGCAGGTCTATAGGCTTACATCATTTGGAACTTGCTGTCTGGGAGGCTGGAGTGGTCATGGGGTCGAGATACATGGAATCTCAATACAAGCTTAATGGTTTATGTACACATGGTTTACGAAACACTTGACAATGAGTTATGCTTCCGCTGTAATCAAAGAATGATATGAAACGTTTGTAACACTTTACGTTAATGAATGAAAGTTTTATTTAATTATTTAAGAGTTCAATGTGATTGGTGGCTTGATCCTGGTACGTCACACGCCTCGCGGGGGCTTCTGCACGTGGTATTTTGGGGGTGTGACAGTTTGGTATCAGAGCCACTGGTTATAGTGAACTTGGTTTTAAAACGTTTTCATAAAACCAGACTATAACCGAACAAGTTCTGAATACGACATGACACTCAGCTCCAGACCGCAAGGTTCGTCTCTCGTATGCTCATTGCACTGCACAACCAGTGAACACTTACATATGATATTACATGTGATTGCACGTCTAGCACAACAGTATGAAATCATGTATTACTTGCATG
This sequence comes from Helianthus tuberosus, assembly GCA_030545235.1. Taxonomy (NCBI): domain Eukaryota; kingdom Viridiplantae; phylum Streptophyta; class Magnoliopsida; order Asterales; family Asteraceae; genus Helianthus; species Helianthus tuberosus. Next base: position 108,920,322 of record CM060397.1, on the reverse strand, counting down.
TGTTATGTGACTGATAGGGTGGTATTTCCCTAAACGTTGATGACTTACTTTTTGTGATGCTCTTTGTTTGCTACTCGAGTTTGAGGAACCATTTGACATGAGTTAGGAGGAGCTGAGATGTGCATGCAAATCACAATATTATTATGGGTGCACACATAATAATAATGTGGGGTGCATGCGAGTCCCAGTGAGGCTTAACAAGTGAAAAAGGGGTTCCGTTCCGTTGTTTGACCCATGTGAAACACAACAGTCTATAGGAGTCATAGCAGTGATTGTCTCCTACTTGAACACGATCTTTTCACTCCTTTCTGAATCCCTACGAATCTCGATGCTATCGAGTATTACCTGAGTACACATCTGAACGCCTAGCAAACTGTGTAGAATGTTAGGTGCTTGTACGAACGTCCCTGAGTTGGATGTTGCAACATCACTGATTGGTTTATACCTCTCACACTCCTCTTTGTTTGCTGGAACCCAATGTACTAACGACTTAGACCCCAAAGTGCGACCACTTCTGCAACGCTCTGGAAACATACCGTGTATTACTCAGTCAACACGCAAGAATGATGGACAAGAGGATGAGCGTGGTGCTTTACCAACCTCAGTACTAGAACGAACCTGATTACCGGCAGCGAACACCAGCAAAACGACTTATGGGAGTCAACTCTTACGAATTAATCGGGACACAATCGATGAAAATTGATTAAAGTGAGGAATGTGTAACTACCAGCACATTGAGGGCGTGACTCGGAATGTGAAAGAAGGACCCTGATAGTGAAAGATTGTAGGACTCCGATTTAAACAACGACAGTAAAGGCAACAGCCACGGCAACATCAAGGAACTCGAAATCGTAGCTTGCAGTATGGAAACAAAGGTGATCTCGACAAGGATTGACTGTGTTAAGTCAAAAGTGTCAACAACCAAGGAAGCAAGGACGCTACTAGGAATCCTCGTAACGAAAACAACAACACTGGAAATGATGCTCAAGGAAGGGCATTTAGGATTGGCGTAGGCGACGCCATGCATAATAGCAGCATGATAGCTTGTATAAGCAGCCTTGTTTTGGTTAACCCTGACGCTTCTTGAAACCGAACCCGTTATGGAAGCAACTGATGACTAGTTAAAAGAACCCTCATATGTCCGTGGAATGTAAACTCGACCTTGTGGGACAAGTGTTCAACGTCAATCTTCCTTCCACTATCCTTGATGGTTTCGATGCAGTAGTTAGTGTGGATTAGTTGTCCAGATATCGCACAGATATACTCGGTGAGGAGAAAATTTTGCACATCTCTCTCCCTAGTGGAGACTCGACATCTGTTCCAAAGTATCAGAGATGTGTAAAGGTGAGCACCAATTCTGCAATAAAGGTCCAGAAGTGACCACGGAGGGATTACCCCGCCATTGTTAGCAACCGTCACTGATGTAAGGCTAAGGAAAAGAGGATCGAGGATCCACCAATTGTTTGTGATTTCTTCTGATGAGCTACTTGAAGAACTTCCAGGATTACTTCCACAACTGTTAGGCAGAATCTCAGTTTGATCTCACACCAGATGCAGCTCCGAATACTCGTACTCTTACCATCTGGCACCAGGAGGGTTGCAAGAGCTGTCTAGTCAACTGCATAAACTGTTGAACAGGAGTTTTGGCGGACCTAGCTTTCCGCTTTGGGGAGCCCCAGTCGTACCCGTGAAGATAAGCCTTTGTGTATGTGTACTAAATTTTCGAGAACCCAACAGAGTCGCAGTCAAGGACCATGTGCCTTGACCATGTACTGACAACCTGTCGACTAGTTGGGAAGGGCAACCTCCCATTCGAGGATCGACTAACGAGTGAGCAATCATCAGATGGAAGCCCAAGGGGAGAATGTTTCTAAAACGGCATATCGAACGCAATGCTGCCGTTGCAACCTTGTATTCCGTTACCTTTGGGCTAATCAACACACCAGCAGCTTTATGGATCACATGAACCGGCCGAGTTTATTGTTGTTGTTTTGAATCATTTCCAGGAGAAAGGAACATCATGGACGACATTTGCATCTTATTCTGGAGCTCCTGAGAGAGGAGCCACTCCATGTGAGGCCTTGTTAAAAGTAACTTCTGGATCCGAGAGGTACAATTTTCGGTCATAAAAACAACGAGGTAGGAATACACGTGGATCTCGCTAAGACTCATGTTGGTAGGAACTGATTGACTTCAAAGGTTCCTGCGGGGATACAACAATTCCTTGGTTTCGCTAGATACTATCGCACATTTATCGCGGGATTTTTGAAGATTGCGCAGTTTTAACCTCTTTAGCACAGCAGGGTGCTGTGTACTTGTGAGTGACATAACAGACGGGCATCTTTTCAACTTTTGGGAAACCCAACTCAACAATACACCGAGCATCATCTCTACTTGAGGGTACGGGTGATTTAGTGATATATTATGATGTTTCGAGTCAGAGTCCCAGTTACACGCTGATGCAACACGAAAAGGCGATAGCTTACGTAGTAGACTTACAAGAAGAATTTCACGAGTCACAACCGGCAGTGGAAGCTATAGTCTTTGGGTTTAAACTGGAGGCAATACTTGGACGATACCGAATGCACTACTTAGATCGATCACAAGAGCCTCCCGTATACCTTTGTTTCGGAAGAGCTAAAACATGTAATGACATCACTGGATGGAACTTTGGAAGGATTACGATTGTGAAACCTGAGTGTGCACGAGCTTGACAACTCACTATCGAATCAACCTATCTGATCAGACTTGCTCTGTTCAAACTAGAGAACTGGAGGGAGATTAGTTTCAAGTGAACCCATGCGGGGCACGAAGACGCAACCTTTGGCAGGTCGAACGATATGTGCTACCTCCTGGAACGGATGTGGATTTTATTATACGACAACTATAAGGAACTCGTGTCGAACAAGCACACCGACCTCGATATTCTAGTCGTCTGGGTTTTGACAAGAGATATTAGGATCTATAGGATCTTGCATTGGTGATCGGGCATGAAGGCCCGCCTAGCTATGTATGTGAATAATGTTGGACTTGTGGGAAAGTCAAAGGGAAGAATCAGCAACCAGAAACACACATATGGAAACGAGGACAGACTGCCATGGATTCTGTCACTAGTCTATTTAAAATTCGAGATGGAAACAATATTACCTGGGTGATCGCTGATTATCCTACGCTACCGGCACACTTCCTGGCAATCAAGGAAACTGACGAGTCTTCACAGCTACGAATGTTCCTTTGAGAGATGCGACCTTGAGGCACGAGATGCCAACTTCTGTTACCTCTGATTTTGATCCATGCTAGATTTATGACAGGCATTACGCAACACTCTTGGCCCACGTCTAGACGTGAGCATTACTTATCATAATAGGACGAACGGTTAGAGTAAACGCACCATCCTTACACTTGAAGACATACTGCGAGCATGTGTGTGATTGACTTAGCAAAATTGGAAGACACCTACCTTTGGTTGAGTTTACTACAACAGTTACCATTCTAGCATTCGAACAACTATGCTTGAGACATTGCATGGACAGTAACGCTAATCTCTTGTTGAATTAGGGTGGGTGACAACGTAATCGCAGGTCCAGGACTTGTACTTGAAACTCTTGGGAAGATTGTTTAGATCGGAAATTGTTTGGCGGCAACGCGAGACCGTTGGGAAAGCTGATAAGTTTTGGAAACATTGGGAGTTCGCTGTAGGCGAACATGTTACAATCGAAAGTCTCACCCAGGGAGGGTGCGCTACACCAAGGGAAAACGTGGCAAGCCTAGTTTATGATACGTTGGAACATTTGGATTTCTGGAACGAATCGGTGACAGGGCTTACAAACTCGAGTTACCTGACGAATTAGGTAGCGTTCACAACATACTTTATGTCACGAACCTAAAAGAAGCATTTGTTCGATGAAACACTTGTGACACCCTCGTTGAGGAACCCATTGTTAACACAGTCGAATTTCAACCATGAAAGTTCGTTGGAACTCAAGAAATGGACCGAAGTTCACGCGGGAGCGCAAAGATTTGACAAAGCGCTAGTATCCCCAATTGTTCTGATGGTTGAACCAACTTTTGCTGTCATCGGCGAATTTCGGGACGAAATTCCCTTTCAAGTTGGGGATGATGTGGTACCCGCGAAAGATCCACAGTCACCCTGAGTTAACATCTGGATATTTTGGATCACTCGTCAAATTTTGGGACGAAATTTCCTTCAAGTTGGGGATGATGTGACAACCCGGGATTTCAAGGCCTCTCATTTACACATTACTGATCTACGGTCCTGTTTCTATAATTGATTTTGTGTTCTTGTGTATGGTTACGCATTAATTAATGCACAACTTACTAGTTTATATTTATCATACTAAGGCTAAACTCTCAAACTCGACAAACATTGATCAACACTCGACGAATAATGATCATCACTCGATGAAACTTGTTGAATATATATATATATATATATATATACCTAGGCCTTTCGCCGGCCCATGTTCTCTTGAAGCCCAAACCGAGTCCCAAGCCCATGAACCTCCTTTTGTTTACGTAAACACATATAGTGGCTGCAAACCCTAGATCCTTCCCACATTGGACGACGACCCCAACTTTCTCTCTTGGCGTCAATGGCAGTGCTTGTCTCGAAGCTCTCTCTCTCCCTCTCGGCCTTTGACATCCCCACTCACATCACCTGAAATCGGTAAGTCATTATCACAGTTTGATTCGCATAACTGTGATTACTAGTGAGACATTGTGTGAATTGCATGATAGAATTAGGGTTCCATGATCATGGGAATAGAGTTAAAACTTGTATGCTTGAGTAAATCGATTTAACTGAATATTAATTATGTGTAGCATGATATTAATACTTTGTCGATTGATTCTGTGATAATTATTGATACAATGATCATCGAAAACTGAAACATTTTAGAGTTAGGAATTGTGAATTGAAACTGCACGATTAGGATCCGTAGAGAATCACCATTCGTTGTGTATGTGTAGCGACGAAAACCCAGTCCCTCGTTGGCTGACCTCAACGAAACCTGGTGGAGTTTCATCACACACCTATCGACGAAAGTCTGCATGGTTCGCCAATACTGATCTCGATGAAACTAGTGAGTTTCGCCACACATGAAGCTTGACGAAACATAGGATCAGTAGGCAATATGAATATAGCTATTGGACCTCTTCTATATGTTCAGATGATGCACATGGGATATCAGATATCACATGTGATATGTGATGACAACAATTGATTTTTAATTGAATCAAGAATAGGAATGGCCGACAACTTTTCTAATTCACTTCACATGCAAATCTTGCTATTGGAAAAGATATAATTAATGCATTCAATGTTAACTACAGATCACTCAAACACATTTGATTTGGCCGCACTATATCAAACAGTGTAAACAATTCAATATTGGACTTAATTTTGAATGGGCCGCTGTTTTTGATGCACTTTATTGGGCCGTAACCTTTTTATGTATATTGTTTGGTCTAAGTGTTCATATGTAGTTCAAATAGATAATTGGTTCATGGGAATGGAGGATTATATGTCCTGTAAGCATGAAATTATGAGACGAATCTAATTGTGAACTGATTATATGCTGAATGATTACATGGTGATACTGATTAACTGTCATGACATGAATTACACATGTGTGTGCTACATGGTGTATTTTGTGAGTAAGGGATACATGAATTATTCGTACATGAAACGTGTGGATTATGTGCACCTGAAACTGATTGTGTCGGTAACCATGATAGGACGTGTGTACTCAATTGATAAACAAGTAACTAATCATACCGAGCAAACCGAAGGTGAGTTCACTGCTCTTTTTCCAAGCATGCATCCCGGGGAGGGATATCGGGTAACGTTCCGGGGAGGAATGCCAGGTTATTGGGATGTTTGTTATTATACTCAGTTTCTATCATATAAGACCCCTTACATCTACCGATAGTTGCCGGGGAGGTAACGAGGTTATTAGTTGATAGCGCTATTAGGTTTGGCACCCTCACACAGTATCGGGGAGGACGAGCCTGAACTAATTTCCTTAAAGCATGACCAATGTTTTGATAGAGACATTGGTGTTGGGCAAATACATCTTGTAGCCATCTGCAGTAATCGAGTTAATAACAACATCAAATCAAATTGTTGAACTGTTTTTTACACATATTCGGTAACTAAACGCGTTAACAAAACTTTGAACTCACCAGCATCGTCTGACCCACTTGTCTGCATGCTTGCAGGTCTGTAGGCTTACATCATTTGGAACTTGCTGTCTGGGAGGCTGGAGTGGTCATGGGGTCGAGATACATGGAATCTCAATACAAGCTTAATGGTTTATGTACACATGGTTTACGAAACACTTGACAATGAGTTATGCTTCCGCTGTAATCAAAGAATGATATGAAACGTTTGTAACACTTTACGTTAATGAATGAAAGTTTTATTTAATTATTTAAGAGTTCAATGTGATTGGTGGCTTGATCCTGGTACGCCACACTACTCGCGGGGGTTTCCGCACGTGGTATTTTGGGGGTGTGACAGCCTTGATGCGCTCTCGAATCTGTAAAATATTGTCTGTCGTTTCTTGAACTAATTCGGGACCAACAAGCTGTCTATCACCCGCGTCTGCCCAGCATAATGGTGATCGACACTTGCGTCCATAGAGAGCTTCAAACGGTGCAGCTTGAATGCTTGCATGGTAGCTGTTATTATATGAGAATTCAACCAAAGGTAGATGGGTGTCCCAACTGCCACCCAAGTCCATCACGCAAGCTCGCAACATGTCTTCTAGCGTTTGAATCGTTCTTCGCTCTGGCCATCTGTCTGCGGATGAAAAGCAGTACTCAAATTCAGTTGAGAACCAAACGCTTCTTGGAAGGATTGCCAAATCCTTGACACAAACCTTCCGTCTCTATCATAAATAATCGAGAGAGGCACTCCATGCCGTGCAACTATCTCTCTGAGGTACAGCTCGGCAAGCTTACTAGTGTTATCCTTTTCCTTGATCGCCAAAAAGTGTGCAGATTTCGTCAGACGGTCTACGATTACCCAAATCGTGTCATGACCTCTGGGTGTCTTTGGTAACTTCATTATAAAATCCATTGAAATTTGCTCCCATTTCCACATGGGTATTTTGGGTTGTTGCAGAAGACCTGAAGGCTTCTGATATTCGGCCTTTACCTTGGCAGAAGTGAAACATTTGCTAACATACGTTGCAACATCACCTTTTAATCTCGGCCACCAATAGAAATCTTTCAAGTCCTGGTACATCTTATCTGCTCCGGGATGGATCGAGTACCTTGACTTGTGAGCTTCATCAAAAATAACGTTTCTAAGACCACCAAAGAGAGGAACCCAAATTCGTTTCATGAAACACAATGTTCCTTCCTCATTGGGTACTAACTGTTTCTCCATCCCACGTAGATATTCGTTCACCAGATTCTCCTTCTTAAGAGCTTCTCTCTGTGCAGCACGAATGCGCAATGAGAGGTCCGTTTGTACAATCATTTCCAAAGCTCTAACCCTTATGGGCTTGATTCTTTCTTTCCGACTCAAGGCGTCTGCGACTACATTCGCCTTCCCTGGGTGATACTTGATTTCGCAATCATAATCGTTTAACAGCTCCACCCATCGGCGCTGTCTCATATTAAGCTCTTTCTAATCGAATATATGATGTAGGCTCTTGTGATCAGTAAAGATTGTGCATCGGGTGCCATACAAATAATGTCGCAAAATCTTTAATGCAAACACCACCGCGCCTAATTCCAAATCATGCGTGGTGTAATTTTTCTCGTGAACCTTCAATTGGGGCGAAGCATAAGCTATAACCTTCTGTCGCTGCATCAGCACGCAGCCTAAACCTTGACGCGAGGCATCGCAATATACCACGAAGTCATCAATGCCTTCGGGTAGGGATAAAATCGGTGCATCGCAAAGCTTGTTTTTCAGCAATTGAAAAGCTTCTTCTTGTTTATCTCCCCATTCATACTTCTTGTCCTTTTGAGTGAGGGAGGTCAAAGGTTGAGCGATTTTCGAAAAATCCTCGATAAATCTGCGGTAATATCATGCCAAACCTAGGAACTGATGTATCTCGGTTGGCGTCTTCGGAGTCTCCCAATTGCCTCGATCTTTGTGGGATCCACATGAATTCCATCTCCGTTTACCACGTGACCAAGGAACTCAACCTCGCGCAACCAGAACTCGCACTTTGAGAACTTAGCGTACAATTTCTCTTCCTTGAGCAGCTCTAAGATAGCTCTTAGATGTTGCTCATGTTCTTCCTTCGTTTTTGAATAAATCAAAATATCGTCGATAAACACAATCACAAATTTATCGAGATATGGCTTGCAGACTCTATTCATCAAATCCATAAACACTGCTGGCGCATTTGTCAACCCAAACGGCATAACCAGGAACTCGTAGTGTCCATATCGAGTCCTAAAGGACGTATTTGGAATACTCTCCTCTTGGATTCTCAACTGGTGATAACCTGATCAAAGATCGATCTTGGAGTAAAAACTCGAACCTTGCAGTTGATCGAAAAGATCATCAATCCTCGGCAAAGGATACCGATTCTTAATGGTCAACTTGTTTAGCTCTCGGTAGTCGATACACATGCGGAAACTACCATCTTTCTTCTTAACAAACAAAACTGGAGCTCCCCAAGGTGTGAAGCTTGGTCTGATAAATCCCTTGTCCAGAAGTTCCTGAAGTTGTGTTGACAACTCTTGCATTTCTGAGGGTGCAAGTCGATAAGGTGCCTTAGCTACAGGCGCAGCGCCTGGAAATAGGTCAATACGAAACTCGACTTGTCTTTACGGCGACAATCCTGGCAAGTCTTCTGGAAAGACTTCAGGATATTCCTTCACAACTGGAATGTCTTCTAGTTTTGGCTCAGCGGCTTCTTTGTCCAAAATGTGTGCCAAGAAAGCAACACATCCTTTCTGGAAACATCTTCGGGTTTTCAAACAACTAATGATCCTTAAAGGCGTATCGTGCTTTTCTCCATGCACTACAATTTTTTCTCCATTCGCCATCGGAATGCGAATGATCTTCTCGTGACATACGATCTCTGCTCGGTTGCTCGACAACCAATCCATTCCCACTACCACATCAAAGCTTCCCAACTCGACTGGCAGTAGATCAAGCGTAAACTCGTGCTCCCCAAGCTCTATCACGCAACCTCTAATGACTTCATTTGCTTCCACTAGCTTTCCATTAGCTAGTTCTATTGAATATGGAATATCTAGCTTACTAGCTACCAACCCAAGTATACTCTTAAATTCTAGGGATACAAAACTATAATCGGCACCGGTATCAAACAGTACAGATGCAAAACGTTGGTTGATAGGGAACGTACCAGTGACTACGTTCGAATCTTGGCGAGCTTCCCTCGCTCCGATGTTGAAAACCCTTCCCTGAGCTTGGCTGAGCTTTGGGCACTCTCTCTTGAAATGCCCAACGTCTCCACAGTTAAAGCAACCTGGTCCCCGACCATTACCATTTCCATTACCACCTTGATTGTTGTTTGCTCCACGGTTTCCACTACCAGCTTGATTTCCAAAATTACCACGATTACCATTACTGCCATTTCCTCCTTGAGGGCGGTTTCCATACCCATTTCCACCACGGTTATTGTTTCCATTGCCATAACCTCTCGGGCCACCACGACCAGTACCAACCCAGCACGTCTCCTTCGAATGACCAACCTTTCCACAAGACTCGCATTTTCCAGCTCGGCATCGTCCATTGTGATGCAACTGACATGCATCGCATTTGGGCAAGGTGCCCATGTACCATTTTCCTTTGTTTTCAACACAAGTCTTGACTTCAGCTGGTGGGTTCACATCCTTCTTCTTGTTAGCACTATTGGTACCCTTCTTAAAATTTGAGAACTTCTTTTTGTTCTCACCTGATGACTCAACGTGAGTCTCCTTCTTCTTTTGGTCAGAAATCGAGAACTTGTTCAACCAGATTGCTTCTTCAGTTAGTGCTACACTCAGATCAATAGCCTCGGTGATCGTAGCAGGCTTTGACATTGTCACCATACTCATGATTTGAGGTGCCAACCCCCAAATAAAACGCTCGATGCGCTTGAATTCCGGATCAACCATGTATGGTACAACGCGAGATAAGTCGTGAAATCTCTGCACATATTCAGCAATCTTCAGACCATCCATCTTGAGGTTCCAGAATTCAGTTTCTAACTTTTGGATTTCAGCCCTGGAAAAATATTTCTTGCGTATGAGTTCCTTCATTTCATCCCATGTCATGGCATATGCAGCCTCTTCTCCCAAGGTCTAGACTTGGAGATTCCACCATGATAATGCTCCGTCTAAGAACAATCCAGAGATGTAGGTGACCTGGTGCTCCGGCACACACTTGCTCATTCTTATCACAGAATCAGTTTTCTCCGTCCATCTGACAAAAGCTACAGCACCCCCAGTGCCGTCGAAATTCAGAGGCTTACAGTCTAAGAACTGCTTATAGGTACAACATGTACAAGCAACATCATTCAAATAAAGCATTAGCAATCGCACATGGAATATCTAAATGTAACGTAATGTGTCTTTAGTGACTTAAACATTACCAAGAGGTGGGTTGCTTCCCGAGGTACCTCCGCTATGCTCAGAGCGTAAGGCCTCGTGTTGTGATATCGCTCGTGAAATCCGTTCTTGTAACTCAGCCTCTGTTGTAGGCAACTGGTTGTCTCTTCGAGGAGGCATCTTCTAAAGAAGATTGTATAGGTCAGGTCTTATGCATATAAGTATGTAGTACGTATATGTAATAACATTTTTCAACGCAAGTAAACACATAACATCCCGATCATAACACAAACAAGTAATTCAACAACGTATATAATGAGAATATTGCGATTGAGCTTTCATATATCAATGACCACAATTACAGTTTTACATGTTCTACAATGTACCATATATCAAAAGGGACTACAGGGTCACATCACCCTTGTCCAAATCGTCTATCAAACTACAACAGTCATAAAATCAAAAGTGGTCTTCAAAAGGTCGTGTAATCTGGGCTCAATAGCGACACTCTCACCAAAAGTATGCTACCTGCATAAAACCAAAAACCTGCTATGCTGATGGTGGAGGAGGAGGAGGTGGAGGAACGAATAGCAAACTGCGCACATGCGCTAACTCCTCCTCAAGAGCATGAATGCGACGCAACAGATAACTAATCTGCTTCTCCGTGATAAGAAAACGAACGTCAAAGTCTGGGTATGGCAGGAGGGGTGGAGTCGCGAAAGGTGACTGACAAGTACAAGGTGGAGGACGTGGAATCCTCTCTAGCTCCATGACTCTACGACATAACATCTCCTGCTGAAGCTGCAAGGACAGGAGTAGCTCATCCCTCGTGTAACCAGTGTAGTGGAAGGGATGGTATGGATCAGAGACTGGCATAGTGTTAGGCGGAAACCATATAAGTGGCTCGCCTGACGGTGCAGAAGTAGTAGCAGGTGTAAACTGTGGCATGAAAGGAAATGCGGCTGACACGGGTGGAACATGGCTGGGCTGCTGACTCGATGGACCTTCCCCTGGATGGGGTGGAGGGATATCCTGCAAGAATGTGATCGGCAGGTCAGTGCGGTGTATATCAGACACGTATGGGTGAAACGGGGAAATGTCAACTGGTGCATGTGTAGGTGCAGGTGGGGGAGTAACAGGCTCAACGAAAGGAGGCATGTCATCATCATCTATCCACCCATTGGGGGGTGAATGCGTAACGGGGATCTATCTGGTCAGCAAAAGGAGCATGGTCAGCGGGTGTAGGCATAGGGTCCGGTAAAAGTGGTGCAACAACATGTATGCCAACAGGTACAGGGTCATGCTCAGGCAGAGGATCATGAGCAGGTATAGGCTCGGGTGCAAGCATAGGCTCAGGGTCGGCTGGTGCCAGCTCAAGATCAGCGGGTACATCAAAAAGCTGATCGTCGGGAATGAAGTCAATCTCATACTCAGGATCAATGTCAGGATCAAACTCATCATCAAACTCGAAGTCCTGTGGAGGAACAGGTGCGGCAGACATAGCTGTGTCAGAATCGGAATCGGTGGGGTAACGCTGCAAACCCAGTGCATGCAAAGTAGTGGATGATACAAACTCGAATGAATCAGGACCAGAATGATCAGACGAAATCTCAATGACAGTAATATCTACAAGTGGAATAACAACGACATCATCGACTGAAGCTCTATCACCCTGCGCATCCTCAGGGGGACCCTCGATAAAAAGATCGACATCATCGTCAGACAAAGCATCAAAAGGCAAATCCTAGAGAGGAAATGCAGCAAGGGGCAAAGGAGCGGGGATCGGAACAAGAAATAGATCCTCGTCGGGTAAACCATCAGCTAGCGGTATATCATCGCCAAAATCCGGTAAAGCAAAAGGCTGAAAATCATCATCATCGTCACTCTCAGTGTCAGATGTGAAAATCTCAGGGTCTGGGACAATCTCATCGTCCGAAACTATGGCCATGGGGTCTACAGTATCTGATAGTCCACTCTCAGATGAGGACATGGTGTCTGTAACAAAACAATCACAACATATTCACATATATCAACAATCATCAAATTAGCATGTAAGGAGTAACAATGTAAGCATGTATTCATCCTAGTCTTCCTAGACTATCCCAACCAGCCTCTCAGACTGAACCACCTAGTCTCTCAGACTAAACCTCCCAGTTTCTCAAACTGTCCCAACTTTGTCTCTCAGACTACCCAGCCTCTCAGACTGAACTACCCAGTCTCTCAGACTGCCCCAGCTAGTCTCTCAGACTAACTCCCCAGTCTCTCAGACTGAATTACCCAGTCTCTCAGACTGAACTATAAACGAATTCTTTGAAATGTATTTTGTGTCTTTTATTTGTAAAATGTTTGTTTCCTGGATCTGGACGTTTCGTGTATGCAATGAAAATATGTTATGAAAACATTTTCGTGAGAGCCCTAATGATCGTAGTCTAGACTCGAGAAAGAATCCTAGTTCGCTATGATCGAAGCTCTGATACCAAGCTGTCACACCCTGACTTTTGCGGAAGCGTGATTATGGTGTGACTTCTTAATACCATAGCATTCAATCATAACAATGCTATATGATAAAACCATTAGATGTTCATCCATAAATTAAGTTTGAAAATAACACAACATAATTGTCTGAATTGTCGACACCGAATTCAAATTTAAGTTACAACCACAACATGTTTAAATGAGTTCACGAAGACTCAACAAAAGACCTTAAATAAAACCGAGTTTAGAAACATGTATCTCGTCCAGGAATAAGATACATCTCCTAAACCCTACGACCTCGGATGACATCCTTTTATTCATGACACAGCTTGAAACACGCAAACACCCTCCAGATCCACTTAATTCCATGAAATACATGTAGTTTAAAACATCAACAAAAGTTGAGCGAGTTCATGTGTTTGTGTATATGTATGTATAAAACCTTTGTAAACAGTGTATGTATATTTGTAAATCCCGGTATGAAAGCAAACAAGGAAAAGATCACCAATGGTTTGTAAGGCCACTGATATGTGTGACGGCGTAGGAAGGCTCAAACCTAGCAAATTTGTACCGGGCTTCCGGCTGGAAGACATAGTCACCCTATGGGCCACCCTGGTCCTCATGGGTGTGGGCTCGCTACACTCAAATAGATCTATCACTCATGCCCCTCGGTCCTTATACGAGGATTAATGGTCTCAAGTATGCGCCTACCCATTCACATGATCTATGGTACTTTCCTAGGCTAACCATACCAACTGTATTTGTATGTAATCCTTTTGTAACATGTATTTCACCCCCGAAGTTAATAAACAAAACAGTTTAAAGAAAAGGGGGACATGAACTCACAGTCTTGCGTCTTCGGTACTCGTAACTCAAATCTCGTCAGCAAACACGACTACCTACAATGTACTAATGTCTATTAGACGAACGGGTCATGTCTTGTCTTAGTATTAATGTTTTTGAGTTACGCTTCTTTTATGTCCTCAATATTATTCCAAGTTATAATTACTTGTTAAAATAATAAATATTTCAACTTCAATTATATTTAATTTTTGGAATAATTGTTAAACAATATTTTTGTAACAATACTTCTCAAGTATTTATTTTCGTATTTCCTTCCCAAGGATGGGGGTATCTCATACATGTATATTCGTATTCTTGTATTTGTAGTTCCAAAATAATATATTCTCAAGTCTCACTTTAGAAAATATATATAAACTTATTTTATCCAAAAATAATGTATTTCAAGAAAATATATATTTTTCCCAAAAATCATATATCTTCTAAATATTCCAAGAAAATATATCTTTATTTCCCAAAATAATATATTTTCTCCTTGTCGAAAATGTGATATAACTTGGTAATATTTACAAAAATCATATTTTCATTTCTTGTATCCAAAATATTATTTATTAAAAATATATTTTATAAAGGTATTCTCCGAAATATTTTATAAGTTACGTTCTTGTTCGGTTTGCCAATATTATGTGTGTAACTTATATATTAATTCTTTGTGATTTTTGGTAATATTTTGGATTATAAATTCTTGGTATTTTGTCAAGTTATATTATTTTAACCCTAAAATAATATAACTACTACACAAAGCATACAAATATTCACACACATCATGTCTTTAATGTAAATATATATTCTAAATACATATTTATCCATTTTTATTTATAAAAACCAACCTCCAATACTTGTATTTTTGTTACAAAAATTATGGCAAAGTTTATATTGAAAACCATAGTTAAAATACACTTGTAAATATTTGTTAGAATGTATTTTTCTAAGTGTTTATATTTTTAGAAAATTTTGCCATAGTTTCCCCTAAAAATGGAGGTGTCCATGCTATCAAAGCATATCATTTTCTTTTTAAAATCATCACAAACAATCAACAATCAACCCTAAACAACTTACACTTACCAAGTGCCAAAATATTGCAATTTATTTAACAACATGAACTTGAACTTTTATAAAAACTTGTAGTAACTTACTAGTGTTTTTAGTAAGCCTAGTTACCCTTCAAAGTGTGGTTATTTGTTTAATATCATCATTCTTGAAGATTTTAGGTCTTTAGAACTTACTAGATGATTTTTCCAAAAATCATTCTTTTGAATTTTTCTTGTAAACAATGTATTTTTAGACTTGTTTCACTACTAGAAACATGTCTTGTTTCTTTAAAAATTATGATTAGGTAAATCTTGCAAATGAACTTGGTTACTTGAGAAAACTATGTTTAAAATAACTTTTATACAAGACATCTAACACGTTTCATACTTCATCATACCTAAAATCATTCTTACTTTCAAGTTCATGTGAAACATAAAGTATGATTATCTTGGTCTTTCACAAGATCATCATCTTAACTTACTAGATCATGAGTTTAATCACAATCTGTAACACCCTTTTAATTACTACTTGAATTTAGTGATAATTCATACAATTTTATATAAAAGATGTCCAAAGTATAACATAAGTTTCATAGATAAAGTTCATAGGTAGCAAAACATTAGTCAACTAACGACTAATTTAAACATTCATAAGTTGTTTAGCAAATAGTTTACATTTCCAAAACAATGTCTATTAGAGTTAGATAACACGGAAGCTTCAAAAGTTGTGTTCGGTTCTTCAAAACATGCTTGATCATCGTCCACATACTTGCAACACCTACAAACTGAAGCTTTGACAATTATTAGTATTAGAATTCTTGGAATTATTGCTTAATCGAAACTACATTTAGAAACGAATTCAATTAGCTATGATATACAAAAGTTGTCCAAGGTTTCCAGGCTCTACCGTAACTTACGGTACCTACCGTAAGTTACGGTAGTCATTTTATATTTCTGGTCCACCGTAACTCAGGAGTGAACCACCGTAAACTATTGGCCTCTACCGTAAATTACGGTGGATACCGTAATTTACGGTAGCCACTGCAATTCCATGTTTTGATTGATTTGGTTATTTTGCCCAAACCCAATTCTAAGATTTCTCATTCTAAAAATCAACACACTGATTTCTCGTATTCTAATATGTCTTTTACGAACAATAACAATGACCGAGTGATCATACTACAATGCATTAACCACACATCATTTGATTATTCGACCCGTTTGGCTCATCTATGGAATCATCCATTTTGATGACTACCAACGCAATCTAACCAATTCCTGACTTATTATTCAATTTAGTGAATCATCATCACTTTAAAATTTATACAACTTCTGTTCTACAATACGACTATACATAACTTAACAAAATTTTACTTAACGTAACGGGTCAAGTTACATACCTTTAGAGCACACCCTTCAAGCGCGTATCTCCCCCGGCGTGTCCGCGTGACGTCCCGGATTCTTTGCCTAAAGAGTTCAATTCTCAACAAGTTTAGAACTCTTTCATAAGCTTTAACGCATAATTCTCTACAATGATCAAATCTGCGTTTTTACTTTAAACTTTCAATTTCAAGCCTTCTTTGGGGCATTTTTACAAACACTTAACGTGCAGAATTTTACATCTTTTATTTTCTAATTCATGACTTGCTACTTAGCCTTGATTAACATCAATTTAGCTAATACATATAGAGTTACACATCATACTTTCACAAAATCAGTTTCTATGCATCAATTTACACTAGATTAGCATCCTACATCTAGTATTCATCATTTTCTTACAAAACCCATGAATCACCTTCAATGTGTTCATGAAATTTTCAGAATTTAGACATGATTTCACGTATTGTTGTCTAGGTTTTACTCCTAGACACTATATAATTCCTATTCTACCCAAATAACATACATGCATCATCAGATTTCAGATTTCCCAAATTCATGAGAATTTCAAGTAGAGAATTCTCATCAAATTTTACATACCTTATGATCTCCTTGCAATGGGGATCACTAATCCATGCTCTAATTTCATTTTGGGACTGATCTTGACCTTCAATTTGTGAGAATTAAGAGTGTATAGGGTTTGAAGAGGAGCCTGGGGTCGCCCCTGCCTTCTATTCAATTTCAGCAACACCAAAACAAGGGTGTTGTGAGTTAAATTTTGTTTCTATTATTATTAGTTTTCATTTAAACACCTTTGGTCCCTCAACTTTCGTTTTTATTTTATTTTGACTCTTAAATCACTCATAAGTCATCGTCTAACTAGGTTAATGTCATTCCTAGTTAGTTTGTTCTACTTATTTATTTACAACATATTTGTAATATAAGAATTCGTATTTTCGGGGTGTTACAAGTCCACCCCCCTTAAAAAGGGTTTCATCCCCGAAACCAGAGTACATACCGAATAATGTAGGGTAGAGACGTCGCATCTCCTCTTCGGACTCCCATGTAGTGTCCGAACCTTTCCTATGCTCCCACTTGATCTTGACTTGATCGATTTGTTTGCTTCGTAAGTTCTTGACCTTTCGATCTAAAATCTCCACTGGTCTCATCGCATAATTATGGCTATTATCCACTTCGATATCATCGTAATGGATATAAGCTATTTCGTCCGCTAGGCACTTCCGCAATTGCGACACGTGAAACGTGCCATGTATTCCACTCAATTCTTCCGGTAGCTCAAGGCGATAAGCCACCTTGCCAATCCGCTCGATGATTTTAAATGGCCCAATAAATCTTGGGCTCAACTTTCCTCTTTTTCTGAACCGTATTATTCCTTTCCATGGCGATACTTTCAGCATTACTTTATCTCCCACTTGAAATTCAATCGGCCTCCTTCGTTTATCCGCGTACGACTTTTGTCGATCCTGGGCCGCTTTTAGGTGAGTTCGGACCATGTCGATCTTCTCATTCGTAGTCCGGATTATATCAGTAGGTGCTAGTCCTCTTGGACCCACTTCTCCCCAACATACCGGGGTTCGACACTTACTACCATATAACATTTCATACGGGGCCATTTTAATGCTCGTGTGATAGCTATTGTTATATGAAAATTCGATCAAGGGTAGTTAGACATCCCAACTACCCCCGAAGTCAATAATGCAAGCTCGCAGCATATCCTCCAACGTTTGTATTGTTCTTTCACTCTGCCCATCCGTTTGTGGATGGTAAGTGGTGCTAATGAACAGTTTAGTTCCCATTTGTTCTTGGAATTCACGCCAAAAATTCGAAGTAAACCGTGTATCTCTGTCTGACACAATGGATATCGGTACCCCATGACGTGCTATGATTTCATTGGTGTACACTTCCGACATCTTCTCGGATGTATAAGTCTCACGAATCGGAATGAAGTGAGCACTTTTCGTCAATCTATCCACGACTACCCATATAGCATCAAACCCGCGGTTGGTTTTGGGCAATTTGGTCAACAAATCCATGGTGATTTGTTCCCATTTCCAAACTGGGATGTCCAATGGTTGTAACTTACCATATGGCTTCTGGTGCTCCGCTTTGACTTGCAAGCAGGTCAAA
This sequence comes from Helianthus tuberosus, assembly GCA_030545235.1. Taxonomy (NCBI): domain Eukaryota; kingdom Viridiplantae; phylum Streptophyta; class Magnoliopsida; order Asterales; family Asteraceae; genus Helianthus; species Helianthus tuberosus. The sequence continues at coordinate 108,901,885 of CM060397.1, read as the reverse complement.
CACTTCTCCACATATTTCACAATATCTCTTTTCATCCCGGGCCACCAATAGTTTTGTTTTAAATCATTATACATCTTGGCCGCCCCCGGATGGATTGAATAACGGGACTTGTGAGCTTCATCTAGTAGAATCTTTTTAACTCCACATGTGTTAGGAACCCAAATTCTATTGAAACGTGTTTTCAAACCGTGTTTGCCTACTTCGAGATCTTTAACTTGGCCAACAATCCTTTCCTTCCTCCAATTTTCCGTCTTTACTGCTTCATCTTGTGCCTCTCGGATTCGTTCAAGTAAGCCCGAGGTCACAATGAGCTGCAATGATCGTACTCGTATCGGGACATAATCTGCCTTTCTGCTTAGGGCATCCGCCACCACGTTTGCCCTTCCGGGGTGATAGTGTATTTCACAGTCGAGATCTTTCACCATTTCTAACCATCGCCTTTGTCGCATATTTAACTCCTTCTGATCGAAGAAGTATTTTAAGCTCTTGTGATCGGTGAATATGGTGCACTTTACTCCATATAAATAGTGCCTCCATATTTTTAATGCAAATACCACCGCAGCCAACTCGAGATCGTGCGTGGGATATTTCTTCTCGTGTATCTTCAATTGCCTCGAGGCATAAGCTATAACTTTGCCCCGTTGCATCAAAACGCATCCGAGCCCCGATAGTGAAGCATCCGAATAAACCACCAAGTCTTCGACCCCGTCCGGCAATGTTAGTACCGGAGCTTGAGTTAACTTCTCTTTTAGCGTTTGAAACGCTCTTTCTTGATCGACACCCCAAATGAACTTTTCTTCCTTCCGGGTTAACCTTGTTAGCGGCGAAGCAATCTTGGAGAAATCTTGAATGAATCTCCTATAGTATCCCGCAAGCCCTAAGAAGCTTCTAATTTCCGAAGGGTTCTTCGGAGGATTCCATTTCGACACGGCCTCGATCTTTGAAGGATCTACCAATACTCAATCGGCACTTATGATATGGCCGAGAAATTGCACTTCTCGTAACCAAAAGGCACACTTAGAGAATTTCGCATACAACCTCTCTCGTCTAAGTGTCTCTAACACCTCTTGTAAGTGGTGTGCATGTTCATCTTCACTTTTTGAATACACCAAAATATCATTGATAAACACGATGACTGATTTATCCAACATTGGCTTGCAAACCCAGTTCATGAGGTCCATGAAAGCCGCGGGTGCATTTGTTAGCCCAAATGACATCACGAGGAGTTCGTAATGTCCGTATCGCGTGCGGAAAGCCGTCTTCGGCACATCTTCTTCCTTGACCTTTAGTTGATGATACCCCGATCTAAGGTCAATCTTTGAAAACCAGTTCGCACCTTGTAGTTGGTCGATTAGATCATCTATCCTCGGAAGCGGGTATCGGTTCTTTACCGTGAGTTTATTTAACTCCCGGTAATCAATACACATGCGCATGCTTTCGTCTTTCTTTTTCACAAACAGTACCGGTGCGCCCCAAGGAGACACACTCGGCCTTATGAATCCTTTGTCAAGCAGGTCTTGAATCTGGGACATCAACTCTTGTAACTCCGACGGTGCAAGTCGGTACGGTGCTCTAGCTACGGGTTTTGCTCCCGGAATCAATTCGATCTCGAACTCTACTTCCCGTTCATGCGGTATCCCCGGTAAATCTTCCGGAAACACATCTTCGTAGTTCCGTACTACTGGTACATTTTCAATCTTCAGTGATTCCTTCTCGGGCTCATTCACGTATATCATAAACGCCTTGCATCCTTGCTTCATAAGCTTGTGAGCTTTCAACATCGAGCATATTATAGGGTTACCTCCCTTTTCGCCATAGATAGTGACGTGTTTCCCGCTCGGAGATGTTAGCTTTATCTCCTTACGAAAACACACGACCTTTGCGTGGTGTTGAGATAGCCAATCCATCCCAACGACTACTTGAAATTCCCCCATTGACATCGGGATTAGGTCTATAAAGTATTCTTCATCGTCGATGCTTAATTTGCAGCCTCGACAAATATCACAAACTATAAAACTTTTGTTGTTCCCTATTTCAACTTCTAAGGGCACAGATAATTTCGTCAATACAAATGAAGGATGTCGAATAAATCCATACGAAATGAAGGATTTATTCTCAACCGTATCAAACAATACACGTGCTGGAATTGAGTTAATTGTGAATATACCTGAGACCACATCGGGTTCCGTTTTTGCTTCAGCCACGGTAAGTTGGAAGGATCTAGCCTTCGCCTTAGGAGCTTATGCTGAAGATTCTTTAACGTCTCTACTTCCAACTAAGTTCGGGCATTCGGACTTTTTGTGGCCGGGTTGATAACATTTATAGCAAACTGAGACTTTACCCGGGCATAGCGACGCCGTGTGCCCCGTCTTACTACATATGGGGCATGGTTTGTCTTTGAACCAACACTCCCCCTTGTGTCCTTTCCCGCATACTTTGCAACTTGGCGACCCACCTTTAGCATCCACCTTCTTTCCCGATTCTCCAGTTCGAGCTTTCTTTGTAGGGCTTGGATTCACATCATGTGCTCTTCGCTCGCCCCTTTCAACTTGTTTCTTCAACTCGATTTCCCGTTCCCGAGCAACGTTTATGATCTCAGTAAGGGTCTCGTATTTTGAAGGAGTCATAAACTCCCTATATTCAGTGCTCAACATGTTATAGTAGTAGTATATCTTCTGTTCTTCGTTTGTCACCAATTCACTACTAAACTTCATCTTATCCATAAACATCGCCGTAATCTTGTCTATGGTCTCACCCTTGTGCCTAAGTTGCATGAACTCTTCCTTGATTTTATTAATGACAGTCTTAAGACTATGATGTTTAAGAAACGGCGTCTTAAACTCCTCCCATGTCATGGTTCTTGCTGCTTCGGCTCCTATTTCATTCTTTTTGTTGTCCCACCAATCTTTAGCTTGACCTCTCAACTGACCCCGTTCCGTAAGCAACAAAGTCACTTTCATCACAATGGGTCCTTTCAAACACCCCTTTAATATCGCCCAACCATCTTTGGCAAATTATCGGGTCAACTTCCCCGTTATAGATTGGCGGTTTGCACGCCATAAATTCTTTGTATGAACACCCTTTACGTTCTCCTGATTTCTCCTTCATAAGGTTGACACTATCCTCCAACCTTTTGACTCGCTCTTCGACAAGTGACAACACCGTGCTTTGAATTTTGTCTATAAACCCGGATAGACTTCCTTCAATTGCCTTTCCTACCTCTTCGGCAATTATCTCTTTCATTTGTTCGGTGCTTGTCTGCACCGGATCATCATCGTTTCTTTCCGACATCTTGAAACTGAAATGTTTACATTAAACGTTAAACATTTCATTTATAACATTGCTTCATTTGTTTTGGTTTAGCCAAGTTCCTAACTTGCTTTAACCGTTCGCATTTGGTGCACTTTCCGGGTTTGAGTGAATTAACACACTCTTCCCATGCACGTTAATTCATTTCTCGTTTCTTACATAAGGTACAATCTATTAAAATAATAAGTTAATTCTTACCAGACGATTGATCAAACTTGAACCAAACACTTGTTGACAACCTTAAGCTCTGATTACCAACTTGTAACACCCTTCTAATTACTACTTGAATTTGGTGATAATTCATACAATTTTATATAAAAGATGTCCAAAGTATAACATAAGTTTCATAGATAAAGTTCATAGGTAGCAAAACATTAGTCAACTAACGACTAATTCAAACATTCATAAGTTGTTTAGCAAATAGTTTACATTTCCAAAACAATGTCCATTAGAGTTAGATAACACGGAAGCTTCAAAAGTTGTGTTCGGTTCTTCAAAACATGCTTGATCATCGTCCACATACTTGCAACACCTACAAACTGAAGCTTTGACAATTATTAGTATTAGAATTCTTGGAATTATTGCTTAATTGAAACTACATTTAGAAACGAATTCAATTAGCTATGATATACAAAAGTTGTCCAAGGTTTCCAGGATCTACCGTAACTTACGGTACCTACCGTAAGTTACGGTAGTCATTTTATATTTCTGGTCCACCGTAACTCAGGAGTGAACCACCGTAATTTTGGTGTTCCGGGTAGTGTCCGGTTGTTCGGTTAGATACCGGTTCGTTAAAGTGTCAAACTATACCGTTTAGTGTTCTTTATGTTACCTTTTGTGACACTTTTAATTCCCGACACCTAGGAAAGTATTCAGGACCATTTAGTCATATTTTTGCATGTTACTAGCTTGTTAAAAAATTGATTTTTGCTGAATTATGCAGAATTCTGCACTTAGGGTGAGTTTTAGGCACTTTCCGGCACTTAAACTATCACTTAGGAATGCAGTTTTATGGTCCTTACCTCCCTACACACTATACTAGTGTAGTACTTAGTCTCTGGCTCACACTGTGTCTCAAAACAACGTTTGTCTATGTACTGAACCTCGTCAGCATTTTTCTGAGTTATCCGCTAACTGTACTAACTGTGCTTTGTGCATCGTTTGTGAAAATATGATTTGCATGTAATAATGAAGTGACATCATGCAATATGTGATGCACATGTAAGTATGATGCAGTAACCAGAAAGCAGTTATTTGTAATTCAGCACAGTCATTAAGCACTAATCATGGTTAATTAAATTGTACGGATACCTGGATTTTTTACAGTTGTCACAATACTAGTGTAATACTTGGTTTCTGGCTCATTATGTGTCTCAATACCATGTCTGTCTATGTACTGAACTCCGTCAGCATATTTCTGATTTATCTGATAACTGTGCTAACTGTGTTTCGTGCATCATTTAAATCAACAAAGTTTGCATGCAATAATGATATGTCATTGGCAATATATGATGCACATGTATGTATATGGCAATAATCAGTTTAAATCATCAATTGAAATTTAGCACAATCATTAAGCACTAATTGTTGTTTAATAATTGTATGGATACCTGGGATTTTGACAGTTGTCACACTATAGCCTAGCCAGCCTACCTCGCGGGCCGCGAAGGCCGACCCCGTATCCGTCGCGGGGCGCGAGCCGCCGTCCGAGCAGCCTATATAAGGGGCTTCAAGCCTCATTTCTTCAACGTTCAGAATTTCTTTCTCTGTCAAAATTCTCTAGTAGTCTAAACTCTCGGGAATTATACCCCTAAAAAGCGAAGCTTTGCCTCGTTGTAAGTATTATAACCCCTGATCACGTATTTGTTACCCTACCCGATTGATCTAGGGCTCCATAATGCATCAAGGCTCTGCCTGACTTAGTCGTTGGAGTTCTGTCTCGTGTTACACCCGATTGATCAAGGACTCTGTAACGCATGTCAAGGCTCTGCCTGACTCAGTCGTTTAAGTTCTGTCTCGTGTTGTACGGTTAATGTGATTTGGGTTATCTTACTAACACATGTGCATTGTTTAATTTTAATAGATAATAACCAGGAGAATCACTAGGAAGCTATAGTAGTATCACCTAAGTCAACAATGTGAGTACATCTTATTTTTATCACCAACTTGTTTTACCAAAACCTCAAATATTTTAAGTTATACTTAACAATGATTGAGTCTATGTATTCTACAATTACTGCCGGTATGTTGGGGTTTTGTATACATTATTTGAAATCCGTTACTATTGGACAAAGAGTTAGTCAATGAGTAACATGACCAACAAGTCAGGATTGACAGTACTGAATGAGTAACTGTGTAGATATAAACATTGTAATCGCTCTCAATATTGTAAAGTTATAAAAGTTGTTTTGATTAAACTGGGATGCACTCACCAGTATTTCTTGCTGATAAAACCTTTTTAAAAACGCGTTTCAGGTAACATAATGTGAAGCTAATAGAAGCCAGCTGGAGAGCACTGAAGGCTTAGAGTTGTGGCTATAAAAGTTACGTAAATAAAAAGGAGATTTTGCTTTCAATAAATTAGGGTTTATCCCTATAAATGTATTGTAATGGAAACTTGGGTTTTATCCCATTTATTATTATAAAAATTTGGTGTTTAACTCTGATAAAAATATTTCCTAACTACGGTCCTGATGTATTCAGCTACCAAATTAATAAACACCGATACCACTTGATCTGATCTCGCGGCCGCCCGCTCCCGGGGCAGGGGTCGGGGGCTGCGACAGTGGGATGCCGATGAGGAGTATGTGTTAACCCGAGCTTGGATCGGCGTGTCGGAGGACCCCCATATAGGTAATTTTTTTATTTTATGTTTTTTGATTATTTGTTTTTTTTTTGGTTTTTGGATTAATTATTTGTTTTTTTTTTGTAGCAAACAACCAAAGTAAAGTCGTTTTTTGGAGCCGAATCCGAGAACAATTTTTTGGGCTCATGGGTAGAGGAGATGAATACCGGCCGACAGACTCGATATCGGGCAAGTGGACCGATATTAACAAAAGGCCGGTCGGTCGGCAAATAAAATGCCGTCAAAGAGATAAAAAACCAAAGAGTCGGGTGAACCCGGAACGCCAACCTCCGTCGCTCGAAACACATATGTCAACGATGATATTCCAGAGGAAGAGTCGGTGGAAGAGCTACCACGACCCGCCGGAAGAAGAAGCGGTGCAAGATCTAAAAGGCCCGAGTCATCGTCGATGGGATCCGAAATGACTAATGCATTTTCAGAGATAAACAAATGACTTCAAGACATACACGAAGTAGGGACTAAACGTATGGAAGAGAATCGCGAAGTGACCGAGATTATGCGGGATAGACAATGGGCTCATGACTTTGAATTCTACTCGAAACCATAAGACTACCTAACTGGAAAAGCGTTGAAGATGACGTTGGCACAAAAGTAGCAAATCGAAAAAAAAAATTCCCTGTTGAGTTTTTAATTTTATTTTGGTGTAATGTTTTTTTTAATTTTATTTTAATGTTCTTTTTTAATTTTATTGTAATGTTTTTTTATTTAATGAAATAATTTTTAATTTTATAAAGTTAGAAATTAATTAAAATAAATTGAAAATTAATTAATTAAGTAATCTATACTATATTATAATGCATGAGGCAAGGGCATTTTAAGATACCCAAAAAATAAGAACTTTTCTCCCCTTTATTTATAGAAAGGTCCCTAAAATGAGGGTAGTTTGGTCTTTTAAACGCTATTTATTTTTTAGCCCCTAAACTTATTACATTTAAATCCATAAGTTTTAACAAAATTATAGATAATTAGTTACACTTTTCTCCTTTCTAAACAAACTTATAATTATTTTACGTATTCTTGCAATATCTTATAAACTACAATATTTCAAAAAAATCCAAAGGCACCATGATGACCTAATCATTTTGATCGACGTTTTGATAGTTGTCTTGTTCAACATCGACAAACGAATTAAAATGTACAAGTAAATGATGCCTTAGTGTCCAAGGGATTAAAATCTCAACGTACTTTAAGATTAAAAACATCACAAATAAAACATAGATTAAAAACTAAAATCATTATTGCTTTTAAAATTAAAAACTATTGTTGAAGAATTGGTTAAAAATTACCTTTGCACTTTAATTAAATTAAATATATCAACAAACTAACATACTTTAAAGGAGTAACAAAATCTTATAGATAACTGAGCGGGAAAGCTTTTTAAAATTTAAACCTCTTAATCGTAGTGATAAGGCTTTTTGAAATTTAAACCTCTTAAAATTTAAACAAGCCAACATACTTTAAAGAGGTTGTTTTGAGTGGCGTGTTTCAATTTTAAATTTTAAATGGCTTTGAAAGAGGGAGAAAACAATGAGAGAGAGAGTCAGATCTTCAAAACAAACTCTCCACGTTCTTATTTTCTTCGCTTTCATGGCTCCTCAGAACCCACATTTTTCAGTCCACAAATTCATCTCTTTCTCTTGAATTCCTCAGGTTCCATCATATCGTCCTTCTATTTTCATTTGATTTACAGTGGATTACTGTTAATATTAATGCGTATGATGGTGTGGTGGTGTTATTAATGTCGGATATGCGTTTAGGGCATGTGTTTTAGGGTTTGGATTTGCTGCAAAGTCGACTCATGTGCTTTAGGGTCTGGTTTCCGGCGACTTAAAAAAACGACATATGCTTCGTAGTTTTCAGATCTGGAACGAATTTTGGTGGTTCCGGCATGGTTGTCGGCAGTGGCAATGGAACTGTAATAGTAATAAGGTGTCCACTTTACTTTGTCTTTGTTATTGTTATTGTTTTATGTCGGTTGTTGAAGTTGATTTCTCCTGATTTCATTGTGTAGGTGAAGAAGGGAATGTGGGCCTTTATTAGCCTTTCTGCTGCTGTTCTATGGTAATTTTCAAAGGTATTCATATTCTGCTATTTTTGTGTGTGCTATTTTGATGTCTATATATGCATTTGGTGTTCTTATCGTCCCATTTTGGGATCTAAATACTTAAAAAAATGTGTTGTTTTCTACCATTTATGTGGTTTTAGCAAAAAAAAAAAAAAATTGAAGTCAGTTTCTGAAGTTAGTATACCACTTTATCATGAGTTGAATTGAATTTATGTTGCATATAACATTGGTGCAAGCTGTTATATATTATAGATTTATTGTTATTGAAGTTAACAAAAATCAAACTATGAATATTATATGTGATTGAGTGCAGCTTTGATATTAAAACAACACTTGGAATTTCAACTACATGCATTACAACGAACCAAGTTATTTTGTTCAAATTAGAAACTATGTTTTTATGCAAATTAGGAGCTGCGTATTTTTTGTTCTTAATTTGCTCTTAGTATGTTGTCGAAATAAAGTGTATGTGTAAGGTCTTTATCATTTAATGAACACTAAAAAGTATATATACTTTTTACATTATATATGATAGCATCATTTAAATTGTTATCATATGTTGACTATAAGTGAAAAATATTTCTATATTATTAAATTAATAATATAAATAGAATAAAATATGACATTGTCATTACTTTTGCAAATTGTGTATTTTTGTAATATATGGTTACTTTTTCCCACTTGAATATTGTTCATCTTAAGGTCATATAGCTCTTATGTTTAGATTTTTGAAAACATGTTGCTTTCATTCTATTCATTGCTTACAGACACAGCAGTTAAAAGAGCTAAGAATACACAATTTTAACCCATTTACATCTATTGCAAGCTCCTTCGAATGTACATCCTATAATTTTTTTGTATTTGGTGGAAAAAAAACTTGTACCCAGGTTGCCAATTTTTTTACGTAGAAAACCCGTAATTAAATAATATTGTCAAACTCAACACGAACAACAGGCAATTGTGGTTTGTTGCAGCACTTTTTGTACACCAACAAAAGTGTCCAGATTTAAGCATTTTAAAGCGTTATTTGAATTTGAAAGTAATGTAAGCAAATTTGTTTATTGAATCATGCAGAGTACTTATCTCCAGGTTGGTTTTTGGTCACCCAATACGGGGCATGTATCAACATCCGTGAAGGACATGGCGTAGGTATTTTTAATATTTATTATCTAACTTCATCTTAACTACCAAAAATACTTATTCATTTGCTTGTGTTAGTCTTCATATAAAAATGAGAACTTATTTTTTGTGGTATTCAAGTAATAACATCTGAATTGCCCAGAAAGCATGCTTAATTTCAAATGTAAATGTGTAATAAAATCTATAGGTGGCAAGGTTGGCAGGTCAGTCGGGTTGGGTTATGGGTCAAAAGGGCTATACTTTTAGGGCCCACTATAACTGGTTAAGCAGGTCGGGTCAAAAGGGCTATACTATTGTTCACTATGCTCCATCTGTTGTACCTTGAGCTTGTACAACCATCCACAAAATATTCCCAAATTCTTGACCAGCAGTGATCTTTTTTATCCAGGCTGTTCAATTACTATGGAAATTTGGTTTATAATCAATTAAATTTATACACTAAGTTGTTTTTCATGTTTGAAGCGCAGGTAAGAAGTTATTTGTATTATTACGTTGAATGATAATATTTGCTACACTTTGATCTTTGATGGCAACTTTCTTAGCAACTTCAAGTTTGTTATTTGGTTACCAGATCGTTTCTTCTCTCCGCATGATTCCTCCCGCCTTCTTCAACATGTGTTCATGTCGTCTGCTGGAAGCTGTGGAGGTTGATGTTAATACAGGAAGCCGGGCCTGTATTAACTTTTGACAACCTCACCAAATCTGTAGGTTTTCGTTAAAATTACATTTATCTAATATATTATGATGAAAAACTTATATACTCGGTTTCGCTTCCTATTCTTATATTATAGTAGTTTCAATGCTTTGTAATAGGCATCGTGTAATGAAGTGAAAAAAAAAACGGTCACAGTTAATCTCCAAGTCGCTGCTGATCCAATCAAGGTGCGTGTTCTCAAAAAATTAACATTTGATCGGTTGTAGTTATTACATTATATTAAAGTACGTAATTTAGGTTGCTGACTATAAAGTACAGGGGATAGGGTATAATGATTAAGTTGAAAAGATCACAAAGAAGGTTTTCATAATTTTATATTTTGTTAAAATATTTAAATTTGTAATATGTTCATGCTAAAATTCTATAATTTTTTATTTTGACAGGCTGAGAGTGTTAACATTAGCAGAGATGTATCGGGTGAGGGTGTGCAACAAGCCTTGTTAAAATGCTAGAAGGGACGGGTGTACTTGTTTTTTTTTTCCAGTTAGTTTATTTCAAAAAGTGTTTATTTCATAAAGATGTATTATAGTACATTAAATTCATTTACTCTTAACTTGGGTGAAGACTAGAGTTTTTTACGACCTTTTATAGCATAAAAAATGCTTACATTGTTTTTGTTATTAAGGTAACTTTTATAGCACATGACCACCAATAATTATACTGGTTTTATGAAATGATTTAGAAGTATTAACGTAACTTTTTTCTTATTTCAGACGTCAGCATTCTTCTATTGGGTTTGGGCACCCGTTTATGCAAAGATGAGAACCGGGGGTGTTAAAACTGCTGTTGTAACTTCAACCCTAATGGTGAGTGTAAGCCTTGTTCATTATCATAAACAAATTAAATGTTTAAATTAACTTTCTATATGTAAATGGTGTTAGTTAAGTTTTTTTATGTGTTCAACAAGTTTAAAGTAGTTATCTTATTGGAGAAATGGATGGCAGATTTCATGGGATTGGCGCTGGAAGAATCTATGAGTTTTTTCAACGGTGGTTTATTTCTGGAATCATCAGGCTGTGTTCCTTCGTTATTCGTTTCGCTACTGAACACGCTAGGTCGGTTTCTTGTTCGTTGAGGCGGCTTGGTGGTCATGTGCTTTCCTTGCCTGAGGTATTGCACTTGTATCGAGAAAAAATGCCTCAAATGTCTCTTATGTAAATGAGCCTTGAGAGATCATTTAACCAGCTGAAGGGAAGTATCACCCAAATCAGCCCATTAGTTAACAAAAGGGGTAAAATTGTCACCTTTAGGTACGTATTGCTAATATATTTATTTATGTGTTATGGTTATCACATTCAAGAGAAAGTGGAGTTGTGGAAGGCTTCTGTATTGTTTCTTTTGGAGTCAGTTAAAGAAAAAATCATGTTAAGGTAATGTTGGTCGTATAAAACCTCAATTTACGCTTTTGATATCTTGGATCATGTCATTTGATGGTATTAAAGAGGTAAAAATGCATTATTGACATGTTTGCATCAATGTGGACATTCTTTTAGCCATTTGATCTCAAATGTCAAACCTATTTTGATTGCGTCTAAGATTTATTCTACGAAAACACCAAATTGGGATAAGATGAACTGAAGGTCAAAATGATTATAACTGGGCTCACAAACTGATGGTTGGGTCTTAGAGTGTGGTATGTGGGCCCATAAGGATATTAGTGCTAACTAGATATAGGGAAGAGTGCAAACAAAAAAGAATCGACAAGGTCAAGCATGCTTTGCCTTGCCCAAGTCATTCTGTCACCATTGTTGTGGCATTTAAGAACCCCAAAAGGCGAATGGAAACCGCAGTTGTTTACCAACATTTGTGGACTTTCTAACGTATTTGTACATTAACCTTCATAATTAGTATAGCTGTTTTTGCAGTTTAATATGCTTGCATAATGAAATTCTTTAGAAAGATTTGATGTTTAAATTTAATTTCCTGTACACGAACATGATTTGTTTTACATGCGTATATAGCAATCACAAAGAACATGACATTGATGGCTTGCTAGCTAATCTCTTTGTGCGTATATTAGAGAGGTGAGAACAATGACTGTGGCTTTGAAAATAGTCTAAACTAACTTGGGTTAGTTTCGTATCGATTTTGTGAACACATTTTGGTAAGGAAGTTTATGTGTCATGTGGGCTCGGGTAGGGTTGGTATATTTTACTATAGTAGAAGATTCACTTCAAAACTTTACAAGACCAATTACTAAAAAAAAAAGCCCCGACTATATGTGCTTTATGACCAGTGGCGGATGTAGCATATACCGGGGGGCAACCCACGCTACGGCTTGGCGCGGAAAAATTTGACGTTTTTAGTGTAAATTTTGGAAAAAATTGATGTTTTTTCGATTTCGTTACGGCTTATTTATAAAACGTTACGGCTTAGCGTGAATCCTAGATCCGCCACTGTTTATGACTACGCGCTCTATTTATACAATGTCCATAAAGCCCCGACTATATGTGGCCTTGTGAAAGTTAAAAAAAAAAAGCAGAGATAGATATTTGTAAACCCTAATCATCGCCTCGCCTCTTGTTGTGTAACCATTCGGTAGCCAATGGCGTCTCTTGCTTATTCTTCTTCGGGGAAGCTCGCTCCTACCAACAACTTTCGGTCTTCAATCCCTGCCAAAAACACCTTAATTGTGAGCTATTATGCACCTCTTTTACGCTTTACATTAGTTTTTACCTGGATATTCTTTGTGTTCATGTAACTTATTAATCACCGGATTGGATCAACAAGTAAAACTTTTTAGATAGTTGGCACTGCGTTTATCATGTCCGACAACACAAGTGGACATGTCTTTGAATTCACTTTAATTAATAAAGAATCTAGATAGAATGGAAGTGTTGAGCTAATTATGATGTCTTGGTGACAGAGTTGCAGGGTGAATTACAAGGAGAATGGGAGGCCGAATACGCAAAGCATCGAGCAAGAAGCTATGCCTTACTCGTTGACTTCAAATCAGTTTGAGAGAATGCCAGTTAGAAAGGATGAGAAACGACTTCGGATTTTTTCAGGCACTGCCAATCCATTATTATCTGAGGTACAATTTGCTCACTTTCAAGATGTTTTTGTTGTGTTGCTAACTAATAGAGTAGTATTTGACAGGAAGTTGCATGCTATATGGGCCTAGACCTTGGAAAGATCGACATAAAACGTTTTGCTGATGGAGAGATATACGTCCAGTTGCGCGAGAGTGTTAGAGGGTGCGATGTATATCTTGTCCAGCCAACATGTCCTCCTGCAAATGAAAATCTTATGGAGCTTCTGATCATGATAGATGCTTGTCGCAGAGCATCTGCTAAAACCATCACTGCCGTTATTCCCTACTTTGGATATGCCAGGGCTGATCGCAAGGTACCTTAGTATTTCCAGATTATTGCTGCTGAAAGTTATGGTTGTTAAACACGTAACTTGCTCGTTTCAGACTCAAGGACGAGAATCCATTGCAGCTAAACTTGTTGCAAATCTGATAACCGAAGCAGGAGCAGATCGAGTTCTTGCTTGTGATCTTCATTCTGGGCAATCGATGGGTTATTTTGACATTCCAGTTGATCATGTTCATGGTCAGGTAATGGATTTGATAGTTTTTTACAAACTTAAGTTGCACAACTTATCGAGTCGTCATATCTATGATTTTATTCAGGATTTCTTGATCTCATTACTGTTTGATTAAAAACTATTTGCTGATATTTATTCTACTTGCATCATTAGCCCGTGATACTTGATTACCTTGCTAGCAAGACAATTAAAACAGATGATTTAGTAGTGGTGTCCCCGGATGTTGGTGGAGTTGCTAGAGCACGAGCTTTTGCTAAAAAGTTATCTGATGCGCCATTGGCCATTGTTGATAAGCGGCGTCATGGGCACAATGTGGCTGAAGTAAGAAGTTCATAGATGAAGGAAAGTATTATATTCTCCCTGTTGATGTTTCTGATATTACCCTTTTCAGGTAATGAATTTGATCGGTGATGTGAAAGGTAAAGTAGCAGTTATGGTGGATGACATGATCGATACTGCTGGTGAGATTTACTTTCTTCTTCTTCTTCCTCTTTATATGGCGATTAATATGTTGATTTTGTGTTTATAGGTACTATTGCCAAAGGAGCAGACCTGTTGCATCGTGAAGGGGCAAGGGAAGTTTATGCATGCAGCACACATGCTGTTTTCAGGTAACTCACACACCTTTTACCTCATACTTTGTCTCTTCCATATGAAAATGAATGGTTTAAGTTAAGTGGATATGTTTTACGGCAGTCCACCAGCAATTGAACGGTTGTCAAGTGGTCTATTTCAAGAGGTGATTATCACGAATACCATTCCGGTGTCTGAAAAGAACTATTTCCCACAGCTGACTGTCTTATCGGTAGCAAACCTTCTTGGCGAGAGCATCTGGCGTGTGCATGATGATTACCCTGTAAGTATTGTTTTACATTTATATGCTTTTTTCTAGAGCTGCAAAGATGGGCACGTAATTGGTTAGGTTGAGCTGACCCACAAACACTACTTTGTTTGTACTATTAAATTTTTTGTTAGCAGTTCATTCATTTATCATTTACAATAATGACATTGATGATAACTCATGGTTTGTGGGTTAGTCTAAATGGGTTCGGGTCAGTTTTGGGTCGAACCCACGAAATGGGTGTTTGGGTTGATTTACTGGGTTCGTGGGTTGATCGTTTGGTTACTCAAAAGAATTTTAAATGTGTGACTTAAATTGCTTGGGTATTTTACGCCAAATATTTTACACACATTCGTATTTTAGGTTGTAATTTGTTTTTTAGAGTATTAATATGCTAAAAAGGTAAAAAAAATCTGGGTAAACGGGTCTTGTTCATGTTAACCCGCGAATACTCGTATTGAGTTCGGTGTCATGTGTATGGCACTACTTTTGGGTTTGTGTTAAATTTCTGGGTTTGATCCATTTAGCACTCATAAAGTAAGTTCAACAAGTTGCTAATTCGTGTCAATACCGTGTTTTATGCAGGGTGGGTTTGAACACTTCTCTGGTCTGGGCATCGATTAAGATTTTGTGTAGTTCACACATGGTCTCAGTTGTCGTCCTTTGTACAAATATTAACCCTATGCAGAATCAAACTTTGTATAAAGGCCTACACTGCCATTCTAAACAAGCTTCGGTATACAAAGACTTTGACTCGGCTAAAGGACATGACACATTTGTTCTGCAAGTGTTTTTTCGTAAAATGTAGCATCGTGTGTGGACACTTGTTTAAATAATCCATAACTATTAAAAGACTGTGGTCAAAATATATTTTATGACATGTTCCCTATTAATGAACATTGGAGGATTTTAAGGAACTAATGCTATGATTGATGCTGAATAAGAGACAAAATTTTGATGTTAGAGAAGTGGGTTTTAATTGACATTGATCGTTGTATTTGTAACCACAACACCAGTTTTGAGTAGTCGCTATAGCCAATTATCAACATGTGTCACAACTGTCACCAAGTGTTATACAGGTGATGAATGATATGTTGTGTAATCATTCGATGCTCACTATGTTATTCTAAAGAAAGATTTGAGGATTAATAAATGAATATCAAATTTTGCATAGGCTCAACATGACAAGCGACAAGAATGTTCCATGGTCGGTTGTACTCCCAAGCCATGCTTCAACCGTCCCATAGCCAGACAATCATATTTATGAGAGCTGTGTTAGCGGCAATAAAATTTTGTATGTAATCAAATTATGAAATCGATGATAGGGTACCGGTGAAAACACGGTTTGTGGTTGATTAATCGAAGATAGGGATATAATTAACTTTGTGAATGTTAATACATAGTATATGTACCTGAAATGAAATTTTAACTATCTGCAAAACAAAGTCTATATATAATACAAAGTCTATACTAAAGGTATCTGCAAAACAAAGTCTATATATAATACAAAGTCTATACTAAAGGTACAAACCGAAGAGCAAAAAATCAACACTTGTAAATAATACAATATAGCTTGTGCACCGCTGATCATCAAACAAGCTGTTGAATTTAACACCACAAGTCTTTGTACGAACAACGATAATTCTGCAGTATGCTCGAACATAACGACCGTCTCAACATCTCTAGAGGCTGAAAAAACGAACTTTTATTGTTCTCCCATTTAGATTAAAAGCCATACACCTTGTGACATCACCATCTTTATGATTATATTTGGCTTAATTGTGAAATCTTATTATCGGTTGTTTCTTAATCAACGTTTGGATGTTTTGATCTGCTATGTGTAATATCCCTATGTATGTGTAAATTACTGGGTTCCTCATGTGTAATATCCTAGTTTACTTCTGATCATGGCAGCCTTGTCAAAGTTCAATATGTGTAATAATCGGGTGTATATATATTTGAATGTTTCTATAATTTGTGTATGTACGAGAATGATATGGGCTGTTATGATAAACTCGTTGCAAGTTTACTGCTCCTAGAAAAACAAAAATATAGTGATAAACTATGATTTTGGATTTCAGATTTCGTACTTTTAATTTGTTCATTGATTTGATGATAAGGCTAAACACCTTACGTGGCGTTGGCGGCGGTGGTGGTTGGTGGCGACGGCGGTGACGGTGACGGGTGGAGGCGGCGATGGCGTCAGTGGTGATGGTGGTGGTGGTGGTGGGTGGTAGGTTATGGTGTTGTTGATGAATGGTGCAAGAGGAGATGGAATGAAAAAAAAACATGGGGTGGATAGAATGATTTTGAGGGAATGTAAAATGAGTGATTCTATTCCATTGACCAACCAAACACTCTTTTCTTCATTCCCTCGTAATGATTCATTCCATTACGCCTCTCATTCCTACATACCAAACACTAAGGGGGCGTTTGGTTCGCAGGAATTCAATTAAATTTAAGAGAATTGGAATTTGAATTTCATTTCTTAAGATGTTTGGTTCACAGAATTTGATGGAATTTGATAGGCAGGAGAAATTATTGGATAAATTATAGGAAATCAAATAATTAGATTGATTACGTTTTCTTTATTATTTATTTGTTTCCTTTTCTCTAATGTCCTATATATAGGACTTTATGTTTTGTATTGCAATTCAAAATCAACAACTCAAATTCTGTGATTTATGTTGGTATCACAACCTTCTTTTTTTTAACCCTAAAACAACCTGCAGGCGGCTTCTTTCCCTACCCCTGCCTTCCCTTCCCTCTTCTTCTTTCTGATCAACAGCAAACCACCCAACCAGCTCCATGGCAATGATTTCTGCATTCACCACTACTGAGAAAACAACACATGACTCCTACAAATTTGCCTTTAAACTTACCCCTACCAACTATGGCTTCTGAAAAAACATGATGCACCCCTTTTCAATCACCAATCACCTCTTTGGTTATGTTGACGGGACCATCTGTTGCCCTCCATCACGGACTGCTGCCACCACCGAAACAACAGCCATGGACAACCCGAGCTACTCCAATTGGCTCGCGAATGATGCTCTGGTTCGCATGGTCATTATTTCAACCATCTCCGAATCCTCTTTTAAACATGCTCAAGGTGAAACCTCTCGTGACCTTTGTCTCTCCTTGGAACGGGCATATGCTCCGCATAACTCATCTAGGGAATACACCCTCAAAACTCAGTTGCTGAAAATAGAGATGAAGCCTGATGAAACATCTGCTGCCTATCTCACTCGTGCCCAAGATTATGCCACGTCTCTAGCGAACATTGGGGAACCATTTAAGGACAAGGTATAACAACCCTCCTAAATTTATTTCGACACCCTAATATATTTAAAATGTCCCTATATGCCTTAAAACACACACCGTATATGAAAACAGACCCCGAATACCTTTATTTTTATAAGATTTAATAAAAAAAATAGATTTTAGGGCTGTGGCGGGCCGCGAAGACCCCTGGTCTTACGTGGGCCGCGAACGAGTGAACAAGCGGCAAAGCCCGGTGCCACCATGTGTCGAGTGCGTGTCGAGGCTAGTGGCCGAGTCAACTAAGCTAGGGCCTACCCTAGCTGCCCTCGCGGGCCGCGTAGCCCTTGGCTAAAACCTTCGTGGGGCGCGACAAGGTGTCGAACAGACACTATAAATAGATGGCTTCGGCTGTTCAGTTGAAATCGTTCACAACTTTCTTTTTCTCTCAAATTTCTATAGTGTAGAAGCTATACCCGGGCATAATACCCCCTTAAATAACGAAGTTCTGCCTCGTTGTAAGTATCATAACCCCCGGTTACGTATTAGATATGCTGCCCGATTGATCTAGGGTTCCGTAACGGCTGTCGTGGTTCTGCCCGACGTAGTCGTTGGAATGCCGTCTCGGGGAGGGTATTACTAATGTAAATATTGGGTTATTATATTAACGCGCGTGCATTTGTGTAATTAATAGATAATCACCAGGAAATCCTAAAGAAAAACCCTAAGACAGCAATGTGAGTTTATCCTCTTTTTGTAAATCCTTTTTGTGAGTAATCTCCTTTTTGCAAATTGTTTTTACAAAACCTCATGTAATTAACATTATATTAAACAGTGATTGAGTATTTGTATTCTACAATTATCGTCGGTATATTGAGGTTTTGTATACAAAATTTGTTACTACATTGTGAGTAGTAACATGACCACAAGTCGGGTTGACAGTACCGTGGGTGGTAATTAAAGTATATGGAAACAAATGTAATTGCGCGACCGCCCTCAATGCTGTAGACTGATAAAACCTGTTTTGATTAAACTGGGATTCACTCACCAGTATTTCCCACTGACAAAATGTTTTTAAACGCGTTTCAGGTAACAAAATGTGAAAGCCAAATAGAAGCCAGCTGGACAGCACTGAAGGCTTGGAAAAGTGGCAATAAAAGTTACCTAAATAAAAAGATGTTTTTATTTAAATAAAATAGGGTTTATCCCTATGAAAATGTGTGTACTTGAAACTTGGGAATTTCCTATGTGTTTAATATAATAAAAGCGTGGTATTTTACTCTGATAAAATATTTCATAACTACGGTCCTGATGTAATTTCCGCTGCCAAAATGATAAATACCGATACCACCGAAACTGGCCGCGGCCGCCCGTTCCCGGGAAATTAGGGGGCGGGGGTTGCGACAGAAGGTGGTATTAGAGCTAAGCCACTGATTCAGCCACAGAAGTGTTCTGCTGACACCAAGATATTATTCAAAATGTTAGGAAATTAATTACGAAAATAGGTGCATATCTGTATATTATTATTGTGTTTTATTTGACTATTTGTTAGTTTACAGTATGAGCGACCAAGGACCTTCCGACGCCTACCGTCAGTTGTCTAGCTCACCTAGAAACGAAGGCACCTCTTCACAGCCTACCCTCTCAGGGTATTCGGCTGACAATGAAGACAGGATATTCATGTTCAAGGCTCAATCTGAAGAGCCATTCCCTCCTAAGAAGAGAGGATGGTTCAGCAGAGGTGCGCATGAACGTAGGAAGAGGATGAAAAAGTTACAACAACAGCGAGTTTTAGCAACTGCTAAGAGAGAAACAGATGCTCACACCCAAGATATGCTCAATAGGAGTCTAGCAAATTTTCATATCCTAGAAACTACAGCTGCAGACCCTAATTTAGAGCAACTCATAGCACCCCAACCATTACCCTTGTTTCCCACACAACCATTGGAGATTGAAGTCAACTCGGAAAACCAAATCCCAACACCAGCTTTTGACCCGACTGAGATACCTAGAGTACCAACACCCAATCCCTTAGACCCAGACTGCGACCCTTGGTTTGACGACCATAGGGATTACTAGCAACGCTACCCAATACTAGAAGAACCCATGCCAAACCTAGCAGCCTACCCAGGTCTGGACCCTCTAGATCCCTATTATGATAATGATCAATACATTAGGGAAATTCTAGAGAATCCATATCCCCAGGAAGAACCGATGCCACAGTACCCAGATCCCATACCAGCACCTGCACCACCCATGAGCACAGAGAATGTGCAAGAACTCCAAACCTTTGGTGAGGAGATTTTAGAAGAAAGCGAAAGAATGAGACAAATAGGGGAATGACTCGTCTGAAAATATGACGAGCGTAATATGGAATTTTGGATAAACCCCTACCACTAATAATAATAATAATAATAATAATATAATAATAATAAATATATATATATAATATGTGTGTATGTTGGAAAAAAATGATAATATATATATTGTAGTATAGACCACCTAGTGGTTAGTGATGCATACTAGTATTGTATTTTATTCCAGTTGTACTTGTAATAAATATAGATGCATACTATAAAATAGAGTAAGTCGCAATGCTCGACGATTTTGGATCAACATGCTTGTTGTGTGATTGTTGCATTGGATATTTTTATGCAATATTAATACTTGGTAATTGTTTAAAATCCAGATGGCTGACACAGCAAATCCGAAAAATCATAATAATGACAATCAAATAAATAATAGTGAAATTCGACACCTTGTAACCCAAGGAACTAGAGATGCCATGCCAGCTATTATCCAAAATGTTAGGGATGTGGAAAATAATGATAAAAGTGGTAATGGAAGTAAACGAACCCATATAGAACCTAGTCACAGCGTGCACAATGGACCCATACTTCAAGTGCCCATTCCCAAAAGAAGAAGAACCATGTCTTATGGTTGTTCTTATAAGGAATTCTGGTCTAGTAAACCAATAGAATTCTCTGGCAATGAAGAGGCCATTGCAGCTCTACGCTGGATAGAAAAGACTGAGGCAGTCTTAAAAATAAGCAAGTGCTCAGAAGAAGATAAGATAATGTTTGCCTCCAATCTGTTTAAAAACTCAGCCTTAGAATGGTGGAACACTATCCTCCAGTCTAGGGGAAGTGACAGGATTTACAATATGGAATGGGAGGAATTTAAGAATATGGTGGAAAGAAAATTCTGCCCTCCCAATGAAAAGGAACAGGTAGCAAATAAGTTTTTAAACCTTAGAATGACTGGAGTAGATAGTAAGGGTTACACTACTTTATTCTTTGAATATGCTAGAATAGTGCCAACCCTTGCATCACCTGAACCAATATTAATCTCCCGCTACATCTGGGGATTAATCAGTGAGATAAGGCATGTAGTCAAGGCAGCTAGACCTCAAACTATAGAAGAAGCCGTAGTTCTAGCAAACACATTGACTGATGAATTAGTGCGTACACGAGAAGAGGACTAGTGGAGAAACCTAGCTCAAAGGCTTACCCAAGAATTTCGTTATGAAAATTTCAACCGTGGGAAAAATGTAGGTTCTACCTCTGCACCTTACTACAAGGCTTGCAAGAAGAAGCATTCAGGAAAATGCTCCACTTACTACAATTTCTGCAAGATACCAGGACACAAGGAAGAACATTGCAGAAAGAAACCTAATAATGGAATGTGCTTCAACTGTGGAGAAAAGGGTCACATCAAGCCGAACTGCCCGAAACTAGCTCCAGCCCCAAACAACAAGACTACTAAAAATGCTAGGGCATTTGTTCTAACTGCAGAAGAAGCAAAGATGATCCCGGATGTGATCGCCGGTATGTTTTTAGTTAATGATGTTTTTGCTAAAGTATTATTTGACTCTGGTGCGAACCAAAGTTTTATTAATACTTCATTTTGCAAACTTCTCAATCAACCATTAACTAAACTCCCACAAGAATGTCTAGTAGAGACAGGAAATAGAGAGACCATTAAGATTTCTGAAATCTTGCAGGGAGCAAGAATAGAATTTTTAAACCAAAAATTTATTGCAAACCTTTACCCAATGAATCTGGCAGGATTTGATGTTGTATTAGGAATGGATTGGTTAATAGCCAATAAAGCCAGTATTTTATGTGATCAAAAGTCAATCCAAGTAAATTCACCAAGGGGTGAAAAGATCATAATTAAAGGAGATAAACCCTCTAGATCCACAAAATTCATCTCTGTGATGAAAACAACAAGTTATGCTAGAAAAGGATCATTAGTGTATTTGATTTCTATAATCATTAACACTAAAGGAAAGAAATTAAAAGATATCCCTGTAGTATCTCAATTTTCAGATGTGTTTCCAGAAGAATTGCCAGGGCTACTGCCAGACAGAGAAGTTGAATTCATAATCCACCTGCTACCAGGAACAGCACCAATTGCCAAAGCACCTTACCGTTTGGCACCCGCAGAAATGCAGGAACTGAAGAAACAATTAGACGAATTGTTAGAGAAAGGATTCATACAGCCAAGTCCATCGCCATGGGGCGCACCGATCTTATTCGTTAAGAAGGAAAACGGGTCAATGCGTATGTGCATTGATTACCGTGAATTGAATAAAGTCACAATAAAAAATCGGTATCCATTACCGAGAATCGATGATTTATTTGATCAATTGCAAGGAGCTCGATTTTTCTCTAAAATCGATTTACGATCAGGATATCATCAATTAAAGGTACAGGAAGAAGACATTCCTAAGACCGCTTTTAGAAAAAGGTATGGCCATTATGAATTTACTGTCATGCCATTTGGTTTAATCAATGCCCCAGCTGCATTTATGGACATGATGAACCGAATATGTAAGCCATATTTGGATAAATTCATAATTGTCTTTATAGATGATATTCTCTTTTACTCTAAGAGTAAAAAGGAACATGCAGCGTATCTGCACGCACTTCTAAGTTTATTGAGAAAGGAAAAGCTTTATGCAAAGTTTTCGAAGTGTGAATTTTGGTTAGAACAGGTACAGTTCCTTGGACATTTAGTCAATCATGAAGGAATTCATGTGGATCCCACAAAGATCGAGGCTATTACCAAATGGAAAACCCCCGAGTCACCAACCGAGGTTAGAAGTTTCTTAGGATTGGCCGGTTATTATAGAAGGTTTATTCGAGATTTTTCCAGAATAGCCATTCCCTTAACTAAGCTAACATGTAAATCTGTTAAGTTTGAATGGGGACCAAAACAAGAAGATGCCTTTAGAATCCTTAAGCAAAGATTAACCAACGCACCCATACTAGCATTACCAGAAGGAACGGAAGACTTTATAGTCTATTGTGACGCTTCGAAACTAGGTTATGGATGTGTATTGATGCAACGTCAAAAGGTTATAGCCTATGCCTCTAGACAACTTAAGAATCATGAAGAAAATTATTCAACCCATGATTTAGAATTAGGAGCTATAATTTTTGCCCTTAAGATTTGGAGACATTACCTTTACTGTAGGATCGATATTCGACCTAAACGAGTCAATCAGAAGAGTTCTTGATCAAAACGAGAGGCGGAAACAAACGTTTTGATGTTGAATCAGCTTGATTTGCATGTAGAAGTAGTTTAATTGTCGTTTGTATTGATTTGACAAAGTTACAGATTGATCCGACACTTCAGCAGAGTTTCGCTACTGGAATTGCAAAGTTACAAATGAAATCTCAAGTCACCTATTTATAGGATTTCCATTCCCCATGAAACTGACATGTCCATTTCGTGGGGAATGGCCATTTCGTGGGGAATGGCCATTTCGTGGGGAATGGCCATTTCGCATGAACTGGTCAATCAGCACTAAAACCTATTTCTTTGACTACCAAGCTCTGGTTTATCCTATCTAGACACAAGATTCGATACAAGACGAAGTCGACAGACATATGCACCAACAGACTCCCCCTTGGATGTTGACGAAGTCTTCGGTGTCGAGTCTTCAGTATGACAAGTCTTCAGTCTTGATCAGTCTTTTCGCACTCTCCAAAGTATCTGACATTGTAAGCATCCTCAATCTTCTCTCTTCTCTTTATCAGCATCTATACTCCCCCTTGAATGTTGATCTTACAATCTTCAAGCTTCAATCTTTAAACTCCCCGTGGATGTCTTCAGACTCCCCCTTTCGATAAGCTAGGATCGCAGTCTGGAATTCGCTATCGCCTTAAGATCGTATCCTGGCTCAAACTCTGCTCAGGTTTTCACAGAATCTAAAACATCTCCTGGCTCTCCGTAGCAACAGGATCAGAAACCTGGCTTTAACCTGCACAATCCTCTACCACTTGTAAAATAAACAATTTTGACATTGATAAGCTTCCTGAATTTTTAACATTCAAAATTTTGATTCAAATTAATGAACCATTTAAACATTTCAAAATTATTTCACATCTCAAACAAACTCTCCCAACCCTGTTGTTCATCATGTTTAGCACTTGGAATTTTGAAAATCAGCTTTTCAACATCAGTTGTCGAAAATAAAATGAAATAAAATCTTTTTGATTTTTCAAAATTTTATGCTAAAACCCACTAATGAAAAGCAGTAAAGAAATATTTACAAACAATATTTTTTTGAGTTTGTGTAAGAGGATCATATCAGTTTATTGAGACACATCAGCTGCACCGTTGATCTAAACTTTATCACTTAAAGCTTTTAAACAATTCACCCTAGATCATCGATATTGTGGTCCACTTAAACTCCTCTAGGATGTTCGTAATGCTTACCGATACGTTTAAGGTATATTAGAAAGCACTAAAATCCTATGGGCCCCACAATCTAAGCATATCCCCTCATCATGCAATGCACTGACCCGAATAACGCTTTTAAACTTTTATCAACTGTGATTTGTGCAAAAACAACTCAGAACACTTAAACATTAACGATCAGGTCGATACTCCCGTATACGCAGAGATCGTCCAATGTTTAAGTAAAATAAGGAAAAATAAAATAAGTTGAAAGTGTTTAGGCTTTAACCACCAGTTCGATACTCCCGTATACACAGAGGTGATCCAAAGTTTAAACGAAACACCAAAGAAACTAAAACATAATGATTAGGCATTAACATCCAAGTCGATACTCCCGTATACGCAGAGGATGTTCAATGCTTAATCAAAATAAAGAAATCAAACAAGTTTAAGTTTTTTCAAAAAGAAAACACAAAATCACAGTGACTTTTTAGCAAAGTTGTGAAAGCTCACAAACTTACCAGTTTTATGTCCTAAGACAATCAGCAATTACCGAGCAGGCACACAGTTAAGAAGGACAAAACTAAGTACTATGCGTTCGACCGTGTTTCCCACCAGACTTAGACATTTTGCGTTATGTTTGTATCGTTTTCGCAAAACTACTAGTCTTAGCTGAGCCTATCAACACATCCCTAGTGAGACTCTTTAAAACTTTATAAAACTTCACATTTCTCTAGCGTGCACATATAGTCCACTGATGTACTATCATTTCCTCTTTTTCACAACACAACTCATTTTGAATTTTTCAATGTTTTTGGCCTTTTAGATTTTATCATGTTTTTGAATTTTTTAAATTTTCAAAATTTCTAAAAATTTTCTTACTCCCCCTAAAATCAAAATATGTTTCAATTTTGATTTTCCGGAAAAATTTGAAAACAATAGACTGTACAAATAAAATGACAAATTGATAAGAATTGCCTCAATTCGCCATCCACTTGGCTTAAACAATTAGAACTCCCCCTGACAACAAACTATTTTCCTATTATGATTTCAAAACACTTAAGTTTGTTTTAATCAAAATGGTTTTTTCGGAAAATTAGTTTTGTTTGTCGTTTCACAAACATGGGGTTTTCATCACATTGTCCTTTCACAATCCACTTGTAAAAACTTTAACACTTTCCGGTTTTTCACAAAAAAAACAATACCACTTGTAAGAAAGTTAAATCAAGTACAACTTAATGTCCTTGATTAACCACTTGTAAGACGAAATATCACAGTTAACAACCTGTGAATTTCTCAAGAAAGATGCCGATTCCTACTCCCCAATCACCAACCTGGGAGTTTCGGCAAGTAAGAATTTTAAGCAAAGAATGCAGGCACCCAAGCCTGACCAGCCTTGGGTGTATCCGAGTTATTTTCACTTGGGGTGTCAGTTATCCTCATTGATTCATAAAATTCTTTCACCCCTTTGGCCCTACCATCGACCATCTTTCCAAAGATATGTTTTACTTGCTATTAAAAGCCTTTTCGACATCGAATTCTTTCTTTTCAGAATAGAATTGATATGAAATTTTCACTTTACCAACTTTTTGTTTAAAATTTTTAGTCCGCAATGGTGGAAAGGTGACATCATACATTGGCGGAACTGAATTTTCTCCTTTTTGATCAACTGTTGGCTCTTCTGACTTTGACGAGTCAGATTCATCGCCAAAACGTGACTCCTTTGCTTCCGAAGAAACAAATTCATCGCCATCCATTATTGGAACCCAATCCACACAGGATTTAGGTTTTCCAAATTCATCAACCTGTGACATGAACGGCCTTTCACAGTTTCTTTTATACTTAAAAACTTTGATAAAGATTTTATCTGAAAAACTAACTTTCTTTGATTTTTTATCAGTTTGATTAGTCAATTTTTCTTTCTTTATCCTCTCTTTTGTCCTCAGATTTGTATCTGATGAATTCGTTTTGCTTGACTGACCATTTTTTGTTGAGCAAATCGATTCATCAGAACTTTTATCTGAATCAACAGTTGTACCCGAGGACAAAATCTTTTCAAGATACTCCCTTGCTTTCTTTCTTTTATTTCTCAGTCTATCTTTCTGCCATTTTGATAATTTCACTTTCTGTTCTTTGGGCCTTTCTTCAATTTTGACTGAGTTCTTCACCATTTTATGAGATTCAGTCCTCGATCTTCCCTTTGATCCCCTTAGGCAATCTCTGGCAATATGGCCTCAGATTTGACATTCAAAACATCTCCTCGTCTCAAAACTCTGACTTTGGCAGTTAACAACAATGTGTCCTTGAAAACCACATTTGTAACACACCCTGTTATCGTACCATCCTCCACTTTCAAACCAAACACTTAGATCATAACATTGTTTGGCCTTGTGATAACCTTGACTTCTCCTGTAAGCTTGATTTGACGTTTGAGCACTGTGGTCGAACCTGCACCACTTATTACCAACTTTTTGTGAGTTTTGATTTTCAAATTTTTGTGGTTTTTTATAACGATTGGATGATTGAACTGATGATCTTTTATTGTTGCTTTGAAAATTTTTCGAATTTTGGTTTTGTTTTTGTTCTACATTCTTCTTAAAAGGTTTTTGCGTTGAGCATTCACCTCTTTCAGTAGATTGTAAAACAGTTTCTTGGAATTTTTCTTTTAATTTCAAAAATATTTTCTTTTTATCATTTTCATCATCAGATTTATAATCACAATCCTCAATTATGACATCGTCATAATTTGTGACATTGTCACTTATTGGAATTTCATTGATTGGTTTTGGACATAATTGATCTAGTATCTCTGATGAGGTCACAAAACCTTTCAATTTCTTTTCTAAATCCTTGATTTTATTGTTAGCAATCTCAACTTCATTTTCAAGTTGAGTGATTTTCTCAAGATGAGAATTTATTGCATTTTCATTTTCAATTTTAATTTTATCTAAAACAGATTTTTCATTTTCTAAAATTTTTATTTGATTTTGAAATTCTGTTTCTTTTTCTTTTAAAACTTTGTTTTCTAAAGTCAAACTCTCCACATCTTTCAGAAGTTTGACATTTTCTTTGATTTATCACATTTTAAACACTTCTCAGGCATCGTTTCAGTTTCCGCTTCCTTCTCAACCTTGATAGCTGAAATTTCTTTAACCTGCTGCTTTACCACTTGAATATTTTCCTCAGGTTTGACTTTTTCTTCAACAATTGCTGCTTTATGATTCTTTTCTCTTACAACTTGTCTTTCTTTGATCTCTTCCATTTTACGTGCAAAATACAAATTATATCTTTCAGGTGGAAGTTCTTTTTTTATAAAATTCAAGTCTTCGAATTTTTTTACTGTCATCATCGCTTTCTTCATCTGATGATTGATAAAAAATTGAAGCTTTTTCTGAAGACTTTTGTGTTGAAACTGG
Source organism: Helianthus tuberosus (assembly GCA_030545235.1). Taxonomy (NCBI): domain Eukaryota; kingdom Viridiplantae; phylum Streptophyta; class Magnoliopsida; order Asterales; family Asteraceae; genus Helianthus; species Helianthus tuberosus. The sequence goes on along the minus strand of CM060397.1, from coordinate 108,874,030 downwards.
TTTTTCTTCCATTTTTTCAGGATTGAATTGCTGAGATTCGTAATAATAATACGCTATTACATCTTCAAAATCCATGTTTCGGTTTTTAAAAGTTTACAAGATCAGAATTCCAAACAATATGAATATTCACACGATCTAAGATCAGTTCAATCACTTTATCAAAACAACTGAATCAGATGAATATCCGATTGAGTGACAAAAATCCGGTGACAACAGATCAGGTGGGGATTCGCTCGGGCGGGTATCTGATGCTTGACAAATCACCTTAAACACAGACAAATAGAACTGATTAGGACTTAACAACTTTAAATGCTCAGCCACTATTATCAAAACAATATCACATGCAAAACTTCAAATTTCCGACAATCCCTTTTAATAAATCTGTTAACAATGCAATTGGACCGAAAAACCCACAAGGCCGACAACCTTATTTAATTCACATGGGCTGCACTATTAGTATATTCTTGGGCCGATCAAACTTAAACCTGAATCGAATTCTTAATTGGACCTCTCTTTAAAAACACATGGTTACTGACAAATCACATGCAATTCTACAATTCCAAATCAATTGGCCGACAATTTTAATCCAATCTTCAATTCTATTGGGCCGCTATTATGGACTCACTTGATGTAATAAATTGGATTTAATTGGGCCGACAATCTCTTATCAATTAACATGCAATATTAATATTCAATGAATTTTAAGTGGACCGAGTGTATCACGTGAACTGGTGTATTCAGAAAGCATGTACTGACAAACTATTCAATGTCCGACAACTCAATTCACAACACAATTCTCATTTCAATTTCATTGGGCCGCTTAGTTTTACTTTAATATAGATTGGGCCGTTAATCTTTGATCTTAATCAATTGCTGTTGTTTCACGCAATCTTCCAAATTCAGAATCTGTTGTTTCACGTGGACTGATTATTTTCAAACGAATTGACCTTTATCCATTACGTACGAATTGGATGAATATTTCAAACGAAATGAATCTTATTCAAGCGAATTGGAACTTTTTCAAACGAATTGGACAATTTCACGCGAAATGGAGATCACTTTCACACGAATTGACACTTTGAAGCGAAATGGGGTCCATTTCGTACGAAATGGAATCTATGTCATGTGGATTGAAGGTCCAATTCGAGCGAATTGATGAAATTGACGAATGATCGGATGATTTTATTTACAAATTGATCAACTTTTAGGCTGAATTAGGGTCTAATATGTTCAAGGATTGATTAAAACCATGTTTCGCATGTAATATGAGAAAATCAGTTCATTTTGACCGTAAAATCTCGATTAATTTTGAAAAAATGTGAAAGAATGAGTAGAAGTCAGAATTTTCCAGTGAAAACAAGCTAAATGGTAAGAACTCTTCCTCCTGAGCTCTGATACCACTTGTAGGATCGATATTCGACCTAAACGAGTCAATCAGAAGAGTACTTGATCAAACCGAGAGGCAGAAACAAACGTTTTGATATTGAATCAGCTTGATTTGCATGTAGAAGTAGTTTAATTGTCGTTTGTATTGATTTGACAAAGTTACAGATCGATCCGACACTTCAGCAGAGTTTCACTACTGGAATTGAAAAGTTACAAATGAAATCTCAAGTCACCTATTTATAGGATTTCCATTCCCCATGAAACTGACATGTCCATTTCGTGGGGAATGGCCATTTCGCATGAACTGGTCAATCAACACTAAAACCCTATTTCTTTGACTACCGAGCTCTGGTTTATCCTATCTAGACACAAGATTCGATACAAAACGAAGTCGACAAACATATTAACCAACATTTACGGTAGTAAATTTTCCATTTTCACTGATCATAAGAGTTTAAGGTATGTTTTCGGGCAAAAGGAATTGAATATGAGACAAAGACGCTGGATGGAAATACTTAGTGATTATGATTGTAATATCCAATATTATGCAGGAAAGGTAAACGTAGTGGCTGATGCTTTATGTCGAAATTATCACGAAAAACCAAAAAGAGTACGTTCTCTTAAACTAAATCTGCAAGTAGATTTAAATGAACAAATTAGAAAAGCACAAGAATTAGTGATCAAGGATGATACTGAAAAGTTGAAAGGAATGATTAAGGAACTAGAACAAGGAACAGATGGAATTTGGAGATTCCATAAGAAAAGCATGTGGATACCTAAATTAGGAAACGTACGCCACCACATATTAGAAGAAGCCCATAAGTCTAAGTATACGATGCATCCTGAAAGTGATAAAATGTATCAAGACTTAAGAAAGAATTTTTGGTGGATAGGAATGAAGAAGGATATAGCAGCTTATGTTTCCAAATGTTTAACCTGTTCACAAGTTAAAGCTGAACACCAGAAACCCTCAGGTTTGTTGCAACAGTAAGAGATGCCCGTATGGAAATGGGAATTAATAACAATGGATTTTGTTACTAAATTACCCAAGACAAGAAAAGGTAATGATACAATCTGGGTGATTGTAGACATACTAACTAAGTCAGCTCATTTCCTACCAATGAAGGAAACTTTCAGTATAGAACAGTTAGCTAAACTGTATGTAAATGAAATAGTTTCATTACATGGAATTCCTTTATCAATTGTTTCCGATATAGATAGCCATTTTACCTCTCATTTTTGGACAAGTTTCCAAAAAGCAATGGGAACTAAGCTAAATCTAAGCACCGCTTATCATCCTCAAACGGACGGACAAAGTGAGAGGACAATTCAGACAATGGAGGACATGCTTGGAGCTTGTGTAATTGATTTCGGAGGTAATTGGGACGATCACTTACCATTAATAGAATTTTCTTACAATAACAGTTATCACACAAGTATCAATGCTGCACCATTCGAAGCAATTTATGGACGAAAATTCCGAACTCCAGTCTGTTGGGCAGAAATTGGAGAAAAAACAATATCCGGACCTGAGATAGTACAAGAAACAACTGACAAGATCATTCAAGTCAAGGAACGATTGAAAGCAGCACGCGATCGACAGAAGAGTTATGCAGATAACAGACGAAAGCCATTGGAATTTCAGGTAGGAGACAAAGTGTTATTAAAAGTCTCTCCTTGGAATGGAGTAGTAAGATTCATCAAAAGGGGAAAGCTAAGCCCCAGGTATGTTGGACCTTTTGAAATTATTAAAAAAATTAGACCTGTAGCCTATCAGCTACAACTGCCAGAGGAAATGGTAGGAATACATGATGTATTTTATGTATCTAACCTCAAGAAATGCTTAGCTGATGAATCATTGATAGTACCTCTTAAGGATATAGAGGTAAGTGAAAAGCTTAAATTTGTAGAGAAACCTCTACAGATTGAAGACAGAAAGGTTAAGAATCTCAAACATAAAAGATTAGTCCTGGTCAAAGTGAAAGGGGATTCCAAGAGAGGACCAGATTACACATGGGAGCTTGAATCAGAGATGCAAAGGAAATATCCACACTTATTCCAGTAGACCTCGAGGACGAGTTCTAAAACAAGGTGGGGAGGATATAACAACCCTACTAAATTTATTTCAACACCCTAATATATTTAAAATGTCCCTATATGCCTTAAAACACACCCCGTATACGAAAACAGGCCCCAAATACCTTTATTTTTATTAAATTTAATTAAAAATCAGATTTTTAGGGCTGTGGCGGGCCGCGAAGACCTAGCCCTGGTCTTACGCGGGCCGTGAACGAGTGAACAAGAGGCAAAGCCTGGTGCCGCCACGTGTTGAGTGCGTGTCGAGGCTAGTGGCCGAGCCAGCCAAGCTAGGGCCTACCCTAGCTGCTTTCGCGGGCCGCGAAGCCCTTGGCTAAAACCTTCGCGGGGCGCGACAAGGTGTCGAACAGACACTATAAATAGATGGCTTCGGCTGTTCAGTTGAAATCGTTCCCAACTTTCTTTTTCTCTCAAATTTCTATAGTGTAGAAGCTATACCCGGGCATAATACCCCCCTAAATAACGAAGTTCTGCCTCGTTGTAAGTATCATAACCCCCGGTTACGTATTAGATATGCTGCCCGATTGATCTAGGGTTCTGTAACGGCTGTCGTGGTTCTGCCCGACGAAGTCGTTGGAATGCCATTTCGGGGAGGGTATTACTAATGTAAATATTGGGTTATTATACTAACGCGTGTGCATTTGTGTAATTAATAGATAATCACCAGGAAATCCTAAAGAAAAACCCTAAGACAACAATGTGAGTTTATCCTCTTTTTGTAAATCCTTTTTGTGAGTAATCTCCTTTTTGCAAATTGTTTTTACAAAACCTCATGTAATTAACCTTATATTAAACAGTGATTGAGTATTTGTATTCTGCAATTATCGTCGGTATGTTGGGGTTTTGTATGCAAAATTTGTTACTACATTGTGAGTAGTAACATGATCACAAGTCGGGTTGACAATACCGTGGGTGGTAATTAAAGTAGATGGAAACAAATGTTATTGCGCGACCGCCCTCAATGCTGTAGACTGATAAAACCTGTTTTGATTAAACTGGGATTCACTCACCAGTATTTCCCACTGACAAAATGTTTTTAAACGCGTTTCAGGTAACAAAATGTGAAAGCCAAATAGAAGCCAGCTGGACAGCACTGAAGGCTTGGAAAAGTGGCAATAAAAGTTACCTAATAAAAAGATGTTTTTATTTAAATAAAATAGGGTTTATCCCTATGAAAATGTGTGTACTTGAAACTTGGGAATTTTCTATGTGTTTAATATTATAAAAGCGTGGTATTTTACTCTGATAAAATATTTCCTAACTACGGTCCTGATGTAATTTCCGCTTCCAAAATGATAAACACCGATACCACCGAAACTGGCCGCGGCCGCCCGTTCCCGGGAAATTAGGGGGCGGGGGTGGCGACACAAGGATATCACCATGTTGATACTCTCTGGCCTACGTGAGGAATATGTGAGGAATATGATGGCTTCAAAGCTAATCTCCTGGCTCGCTCACCACCAGTTACTTTTAATGAATTACATGGCCTTCTAAGTGACCATGAGTTCATGATAAATAGGAAGCCACCAAACTCGCCGCAGACTTACTTGGCTGCTGCACAGCCTGCGAGTCTGCCCCCCCCCCCCCTCCGCAGGCCTGCTGCTTCTTCCTCATCACAACCCTACCCTCACTACGCTACAGCAACAAGCCGCCCTTCTTGAGTACCAACTCAGCCCCGTAATTAATCAGGCCAACCAGCAGCCACAAGTCTATTTCTCCAGCCTCTCCCAAAACAATTCTTGCAACAACCGGCGTGGAAATTACCGTGCCAACTCACGTGGTGCTAACACGAGAGGTCGTGATGAGTACCGTGGATCCAACAATCAAAACCGAAATTCTCAGTTTGCTTGGGCGTCCACCCAAAACACCGTTTACGGTCACTGCAATGGTTCTGGCATAGGACACATTCCTGCTCAATGTCCAACTCAGTCCACATCAGCCTGGGAGTCTTCTCTGGCTAACTATGTTGCTTTTGCTGAAACTGGATCCCCATCAGGCTCACTTTGGAAACCAGACACAGGTGCGAATGGCCATGCTACTCCTGATCTTGCAAGCTTGGATAACTCTGAAGCCTACTTTGGTAACCATTCACTTCATATTGGCGATGGTAATCCTCTTCCTATCTGTCATATTGGCTCATCAAAATTTTATTCTCCTAACAAAACCTTTACTTTAAATAATATTCTTCACGTACCCCAACTCAAACAAAATCTCTTATCAGTCCAGCAATTTTGTTCAGATAATAACGTGTTTTTTGAATTTCATTTTTCTTTCTTTGTTGTGAAAGACGAGTCTACACATACCATCCTACTCACGGGCCCAAGTGATAACGGTCTCTACTCACTTTATCTTCTGAAGTTGAAGTCCCTACCACATGTCTCCTTCACAGCAGTCAAAGCTCCTTCAACAATTTGGCATCAACGACTCGGACATCCCCATGCACAAGTTTTTCATTCTATTTTGTCTAGCAATAATTTACCAGTTTTAAATAAATTGTCTTCTTCATTGTGTTCTTCTTGTCAAATGGGGAAATCCTCCAAACTGTCTTTGAAACTTTCCAATTTTCGTAGTAATAATGTTTTGGATTTAGTTTATTGCGATGTTTGGGGCCCTGCTCCTTCTATTTCTTTTACCGGTTGTCGATTCTTTTTACTATGTGTGGACCATCACTCGAGATATATGTGGTTTTATGTAACGCCCTGCGTTTTGAAACTTCTATATTTTTGGCAAGTCTCGTCATACTTACTAACTTGTGATGCTTAATGAAACTATTGAAGTCTTATGTGTGAAACTATGCAAGACTTTTACTCTATGTGGTGTTTTGTGATGCTTTATACATGAACGCTATGGATCTTGACTCTTGTGAATCTTGACTCTTGTGACACTTGACTCTTGTGGTACTAGAAACTTTACACTTGATACTTATTGAACGAGAAACTTGATACTTATTGAACGAGAAACTAGCTTGAAGGCAACTAGAAACACGGAAACTTTTGTATTGCTTATATAATAATACCATGTAACGATTACTCACAATGATACGCAACGCAACACTTAACCTAGCTTGCGAAACGAACCAAGGTCGGAAAACTAGCAAATGGGTCTCGGCTGTCCGAATGGACTCGGTTGACCATCCGACCGGATGACCATTTGTCCGGAAAGCCATTTGACCCCTTGCACACTTACACCGCCTTAGCTGTCACTATCACCTATAAATAGGGTTGTTAACCCTCCATTTCACGCCTTTTCCTCTGCCATTCGACCACACGCACTCCCAGTCACTTTAATCAAGATTCAAGCCCATTACGTAAGTATTTCTTCTGAATCCTTGTACAACTTTCATCAATTAACACTTCTACACCATGTTCTTCATCAAAATCGCACGAAAACTTCAAATTTTTCCTGAAAACCAACTGATTTGGACCTCTTGAAGGTGGTTTTCACTCGTTTGCTTATGCAAACTGTGGTGAAGCACCGATTAATCAAGATTGGTGCTAGATCTAGTGGATTTTCACAACTTTTACACAAGATCAAAAGGACTTTCACAACTTTTATACAAGATTCACACTTTTACACCAGATCTAATGGAATTACACGTGTTTCCGGCTCAGATCTGATGAACTTCACATTTTGCAACAAATCTCCAAACTTTTCTTCAAACTTATATGCAAAACATTGGCGGAATCAGACTCAAACGGACTCCTGACTCGTTCCTTAGTAGAAAGTCAGCTTGAAAACTGAATTCCACCGGAAAACAGACCGGGTCGAAAAGGGGTGAGGCCCATTCGATCGAACGAGCTGGGTTTGGTATGTTTCTGCTGTTTGATACGTCGTCGCACCGTCACCGTTAACTCAAAACTTAGAAAATTTCACGAAACTTCACTCATTGACCATCTGACCGAATGGCCATCCGATTGGATGACCATTCATCTAGATGATCTAATTATGATGACACTTGTTGTTTGTTTTACCGGACACTATGAACACAATATCGAAAACTTTAACAGTTCACAAACACCCATTGTTCGAATGGCCATCCGTTCGAATGGTCATCCGTCCGGATGACCATCCGCTCAGGTATTCTGTCAAACACTTTATCTCGATTTTCACACTATTCGATACTCTATTCCCGACCGGGTCAGCTCTTAGAGGACTTATGCTCTGTTCCCCGCACGCAGGCTGATCCAGCGCTCCCTTCGATACAATCTTAGCAGTGTTTGGTTTAAGCACCCACTGTGAGTATACTCGATCCCTTTTTGTTTTAAACACTTTTGGGATGCAACATGTATTCTATATCAAAAACACTTGACACTTGACACTTGACACTTGACACTTGAAACTTATTTGAAACATACTCTATCCATTTAAACATGAAACATGAAACTTGTGATACTTGAGACTTTTATGCTATGTGAACGTTTAATCCCTGTGTGTAGTTCCGCCTTAACAATTATAGCGCTATAGGAGTAACACCCACCCCCTTGAGTCATGGGGTATTGTTAGGATGAGACATATTAACCTCCCATTATTCTTTGGGAAAGGCACTTTAATGCGTTGGAAACTTGGGCTATCACTTGGACTGCGTTAACTAGCATGGTGAAACTTGTTATATGTTTTCGTGTTGGATATGAGTTTTTGAAACTATTATGCTACGTATTCAAATTTGTATGCTCGCCAACATTTTTGTTGATTGTATTTTAATACATGTTGCAGGTTGATAGTAGCTGGGAATCAAGAAACAAGCTAGGATGATGCTTAGAAACTCATCTTAGTTAACTAGGCAAATTCGAACAATTTTGAATCATGATGTTATTTGATACTTATTGTGGTTGTGGATGATTATGTTTGACATTTTAGACAATTTTATGAAATTTTGAATTAATCTATATTGAAACTATTAGTGTTGTGGATTCTCTTGAGCAATCTGATTCGCTTAGTGTCGCGCCCCGATGTTTCCGCCATCGGTTGGGGTGTGACATTTTACCCTTTAAAACATAAATCTGATGTTTTCTCTACCTTCAAATTGTTTTGTTAAAATGTCCGAAAGACAATTCAACACTAAACTCAAACAGGTTCAATCCAATTGGGGGGGGTGAATTTTGTCTTCTTGCGCTTTTTCTTTCTTCACTTGGCATCATTCACCAACACTCGTGCCCACACACGAGTGAACAAAATGGTATTATCGAACGCCGGCACAGACATGTTATTGAAACCAGTTTAACCCATCTTGCTCACTCTCACACTCCCCAACATTTTTGGGATTTTTTCATTTGAAACAACGGTTTATCTAATCAATCACATGCCCTCCAGAACCAACTCAAACAAATCTCCCTTTGAATGCCTATTTCACCGACCACCTGATTACTCTTTCCTACGAGTTTTTGGGTGTGAATGCTTCCCTTACCTACGACCTTATAACCCTCAAAAATGGACTTTAGGTCCATGCCTTGTGTCTTTCTGGGTTACAGTTTAATCCATCATGGATATCGCTACCTAGACCTACAAACTGACCACATCTACATTGCTCGTCATGTACGATTTAACGAGCACCTCTTTCCTTTCAACCCACCTGACACAACCACCTTACCGGAAGAATCCTCACCATATTACTCTTCCTATCCTACTCCACCTCCACCAAACTGTGAACCCAACCCTGTCCCACATCCTATCACCGAACCTATCAACCAGCCTGTACTTGTATCTGTCCAGTAAACTGCTTATGTCCCTATCACCGACGCTCTTCCTGACCTGAACCCATGTTCCTCGGGTGACCATGTCCAATCTTCTCAGCCCTCGACTGCCTCCCAGCCCTTGGCTCACACTAATCCACCACCTCGTGCTCGTCCACCCAATCTCCTTAAAATCCCAAGCCTACCATTCGCTATAATCCTTCCGCTTATCATGTCTCTACCGATCCTTACAGTTTTGTTGAGCCATCTTCCTTTAATGTCGCCAATAAATCTCCCGAATGGCGCCAAGCCATAGCTGAAGAGTTTGATGCACTAATTAGAAACGGAACATGGTCACTTGTACCTTGTGTTAAAAACACTAACGTTATTGATTATAAGTGGGTTTACAAGATTAAAAGGGATGCAAATGATAATGTTACACGTTATAAGGCGAGACTGGTTGCTAAGGGCTTTAACCAACGGCCTGGTATTGATTATCAGGAAACTTTCAGCCCTGTTGTCAAAGAAACAATAATACGAGTTTTGTTGTCTTTTGCTGTAACGAATCAATGGTCGCTTCGCCAACTAGATGTTCAAAATCTTTTTCTTCATGGCGAATTGAACGACACTATTATTTATGCCAGCGACCTTGCTTTATCGATGCATCCAAACCTGATCATGTCTGCTTGCTGCATAAGTCCTTCTAAGGACTCAACCAGGCACCACGTGCATGGTTTGAACGCCTCAATAACACTTTGCATCATCTGGGTTTCACTGGCTCCAAAACGGATCCCTCACTCTTTATTCTTAACAATGGTGGAACTTTGGTCTATGTAGATGATATTATTGTTACAGGCAACAACACCAATGCTATTAATGATGTTATTGCAAACTTGGGCACCTTCTTTGCAGTCAAAGACCTGGGGGACCTGCGCTACTTTCTGGGTATTGAAGTTATTCGTCATGGCAGCCAATTAATTTTCTCCTAGCAAAAATATATATCTAACTTGATCTAGAAGGCAGGTTTGTCAAATTGCAAACCAGTTCCCTCTCCTATGAGTACCTCTCAAATTCTCACTCACAATGACAGTCCAACTCTTGCTGACCCAACCAAGTATCATCAAATAGTGGTGGCTCTTCAGTATGCTTCCTTATCCAGACCTGACATTACTTTTGTTGTCAACAAAGTATGTCAGTATATGTGTGACACCCCAGGAAAACCAGGAAACCACGCAACCTAACTAGCTTCCTCAGTAACTACGTGCTAAATTTCGGGACGAAATTTCTTTCAACTTGGGGATGATGTGACAACTCGTATTTCAGAACCTATCTTTGTGCTTGATGTAACTTGTTTGAACGATATATGATTATATGATATGTGGTTTTAAATGAAATACTATGTTTGTATTATGTGATTGTGTGTAGTGTATGTATATATAATGTAATCGCACAATATCCTCTCGGCCCACACTCTTGCTCGAGCATTTGACCCAAAGGGGCAGCCCAAGATGGGTTCGACCCACCTCTCACACGCATAACCCTCATGAGGAGGGTGTATACTCCTCATTGTTTGCAAAACACACAACATACAAACCCTACTCTCTCTCTCTCTCTCCCTTTCTCTCCTTCGAAGGCCGACGGCAACATCCCATCTCCTCTCGAAGCTTTGTTGTTTGGATCAACCTTTGTTCTACCTTATAACCGGTTAGTGTTTAACAATTATTGTTTTGTCAGATGATATTATGGTTGCCATGATTTTAAGTGATAGCTAGGATTGTTCGTATGAATGATGAATGATTCTTGATGTTTTGGTAATGTATGAACAAATGAACAAGTGATGTATATTTGGTTGATGCTTTTAAATGATTGAACCGAACCTACATGACGATTTTGAAACTTGTTTTGATTTGGAATTGGGGTTTAGGTGATGATGCCCATATGAATCGGATTTGCATAATATTGATCTAGAACCGAATGGATGTTAATCAATCATTATGTTTCTGTTTTTGGATTGTTTGCATAATGAATATTGCATCTTAATGATTAACCAAACTATTTGATTCGATAAAGATTAAGATGGGTTGTTATGAATAAATGATTGTTTAGGGTTCATATGAATTCAAGGATAAATGTTTGATTTAATCGACTAAGGCAAACTTGGAGACTGTTAGTATTGTTTTGATCGACTGGATAGGAAATAGGAAACTGTTAGAATTGATTGTAACTGATTTCAAGAATTATGGAATGATATAACCGATCGCACAAGCCAGTCACACAAGCTTGGTACAACTGTTTATGCTCACAGTATAACCTAGTTATGCATGATCACACAAGGTGTTGTGGATCGCACAAGACCGTGTCAATCGCACAATACCTTGGGCCACACAAATGTTTAAGTTGTGCTATGTTGTTGGGCAGAACAACCCAATCGCACAAGTTATACTGGATCGCACAAGTGTAATTGGATCGCACAAGTTGATTGTCCGTTTACATGTTTGGGCCGTATAGGTTTTGGATTGCATTTGTTATTGGGCCGGGTTTGTTTGGATCGCACAACCCATTGTGAGTCACACAAGGTTGTGTTGGATACACAACAGGTTGGGCCGGTTGTTATTGGGCTTTAATTATTGAATCGCATAAGATGATTGGGCTCGCACAAGCTCAATAGCCCAATCATCTGAGTCGCACAAGTTTGGACATTATGTGTAATTGACTGTTAACGTGTTATATGTGTTCTACGTTTTGCCATGATCATTACGTGTTCGTAACATGTTCGCTTATGTGTAAACTTATGTGCACTACTTGAACCTAGACCTGACTTGTATGGTAACCATGTTAGGACGTGGTTGACCACTAGCAGCTCGATCGACCTTTTTGTTTATCTGCCAAGCTAATCTAAGGTGAGTTCACACTTTCTACAAGGCATGGGATTCCCGGTGGTTTGGGAATGGGTTAAGGAACTATATGGAAACCTGCATATTCTCCTTGGGTAGAATATGTACCTCCATCCTCCATGGGAAGGATGACAACATTAAACCTGCGTATTCTCCTTGGGTAGATTACGTACCTCCATCCTCAGTAGGAAGGATGACAACATATAACTTACTAGACAAAACTCTATCATGAAGTCCCTCATTTTTTTATCGACTTAATCGACGGGCCATTGGCGAACAGGTCATTAGTTAAATAGCGCTATTAGGTTTGACAAGCCTCACACTGTGCCGTAGAGGACGGGAGTGGACTAATGGATCTGGGCACTTAGTCAATGATGATAGGCATTGATGCAGGGCACATAAACATGTCTTCAGTCAGTAGTCGATATGGTAACGGGTCTAGTGGTTAACATTGGGTAGTCCCCACTGGTTATGGTTTGGGAAACAAGGAATTGGTTAACACATGGTTTTCGAAGTAACTTATGGTTTTTGGAACATTAAAATGAACACCCATCTATGAACTCGCTCAACTTTGTTGTTGATTCGTTACTATATGCCTTGCAGATCGTTAGGTGCTTAGATGGATCTTACACAGGAGGTCGGGGTCGTTGTGGGACATGGACTGTTGAGTTCCATGTTAAACATTTGAACTTTTAAACTTATGTTTTGGTTTTAAACTTTGTGCTTCCGCTGATATCTTGAAGTTAGTTAATTTGTTTTGGACACCAATTATATTGTGGTTGGTTTTATATGTACTTTAATACATTGTTCAATATGATTGGTGGTGTGATCCTGGTCATGTCACGCCTCCTGCGGTGATACTCCGCTTGTGGAATTTGGGGGTGTGACAGATTGGTATCAGAGCCATTGGTTATAGTGAACTTGGTTTTAAAAAGGGAAAGTCTTTTTGACAAAACCAGACTATAACCTGTACAGTGCTCAACGATCCACAACGACACTTCGCTCCACGTGCAAGGCTCAACACTATAGGTAATATGGTTTGTGTTTGTATTACCTGCCTGTTAATTAAAGCAGTGCATTGATCATGGTATGCCTAGTTAGTGTAACAATTGTTGCTTGAAACTCTGTGTGCTTGCTCTCTTCTGTCATCCCATACTTTCGCACTTTCGCGACACCTCTCTCACTTGTGTTTACTTCGATGTGAAGATCATGAGTGGACGCCTGAACTTGACTCAAGCCCAGCTGACAGTTCTAATCAATGAACAAGTTGCTGAGGCTCTAGCAGGAGCTCCAGCAGGAGCTCCAGCAGGAGGTATAGCCTGCTGTTTCGACCTATCCTAGGATGTTTAGGTCCTACTCTCGTGAACCAACTCTCGTGCATAACCTTGTCTTTTCTTTCTCGGGCGACAGGTCAGCATGCTTAGCCTCCCGTGTGTACATTCAAGACCTTTATAGATTGTCGACCTAGTACCTTCAGTGGTACAGAAGGAGTTGTAGGTCTTTTCCATTGGTTCGAGAAGATAGAATATGTTTTCGAGATGTGTGAATGCCCTGTTGCTAGTAGGGTGAAGTTTGCTACGGGAACTCTTGAAGGTGGTGCGCTCACTTGGTGGAACGCACAAGTTCAAATGCTAGGGTTGGCAGCTGCTAAGGCCACCCCATGGAATGACTTTAAGGACTTGATCAAGGAGGAGTATTGTCATCGTGATGACATCCACAAGCTAGAGGTGGAGTTTTACAACCTGAAAATGACGATGTCTGAAATTGAGGCGTATACGAAGAGATCGAATAAATTAGCTGCTTTATGTCCTGCTATGGTGGATCCTCCCTGCAAACGTATCGAGCTATACATCAAGGGTTTAGTGCCAGAGATTCAGAGTATGGTGACTTCAGCTATCCTCCTTACGATTCAGCAGGTCATACGACTATCCCACCGTCTCACTGATCAGACAGTTGAGCAGAACAGACTGCCAAAGCGTATTAGTGCTACCACTACTTCTGTTGCTCCTAGCGACAACAAGCGCAAGTGGGATGGAAATTCAAACAAGGGTTCAACTTCTGTTCAGTCTCAGCAGCGAAGGACTGATGTCTACAAGAGCCCTGGTCAACAAGGAGGGTACAAGGGAAATCAACCTAAGTGTAACCGTTGTAACTTGCACCACAGCGGGCCATGTAACAAGGGTCGCTGTCATAGGTGCAACAAACCTGGTCACGCAGCGAAGGATTGCAGGAGCCCATATCCTGCGAATCAGAATCGTCAGCAGCAGCAACAAGCTCCACAGAACCAACAACAGCAGCAGCAACAGGGTAATAATAAAGGGTGTTTTCAATGTGGGGTTGAAGGCCACTTCAAAAGGAACTGCGCACAGCTGAATCAGAACAACAACAACAACCAGGGAAATGGGAACAACAACGGGGGTAACAATGATGGAAATGGTGCCAGGGGACGCGATTTCGTGATTGGTCAGGGTGATGCTAGGAACGATCCCAACGTCGTGACGGGTAAGTTCCTACTGGATGATTTCTTTGTTTCTGTTTTATTCGATTAGGGTGCCGATACTAGTTATGTGTCCTTAAAAGTTAGTCAGATGCTTAAGCGTACCCCAATTCCCTTAAACATCAAGCATGTTGTAGAACTAGCACACAGTAAAAGTCTTGAGGCCACACACATAGTTAAGGGTTGTAATCTCGTATTAGTTGGTCAGACCTTCTCTATCGACCTTATCCCCATCGTTCTTGGTAGCTTCGACATCGTCATTGGGATGGATTCGTTATCCCAACATCGAGCAGAGATTATTTGCAAGGAGAAAATCGTCCGCATTCCTCGTTCTGGTGAGGAACCTCTCGTTACATGGCGACAAGAGTGGTGTTGTCGTAGGCATCATCTCTTTCCTTAAGGCCCAGAAGTATTTGTGAAAGGGCCACACTGCTATTCTAGCACTCGTTACTGACACCTCAACGAAAGAGAAGAAGATAGAAGACATTCCGATCGTACGTGACTTTCCTGAGGAATTTCCTGGACTTCCGCCTCATCGTCAGGTCTAGTTTCAAATCGAGCTAGCTCCTGGAGCAGCACCCATAGCTCGCGCACCTTATCGCTTAGCCCCATCAGAATTAGAAGAATTGTCTGCACAACTGCAAGAGCTCTTGGAAAAGGGTTTCATTCGTCCTAGCTCTTCGCCCTGGGGAGCTCCAGTCTTGTTTGTGAAGAAGAAAGACGGTACCTTTCGAATGTGCATTGACTATCGTGAACTCAACAAGGTGACCGTGAAGAATCATTATCCTATTCCCCACATCGATGACCTGTTCGACCAGTTGCAAGGGTCGAGCTTTTACTCTAAGATTAACTTGAGATCGGGTTATCATCAGGTGAGAGTCCGAGACGAGGACATCTCCAAGACAGCATTCAGGACTCGTTACGGACACTACGAGTTCCTGGTCATGCCTTTTGGGCTAACGAATGCACATGCGGTCTTCATGGATCTTATGAACTGAGTGTGCAAACCTTACTTGGATAAGTTCGTTATTGTGTTTATCGACAACATCCTGATCTATTCCAAGAGTCAGGAGGAACACGAGTGTGATCTGCGACTCATTTTGGAACTTCTTCGAACAGAACAGCTTTATGCTAAGTTTTCAAAATGCGACTTTTGGCTTCGTGAAGTCCATTTCCTAGGCCACGTGGTAAATAAGGATGGGATTCATGTCGATCCATCCAAGGTTGACTCAATCAGGAATTGGCCAGCACCTCGAACTCCAACTGAAATCTGCCAATTTTTGGGATTGGCGGGGTAATACAGAAGGTTTATCAAGGATTTCTCGAAGATTGCGCAGCCTCTTGCTGTCCTTACTCAGAAGGGTGTCACATACCGTTGGGGTGATGCTCAGGAATCCGCATTTCAGCAGCTGAAGTTGAAGCTTTGTAGCGCACCTATTCTCTCGTTGCCTGAAGGCACAGACGATTTTGTGGTTTATTGTGACGCGTCAATCCAAGGACTTGGTTGTGTGTTGATGCAACGTGAGAAAGTCATTGCTTACGCATCACGCCAACTTAAAGTTCACGAAAAGAACTACACTAATCATGACTTGGAGTTGGGAGCAGTGGTGTTTGCTCTTACGATATGGAGACATTACTTGTATGGTACCAAGTGCACCATTTACACCGATCACAAGAGTCTCTAGCATATCTTCGATCAGAAGGAGTTGAACATGCGACAGCGTCATTGGGTCAAACTCCTTAACGACTATGAATGCACAATCAGATACCATCCAGGCAAGGCCAATGTTGTGGCTGATGCCCTCAGTCGAAAGGAAACCAAACCTAAGCGTGTACGTGCGTTACAGCTTACCATTCACTCTAGTCTTCCTGCCCAAATTCGTGATGCTCAGGTCGAAGCATTGAAAGAAGAGAACATCAAGGCTGAGTCCATGCGAGGATTGTAGAAACGGTTTGAACTAAAGGAAGACTGTTGTAACAATACGGATACTGATAATCGAAAGATTAACAGGACCATTGTGACACCCTAGACAATCCCACATTGGCCGTGGCCAGGAGAGATCCTCGGTTCTTAAGTAATGCCCTGCCTCTTAAATCACCAACGCGTTTTGGGCTTAGTTAGCTGTGGAGCACATGAAAAACTCCACAGTTAAGCGTGCTCAGGTGGAAGTAGTACCAGGATGGGTGACCTCATGGGAAGTCTCCACAGGAGCAACCAAAAACAAATCCGTGAGTTCCTGGATGGGCAACCCATTGGGGGCAGAGCGGACAATCTTGGTGATGAGAGGGGTCGGATGTTACAAATGGTATCAGAGCCACTCCTGTGCCGTTCGGGATGATGGGGCAAACCTCATCAAGGACGATGAGTCCCTAAGGGGGGGGGGTGATTGTAACAATATGGATACTGACAATCGAAAGATTAACAGGACCACTGTATGTTTCGATTGTCAGTGTCCGTATTGTTACAATCACCACTACACTCTAGTATCACGCAAGTCATGTAGGAGGTAGGAAGAACAAGCTTCCATTTAAAAGATCGAAAGAGAATAAATAAAAGCAAATGAAGTAGCATGCAAGTTGTTTCAAACAAAACACAAGAATAAAGATCTAAAACTATAGACTAGGTTAAAGCATTCCTACTTTTCCTAATTCCCTACGGTTATGGCTCTGATACCAATCTGTCACACCCCAACCGATGGCGGAAACATCGGAGTGAGACGAAATAGATTGCAAGAGACTTCATAACACTATTTGTGACAAGTATTTAAATAATAAATTTCCATTTCATTTCTAAAGAGTCAATTACAAAGATTTGAAATAAATACAACATGAGTAACGAAATACAATACAATAAGAATACAAATTTAAAGTGTGTATCTAAGGATCCTACTAGATTCCATGCATCACCGACATCATCGCTAAACCTGCAACATGTTTTAAAAGTGTAGTTCAATACAAAAAGTATTGGCGAGCATACAAGTTTGGTGCGTAGTATAAGTATAAAAATAATAAGGGACAATCCACATGGCAAACCTAGTTATCAAGATTAACGTATAAACTGGCATGCGATTTACAAGTCAACCCTCTGTTTACGCAAGTATGAATGAAAATTTAACATGACCTCTAGTCTACGGGCGGTGCGTTACTCCTATAGCGCTATACATGTTAAAAGGATGCTCGTATGAAGCTAATGACAAGTTCATCACATAAGTATGGTCCAGAAAAACACGAATCAAGCATAACAAATAGTAAGCATGTATTGGATTGTTTATTTATGTATTTGCATAAGAATATGTATAATAAGTGTGTTTTGTATATAAAAACATGTTACACCCAAAAGTGTAAAACGGTAAAATGGGTCAAGTATACTCACATAATTGCTAAGTCTTCCGATTATCCAAGTGTTGACGAGCGTAATAGATTAGGAGAATGGAACACCGAGGTCACCCTATATGGGCAAACGATGGTGCATGAGTAAACGGAATTACGACGGAGGATTTAAAGTGTAATATAAAGTCTATCTAGTCGATGGATAAGTATATGTATTTTTACATATATATATTTTATATAGTTTATGCAAAAAAATTAATTTAAGTCTATCGAGAATATTTCTCAAAATAAATATACATCTATAAGTAATGTTACAAAAGTTATTTGTATCCGATACGTTTCGTTTTATAATTAAACATGTATAGTTTTACTGATTTTTACGAAAAACGGGCAGAGTTTCCTCTGTTTTTGGATGATCCCGACAACACAAGTTGTTGATACAACATTCAAAATTCAACAACAATATATGTATATCTCTTTGTAAGGTTGTCAAATACAACAAAACAAATAAAATATGTTACGATGGTTTGAGTTAAGTTTTACGCTACATAATGAAAATTATATACAATAACATAAACAATATTCTCGTTGCTAATAATTTTTACCAAATGTCGTGTTGACCCGTATTAAC
Source organism: Helianthus tuberosus (assembly GCA_030545235.1). Lineage (NCBI taxonomy): Eukaryota > Viridiplantae > Streptophyta > Magnoliopsida > Asterales > Asteraceae > Helianthus > Helianthus tuberosus. The sequence goes on along the minus strand of CM060397.1, from coordinate 108,855,526 downwards.
TGGTTAACCAGTTTGACCGCGTGTGGTCCAAGTTTGACTCGAATAGAAACTGAACTGAGACACGAGTCAAGAGCCGAGCCATCTGCACCACAATCGCCGCCAATGTCAGTGTCTCCTGACCTGACTCAAAACAAACCGAAATTGGAACTGAGTCGATTTATCCCGTGTCGTGAACCCGAACCGACTGGAGCAACAAAAACAATCGGTGTTGAGTCGGAATTTAAACAAAATACAAGTTGAATCAAAACTGACCTGAAACAAATCGGACCTAGAGGAGACTGAACCAGTTGACCCGAGACTCGAGTGAACGAGGACCCGAACCTGCGACGAAATAAATCACAACCTGAGATCTACAACCGAACTAAGAACCGAGTTTAAAACTTGAAATGAATACAAACCTAACTGATGTCGACCAGAGTTGATTTACGTCGCCCAGAACTCGAACCCGAAACCAGAGTTGAACCAGTCAGAACCTGAAGTCCGCTGAACCAACACCCGAACAGCAGCCAACCCGAGCATGCTTCAACCACACACACTCGACAGTCTTCAAATTAGAACCGATCTTCAAAATCATCATCCTACGTTGGTCTGAAGTGGTGAAGGAGCAATTACCGGAGCAACTCGTCGAACAAACAGAATTGCCACCGCCGTAACCAGAGGGTGTCGCCGCCGTGAGCGGCTGTGCTTCTGTCGTCTTCAGCTGTCGTCCTCCTCCCTCTCCCGATTTCTCTTCTCCTATTGTTTCTCCTCTGTCTCCCTTTCACCTCGTCGCCACCAGACGGTGGTGGTGGCCAGCCGCTTCAATTAGAGGTGGTAAACAGGTGGGGGGTATAACAAGATAATGGGGTGTTTGTCGGACCCATCACGGCGCCGGAGAGGGAGTTCCGGTGGCCGGATGTGTCGAGAAGGAGGAGCAGGGTCGATGGGTGTGTGAGTAAACCAGGTTTTATGTGTGTGTGTGTCTTGTTTTGAGGAGATGAAGTTGTAGGGAACTTTTGAGAGGGAAAGGGGTTGATGAACGGCTGCAAACAAAATTCATAGGGTTTTACTAGTCTTAAATAGTTAGGTTAAGTGTTTTAAATAGGCAGGGTTTGTAATTTGGTTGGGTCCAAGGCCCATTAGCACATAACCCGTTTCTTATACGGTCCAATGGTATTTCTATAACCCGTTTACACTCTCGAACGTTGTAAAATATTAATTCTTCTCCGTTTTCTGATTCAGTTTTTAACTACGAATATATATATATATATATATATATATATATATATATATATATATATATATATATATATATATAATAGAATACAGAAATACGAGGCGTTACAGTCTCCCCTCCTTTAGGAAATTTCATCCCGAAATTTATTCAGAAGAAAGACTTGAAAAGGTTTTGGGAAACAGAAGAGGATTGTTTAAAATTGAGGCTCGAAGTTTGAGGCGTTTTAAAAAGTATGAAATTTGAGGAACGTAGAGATAGGTTTGTAAAAAGAGGTTTGACTAGAATGATTTAAGGCATTAGTCATAAATAAAACGTGCATGTGTGTGTATAGGCAAACGAGTTTAAACAAGTTTGAATAACTCAAAATGAAGAGGTAACTTTAAAATATGATATCCAATGAGTAAAACTTTCGTATATAACGGTAAGCATTTCAATGAAAAGTGTTGTAAATTGTAAGAAGAAGTTCGTTGATTTCAAAGAAGAGTAATAAATCACTTGTTTGTAAGAAATCATTTATTTACGAGGAACGAGAACATTAGGCACTTTAAGTAAAACGATCTTGGAGGTAACGGCCAATTAAGTGTGTTTGCACATAAATAAAGAATAGAAAGATAGTTTTAACCAAGAAAGTACTTTAAACTTCGAATGTGTAAACGGATTTGTTCGTAACGAGGCTTGTACGAAGGACAACGGATAACGGGGAATAACAGAGGTAGGAGAAGAAATGATTGATCTAATAAACGAATGTGAGTATAAGAATGGTATGCATATTGAAAGCGATGAGTTAAGAATGGGGTCTCGTCATGGATAATCGGATATCGCGCGTTTAGCAACGCGTTTGTGAGTTGTTAAAGTTTTCGTATTAGGTCTAAATAGGTCTACAAAACACTGAATTTCTCATGGCACGTTTTACGAAAGTTTGGTAACATGGTGAAAACACTTATATATAGGAAGTACCTACGGCGTATCCACCATGTTTTGACTGTGTTACGTCTGTTTCGTTATTTGTGTCATGTTACGTTCCATGTCATACCATACCTAGTAGTACACTCTATGATTCTCATACGCCCATCACTATAATCCTGTGTGCACCCGCGATTATACTGACTGTCCCATGATCCACGTAGCTTGTACTAGTTGCGTTTGAATTAGGGTATACATAAATTTTGAAAATTAGAACGATTACGTATACGAATGTAGTGTATAAGCATGTTGATGTTTAAGCATGTATGGGACCCATGTAAGCGAATCCCTCGGATTCCGCTCGCGTACGAGTACGAATGTATAAATCATGAATATGAATGTAAGCATGCGTATGAATATATATAATAGTATAAGTATGAATAAGTATGTTGGTATGAACATGAAACGTATGAGTATGAACATGAAAAGTAAATCAGTATGAATGTAAGTAGGTATAAGTAATGACAATTGTGTGTACGAAATAAATTGAATACAACGAATTTGAGCATGTAAAATGATCAAGAAGTTGTGGGTATGTAAAACGAATGATACATGAAGTTGTCGTGTGATATTGACTAAAAGGTATATGATGGTATGCGTGTATAGTTATTTAAGCGAAACATTGAGTTTATCGAATCGAAATAGATTGTGTTTGACTAGTAATGTAGATTCTAGTTTGTAAATGTAAGAAAAATATAAGGTACTTATTGGTTATACATAACATATTTTGTAAGGAATGGAAATGCTACTTTTGTTTTAAAAGAAGATTTACGTAAGTTGAAGATTGTCAGTCCCCATGAAGTCTTCCTGCCCACGTGTTTAAAACTTTGAATGACGTACTTAGCGGTGTATAAAAGTTCATTGTAAATAATAAGTTCGTATTATTTCAAAGGATCTTGCAATAAGATATAAAATTTGAAATTTGAAGGTTCTTGTGAAAACGTTGGTTCTTAAAAGAAGTTTAGCAATGAACTTAGTGTTCATTGAAAAGAGTTTTTAACAACATGATTGGTTGGTTTTGAAAAAGAGTTTGTGTTAAAACGATTTGATAATATCTATAAGATCTTATCAATATATGAGGAAGATGGTTTGATTTACGACTGAGAATGAAAGTCTTTAGTATAATAATATAATGTGAGCGCGTTTTAGTGATTAAATTAAATATGAAGTTCATGGGCAAGAGATCCATTGGGCCGATTAAGTTGATAGGTAGCATTTCGCAAGATTTTGAAATTCGGGTGATAAAACGTTTTAAAGCATTATTAAGAATTTTCGTGTATATGATTTACGTGAAATAGAATATGAGATAAAGAATACGTTTGATAAACTAATAAATTTTGAAATTCGCGTAAGTAAGTATTTTGACGAATGATAAACGATTTAGGTGTAAAATAGGACTGTGTTGTATGATGAAGTCTCTTTTCGAAAGAAAATTTTGGTAACGATCACCTAGGTAAGGGGATCACCCCTAACTCGTCGGTGAGGTCGTTTTAATAAAAGGAGTGGAGTTAATCATCAAGGTAAGGAAATCACTCCTATCTCGATTATATGTCTCCATTTTGGTGTTACAAAGAATGTAAACAAAATCGAGTGACTTTTTGAAATCATGCATATGTATAAATGTATGAAAAGATCTAGTATGATGTGTGTGTGAGAAAAAAAAATGATCTCGAAAATAAATTGGAATTTGAAATGAGAGAATTGTGTCATATAAAAGCGATGATAGTAAAGCATAGGTTTGATTAAAACTTGGATTGTTCCAAAACGGAACTTTGACTAAACCAAAGTGGTCGAAATTTCCTTTGAATTTGAGAAACATTCTTTGGCCTAATAGGTGGAATACTCTCGCCGATATCTCGGTTAACGGTATTCACCCTTCCAGTGACTACATGTTCCAAATCAATCGGAAATTCGAGACTTGGCGGGATTTTTGAAAATCAAGGAGCGGAACTAGTCGACAAGGTGCGGGTTTCACCCATAACTTGACGATTTCCTACCCTAAATGTGGTTGGTACTCGTCAGGTCAAAAATTTAATTTTGACTTGTTAACGAGGGTCCACGAGAATTTGAAATTCGAAATTACCATTAAGATGTGGATTTCACTCCTAACTTAATGGTGAATTTCGTGTAAAAATAGAATCAAGCGGAATGAGAGCCGTTTACCGAATTGTGGGTTTCACACCTATTTTGGTAAACTCGTCTCGTTTGTATAATATGAGTGTTTTCGAGTTTTAAGAAAATGGAGTAAAATGCATTAGGAAAGCGTAAGTTGAGGAATAATGAAGCAAATATTTACACATAAAAAGGTATGTCAAGAGTAACATATAAAGAACAGAACAATTAAACAAGAAATAACACATAATAAAGCAAGTATAGCATGTCAAGTGTTATACAAAAGTAACAAATATGTTTAAAAGATCGAAAGAGAATAAATAAAAGCAAATGAAGTAGCATGCAAGTAGTTTCAAACAAAACACAAGAATGAAGATCTAAAACTATAGACTAGGTTAAAGCATTCCTACTTTTCCTAATTCCCTACGGTTATGGCTCTGATACCAATCTGTCACACCCCAACCGATGGCAGAAACATCAGAGTGAGACAAAATAGATTGCAAGAGACTTCATAACACTATTTGTGACAAGTATTTAAATAATAAATTTCCATTTCATTTCTAAAGAGTCAATTACAAAGATTTGAAATAAATACAACATGAGTAACGAAATACAATACAATAAGAATACAAATTTAAAGTGTGTATCTAAGGATCCTACTAGATTCCATGAATCACCGACATCATCGCTAAACCTGCAACATGTTTTAAAAGTGTAGTTCAATACAAAAAGTATTGGCGAGCATGCAAGTTTGGTGCGTAGTACAAGTATAAAAATAATAAGGAACAATCCACATGGCAAACCTAGTTATCAAGATTAACGTATAAACTGGCATGCGATTTACAAGTCAACCCTCTGTTTACGCAAGTATGAATGAAAATTTAACATGACCACTAGTCTACGGGCGGTGCGTTACTCCTATAGTGCTATACATGTTAAATGGAGGCTCGTACGAAGCTAATGACAAGTTCATCACATAAGTATGGTCCAGAAAAACACGAATCAAGCATAACAAATAGTAAGCATGTATTGGATTGTCTATTTATGTATTTGCATAAGAATATGTATAATAAGTGTGTTTTGTATATAAAAACATGTTACACCCAAAAGTGTGAAAACGGTAAAATGGGTCAAGTATACTCACATAATTGCTAAGTCTTCCGATTATCCAAGTGTTGACGAGCGTAATAGATTAGGAGAATGGAACACCGAGGTCACCCTATATGGGCAAACGATGGTGCATGAGTAAACGGAATTACGACGGAGGATTTAAAGTGTAATATAAAGTCTATCTAGTCGATGGATAAGTATATGTATTTTTACATATATATATTTTATATAGTTTATGCAAAAAAAAATAATTTAAGTCTATCGAGAATATTTGTCAAAATAAATATACATCTATAAGTATTGTTACAAAAGTTATTTGTATCCGATACGTTTCGTTTTATAATTAAACATGTATAGTTTTACTGATTTTTACGAAAAACGGGCAGAGTCTCCTCTGTTTTTGGACGATCCCGACAACACAAGTTGTTGATACAACATTCAAAATTCAACAACAATATAAGTGTATCTTTTTGTAAGGTTGTCAAATACAACAAAACAAATAAAATATGTTACGATGGTTTGAGTTAAGTTTTACGCTACATAATGAAAATTATATACAATAACATAAAAAATATTCTCGTTGCTAATAATTTTTACCAAATCTCGTGTTGACCCGTATTAACTGGTTAACCGGTTTGACCGCGTGTGGTCCAAGTTTGACTCGAATAGAAACTGAACTGAGACACGAGTCGAGACCCGAGCCATCTGCACCACAGTCGCCGCCAATGTCGGTGTCTCCGGACCTGACTCGAAACAAACCGAAATTGGAACTGAGTCGAGTTATCCCGTGTTGTGAACCCGAACCGACTGGAGCAACAAAAACAATCGGTGTTGAGTCGGAATTTAAACAAAATACAAGTTGAATCAAAACTGACCTGAAACAAATCGGACCTAGACGAGACTGAACCAGTTGACCCGAGACTCGAGTGAACAAGGACCCGAACCTGCGACGAACAAATCACAACCTGAGATCTACAACCGAACTAAGAACCGAGTTTAAAACCTGAAATGAATACAAACCTAACTGATGTCTACCGGAGTTGATTTATGTCGCCAGGAACTCGAACCCGAAACCGGAGTTGAACCAGTCGGAACCTGAAGTCCGCTGAACCAACACCCGAACCGCAGCTAACCCGGGTATGCTTCAACCACACACACTCGACAATCTTCAAAATAGAACCGATCTTCAAAATCATCATCCTACGTTGGTCTGAAGTGGTGAAGGAGCAATTACCGGAGCAACTCGTCGGACAAACAGAATCGCCGCCGCCGTAACCAGAGGGTGTCGCCGCCGTGAGCGGCGGTGCTGCTGTCGTCTTCAGCCGTCGTCCTCCTCCCTCACCCGTTTTCTCTTCTCCTATCGTTTCTCCTTCGTCTCCCTTTCACCTCGTCGCCACCAGACGGTGGTGGTGGCCGGCCCTCTTCAATTAGAAGTGGTAAACAGGTGTGGGGGGTATAACAAGATAATGGGGTGTTTGTCGGACCCATCACGGCGCCGGAGAGGGAGTTTCGGTGGCTGGATGTGTCGAAAAGGAGGAGCAGGGTCGATGGGTGTGTGAGTAAACCAGGTTTTATGTGTGTGTGTGTGTCTTGTTTTGAGGAGATGAAGTTGTAAGGAGCTTTTGAGAGGGAAAGGGGTTGATGAACGGCTGCAAACAAAATTCATAGGGTTTTACTAGTCTTAAATAGTTAGGTTAAGTGTTTTAAATAGGTAGGGTTTGTAATTTGGTTGGGTCCAAGGCCCATTAGCACGTAACCCGTTTCTTGTATGGTCCAATGGTATTTCTATAACCCGTTTACACTCTCGAACGTTGTAAAATATTAATTCTTGTCCGTTTTCCGATTCGGTTTTTAACTACGAATATATATATATATATATATATATATATATATATATATATATATATATATATATATATATAAGATAATAAAATAGAATACGGAAATACGAGGCGTTACAACGGTGCTTACTACTTGACGGGGCGCATCTGGGTTCCATTTTATGGTAACCTGCGTGAGCTTGTGATGGATGAAGCTCACAAGTCTCGTTACTCAGTACATCCTGGTTCCGATAAAATGTACCACGATCTCAAAGCTACGTACTGGTGGCCCCACATGAAAGCTAACATAGCGACCTATGTTAGTAAATGTTTCACTTGTGCAAGAGTCAAGGTCGAATACCAGAAGCCATTAGGCCTACTTCAACAACCAGAGATCCCAACATGGAAATGGGAGCAAATTTCCCTGGACTTCGTTACTGGCTTACCTAGATCTCAGCGAGGAAACGATACCATTTGGGTGATAGTGGATCGACTAACCAAGTCTGCACACTTCCTGGCTATAAAAGAAACGGATAAGTTCTCTACTCTAGCAGACATCTACTTGAAGGAAGTAGTCTCGAGGCACGGGGTGCCAACCTCCATCATTTCTGATCGTGATCCACGTTTTACCTCTGATTTGTGGCAGGCGGTGCACAAATCCTTTGGCTCGCATCTAGACATGAGCACAGCATATCATCCACAGACGGATGGGCAGATTGAACGCACCATTCAAACTCTTGAAGACATGCTTCGAACATGTGTAATCGACTTTGGTAATGGCTGGGAAAGACACCTACCTTTGGTAGAGTTTTCGTATAACAACAGTTACCATACTAGCATCCAGGTTGCTCCGTACGAGGCTTTGTATGGACGGAAATGCCGATCACCCTTATGCTGGGCAGAAGTTGGTGACAGTCAAATCACTGGCCCAGAACTCGTCGTCGACACGATGGAAAAGATTGCCCAAATACGACAACGAATGGCGGCAGCTCGTGACCGTCAAAAAAGCTATGCTGATAAGCGCAGGAAACCACTCGAGTTCCAGGTTGGGGATCGAGTGCTACTAAAAGTCTCACCTTGGACAGGTGTGGTTCGTTTTGGCAAGCGAGGCAAGCTAAATCCACGTTATGTTAGACCGTTCGAAATCACTGAGAGAATTGGCAAGGTGGCCTATAGATTGAATCTACCTGAAGAACTCAGTGGAGTTCACAACGTATTCCATGTGTCAAATCTGAAGAAGTGGCTGTCAGATGAGACCCTCATAGTTACTCTCAAGGAACTCACTATCGACGATCAGTTGCAATTCGTCGAGGAACCAGTAGAGATTACAGACCGAGACGTTAAGGTTCTCAAGCGTACCAGGATACCAATTGTTCGAGTTCGTTGGAACTCCCGTCGTGGCCCAGAGTTCACCTGGGAACGAGAAGACCAAATGAAACACAAGTATCCCCAATTGTTCGAGAAAAGCAAAACCACTACTGAGGCTGAAGCTACTGCAGAATTTCGGGACGAAATTCCAAACCAACGGGGGAAGGATGTGACACCCCAGGAAACCACGCAACCTAACTAGCTTCCTCAGTAACTACGTGCTAAGTTTCGAGACGAAATTTCTTTCAACTTGGGGATGATGTGACAACTCGTATTTCAGAACCTATCTTTGTGCTTGATGTAACTTGTTTGAACGATATGTGATTATGTGATACGTGGTTTTAAATGAAATATTATGTTTGTATTATGTGATTGTGTATAATGTATGTATATATAATGTAATCGCACAATATCCTCTCGGCCCACACTCTTGCTCGAGCATTTGACCCAAAGGGGCAGCCCATGATGGGTTCGGCCCACCTCTCATGAGGAGGGTGTATACTCCTCATTGTTTGCAAAACACACAACACACAAACCCTACTCTCTCTCTTTCTCTCCTTCGAAGGCCAACGGCAACATCCCCTCTCCTCTCGAAGCTTTCTTGTTCGGATCAACCTTTGTTCTACCTTATAACCGGTTAGTGTTTCACAATTATTGTTTTGTTAGATGATATTATGGTTTCCATGATTTTAAGTGATAGCTAGGATTGTTCGTATGAATGATGAATGATTGTTGATGTTTTGGTAATGTATGAACAAATGAACAAGTGATGTATACTTGGTTGATGCTTTTAAATGATTGAACCGAACCTACATGATGATTGTGAAACTTGTGTTGATTTGGAATTAGGGTTTAGGTGATGATGCCCATATGAATCGGATTTGCATAATATTGATCTAGAACCGAATGGATGTTAATCTACCATTATGTTTCAGTTTTCGGATTGTTTGCATGATGAATATTGCATCTTAATGATTAACCAAACTATTTGATTTGATAAAGATTAAGATGGGTTGTTATGAATAAATAATTGTTTAGGGTTCATATGAATTCAAGGATAAATGTTTGATTTAATCGACTAAGGCAAACTTGGAAACTGTTAGTATTGTTTTGATCGACTGGATAGGAAATAGGAAACTGTTAGAATTGATTGTAACTGATTTCAAGAATTATGGAATTATATAACCGATCGTACAAGCCAGTCGCACAAGCCAGTCGCACAAGCTTGGTACAACTGTTTATGCTCACAGTACAACCTAGTTATGCATGATCGCACAAGGTATTGTGGATCGCACAAGACCGTGTCAATCACACAATACCTTGGGCCACACAAATGTTTAAGCTGTGTTATGTTGTTGGGCCGAACAGCCCAAAAACCAATCGCACAAGTTATACTGGATCGCACAAGTGTAATTGGACCGCACAAGTTGATTTTCCGTTTACATGTTTGGGCCGTATAGGTTTTGGATTGCATTTATTATTGGGTCGGGTTTGTTTGGATCGTACAACCCGTTGTGAGTCACACAAGGTTGTGCTGGACGCACAATAGGTTGGGCCAGTTGTTATTGGGCTTAATTATTGAATTGCACAAGATGATTAGGCTCGCACAAGCTCAACGGCCCAATCATCTGAGTCGCACAAGTTTGGACATTATGTGTAATTGACCGTTAACGTGTTAAATGTGTTCTACGTGTTGTCATGATCATTACGTGTTCGTAACCTGTTCCCTTATGTGTAAACTTATGTGTACTACTTAAACCTAGACCTGACTTATATGGTAACCATGTTAGGACGAGGTTGACCACTAGCAGCTCGATCGACCTTTTTGTTTATCTGTCGAACTAATCTAAGGTGAGTTCACATTTCTACAAGGCATGGGATTCCCGGTGGTTTGGGAATGGGTTAAGGAACTATATGGAAACCTGCATATTCTCCTTGGGTAGAATATGTACGTCGATCCTCCATGGGAAGGATGCCAACATTAAACCTGCGTATTCTCCTTGGGTAGATTATGTACCTCCATCCTCCGTAGGAAGGATGACAGCATATAACTTACTAGACAAAACTCTATCATGAAGTCCCTCATTTTTATATTGACTTAATCGCCGGGCCATTGGTGAACAGGTCATTAGTTAAATAGCGCTATTAGGTTTGACAAGCCTCACACCGTACCGCAGAGGACGGGAGTGGACTAATGGATTTGGGCACTTAGTCAATGATGATAGACATTGACGCAAGGCACATAAACATGCTTTAGTCAGTAGTCGATATGGTTACGGGTCTAGTGGTTAACATGGGGTAGTCCCCACTGGTTATGGTTTGGGAACCAAGGAATTGGTTAACACATGGTTTTCGAAGTAACTTATGGTTTTTGGAACAACATTAAAACGAACACCCATCTGTGAACTCGCTCAACTTTGTTATTGATTCGTTACTATATGCCTTGCAGGTCGTTAGGTGCTTAGATGGAGCTTGCACAGGAGGTCGAGGTCGTTGTGGGACATGGACTGTTAAGTTCAATGTTAAAAATTTGAACTTTTAAACTTATGCTTTGGTTTTAAACTTTATGCTTCCGCTGATATCTTGAACTTAGTTAATTTGTTTTGGACACCAATTATATTGTGGTTGGTTTTATATGTACTTTAATACATTGTTCAATATGATTGGTGGCGTGATCCTGGTCATGTCACGCCTCCTGCGGTGATACTCCGCTTGTGGAATTTGGGGGTGTGACAATATGCACACTCCCACTGAAAACCATTGGTCGGCTGTTAAGTGTATATTACCAAAAGATTTATTTTTAATGATTGTAGGAGACATCGAAGCAAGAGAAGAATGGTTTCAAGAACGTTACGACGGGAGGGACAAATGAAGTTTCACACTGATACAAAAATGCACATCCGCCATTCGCCAACTAGCAACAGGTAACCTTCTCGATCAATTTGATGAATACTTAGCTATGTAGGAAAGAACTTCACGTGAATGTCTGCAATTCTTTTGTAACACGATCATTAAATTGTATGCCAAAGAGTTTCTACGTAAACCGACGAGACACGACATCGCACGTATTTACGCCGTGCATGAGGCTAGATGGCATTTTCCAGGATTGCTCGGTAGCATCGATTGTACACATATCCAATGGAGAAATTATCCAAGAGAGTTGCGAGGGGCGTATGTTAGGGGTGACATCAAAAGACCAACCATCATACTTGAAGCGGTGACGTTGAATGATTTATGGTTTTTGCATTCATATTTTGGTGTTCCTGGTTTAAACAACGACATCAATTTTTATACACATCGTCGTTGTTTCAAAGTGTAACAGATAGTGCCGCACCCTTCTGTCATTTTTTTGTTAACAAAAGATATTACAAGCGAGGCTATCTTCTTGTGGATGGTATCTACCCATCATGGTATGTTTTTGTGAAAGCTCTTTCATTTCCTGTCAAGGTTAAAGAAAAGATGTTCAAGAAGTTGCAAGAATCGACAAGAAAAGATGTTGAGTGTAATGCCATGCGTCCCTAAACTTTTATCTTTTGACAATTCTAGTCCTTATACTATGTGAAACTTGACTCTTATGATACTTGAAACTTTGTGAGACTTGATTCTTGAAACTAGAGACTTGATACTCGATACTTGATTCTCGACTCTTGAAACTATTAAACGAGACTCTTGATACTTATGGAACGAGAAACTTTGAGACTTTGTTAAAACTAAGAGACTTGACACTTATGTAAACTTGGAAACATGGAAACTTTTGTGTTAACAATCTTTTCATGTAATAATATTACACAATAATACGCAACGCAACACCTAATCTAGCTCGCAAGACGAACCAAAGTCGGAAAATCTAGCAAACGGGTTTCGGCTGTCCGAATGGACATCCGATCGGAGGGCCATTCGACCGAACAGCCATCCGATCCAACACCTGCACCGCCTTACTTACCCTCTTGCACTATAAATACGAGTTGTCACATCATTCTTCACTGATGTGACAGGCTCCTCCGACCAGACGCACACACTCTCGTTCTAAGGCACTTTTCTTCCATTTGCAGACAATTCTTGTAAGTTTTCTTCGTGATTCTTGTACAACTATCACCTATACACACTTCCTCACTAGGTTCTTCATCAAAATCTTACTTTTCACCGTGAAATCACTTGGATTTGGACTCTTAAGGGTGACGACATCATGGCAGGTTGTACAATCCGAAGGGTGATGTCATTCCGACAAGATCTAGTCCAGATCTAAGAGATTTTCACTTGTTTTACCGCAAATCTTTACTAATTCCGGACGTTTTCAACTGATTTCATGCTTTTCTTCAAATCTTCTTAAACTTTATACTTAAACCGATGGAATCTAGACCCAAAACAGGCTTAGGACTTGTTCCTTAGTCTGGAGTCGGCTCGATAACGGGATTCTACCAGAGAAGATGACCGGGTTACGGGTCAGACATGAAACTTTGTCAAGCACAGTCACCCAATCGAACGGCGTGATTCCCGTCTGATCAGACAAGCTGAAGTTTGGTGGGTTTCCGTTGTCTTGATACTTTACCACGTCGTCTTGGTTAAACTCGAATTCAGAAATTTTACAAAGGTTGCAAAAGAAAAAGGCTCACACAGTCGAATGACCATCCGATCGGAAGGTCGTCCGATCGAACGATCATCCGACCGAACGACCTGTTTCCCATAACCTTCAATACTTAGACTATTTGAATTAAAACTTTAAACTATGAAACTTATACTCGAACAGTCATCCGACCGAACGGTCATCCAATCGGATGACCATCCGATCGAACGACTTGGATTTATACTACAACGAAACTTCAAAAGTTGAAACATTTTGGAAACTCACCTATTGATCGAATGACCCTTCGATCGAATGGTCATCTGTCTGGATGACCATCCGATCAAATGGTGGTCCGTCTAAATCTAACAGGTCGTCCGACCGGATGACCATCCGTCCGGATGGCCATCCGATTAGGAACCTGGTCTGACACTTTGCACTTTTCAATATTCTGGTCGACGCTTATCTGTTAAACTATAATCAGGCTGACTCCAGCGCTCCTTCAATCCAGTAGTAGGTGTCGATACTTAGCACCCACTTTGAGTATACTCGATCCCTTTTTGTTTTAAACAATTTTGGGATGCAACATGTATTCTATAAACTTGAAACTTGTTTGGAAACATACTCTATCCTCTGTGAACGTGAAACTTGATAATTTTTTTTGGATTCTTGATACTTATGCTATGTGAACGTTTAATCCCTATGTGTGGTTCCGCCTTAACAATAGTAGCGCTATAGGGGTAATGCACCTCCCCGTTAGTCTTTGGGGTATTGTTAGGAGGAGTCTATTTTGCTTTCCTTGAGACTTGGGAAAGTGGTTAACGCATTGGAAACTTGGGCTATCACTTGGACTGCGTAAACTAGCATGGCTGAAACTTTTATATGTTTACATGACGGATATGAGTCTTTTAAACTATTATGATACTATATACTCAAACTTGTATACTCGCCAGTACATTATTGTATTGACATTATTTTAATACATGTTGCAGGCTGATAGGATGCTGGATCCAAGAAACAAGCTAGGATGACGCTTAGAAACTTACCTAGTTAATTTGAGAAATTGAACAATGTTTAATGTTATGTACTTGGTACTTTTGATGCGTGGTTGATGTGTTAGACAATTAATATGAATCTTGATTAATCTATAGTTGACACATATAGTGTTGTGGAACCTTCTGAACAATCTGAATCGTTTAGTGCCGCACCCCGATGTTTTCGCCATCGGTTGGGGTGTGACATTGAGAGGGCTTTTGGTGTTTTAAAGGGTAGATGGGGCATACTAAACCGTCTGGTTCGTGCAATGTATCATATTGCACAATATGCTAATAAAAGAATATGGACGTGCAATATCTCCAGATTGGGTGCCGGATCCTACTACACAAGTTCCCGTTCCCGAAAATGTCCAGCAAGACTTGCGCAATGAAGAAATTCACTTTTGGTTTAGATATGATTTAATTGAACTTGTAGGTTCTTTAGGTTTGGAATTTTCAAATTCGGACGAGGAGTAGGTTTTCTTTATGTATCTTTTTATTTTTATATGTTTTTTAAGTTGTAACTTAAAATATGTCTACAAAAATTGTTTTTTTATTTAAATGAAATTATTATTGTTAATTTATAATTTAAAAAATAAAATAAAAAATCCATCACTAGTGATGGACACCCCTACTAAAATCCATCACTAGTGATGGAATCAAGTTCAATGATGTGGCGGAAAATGATTGGGTGTGGTGAGTGATGGAAAGTGGAGCACCCCTATCCCCCTAATGGGCCAACAAGAAAAATCCGCATTGATGAAAAATAGACTTTTGTAGAGCAAAATGTCATATTTTCTGCATAGTTGAGCTTTTCAGTGAATAGAGTGGACTGAATTTGCTAAGTTTGAGGGGGAAATCTAGTGAAGAGTTTAGAGATGTCAGAATTTTCCAAAAAATGAGGGGGAATAAAATTTTCAAATATTAGGCATTTTTGGAAATTCGGACGGTAAATGTTGCAACAGCATTCGGGTGGTTCCACTTCAGATTGTCCGAGATACATACGGTTTGGATTTGTTAGTTTGTGATCATAGGAAGGTCAGAGTCTTCAGATTGTGGTCAGAATGATGTCTTAGGGTTTAAGTCCTGAGTCTTCGTACAAGCCGGTTAGCAGGATTAGCATCAGGAGGATGCATCGGTATTATCGATACTTAAAAGATATCAGAGAGCTATCAAGATATTAGATACACGACAGCTCGGTGATAGTCTAAAGTGTCAGAATGGTTAATCTTCGAGCATATGAATTGTTTTCTAGACTAATCGCCGAGGAATGATGATGTTTGTTGATTAAGTTGTTGTCGGGACTAACGAAGAAGACTATACATCTGTTATCGTGACTGAAGAGAAAGAATGTGAATCTGATCGTGGAAGAACGTTTCTTAGATCAAAGTGTGTTACCAGATGATTTGTTATCCGATGAAGATTTGCTGATTGTGGAGATTTTCGCAGGTGTTCATTGAGTTGAAGTTTCTAGGTGTAGTGTTCGAAGTTTCTATCAATTGCCGGTTGAGCTTTTGAAGATTAAGAGATTGAGCTAACGTGGTAGATCAAAAACTGAACACGGATGTGATTAACGTTGAAACAGAGATGCTGCATTGACTAGTTTCAAGCTGGTAATTATTTGTGAAGATTTCAGTTAAGCAAATCATAGGAGGTCGGGAACCGTGCAAACAAAGAACTAAAGATTCATGTCAGGGGGAATTTATTGGAGATAATGCAAACCCGAATCATCAATCAAGGGGGAATTATTTGAAGATATCAGATACTTTGTTGGAGTTGCATAATATTCAAACACGACTCTCATATTTGAAGATCAAGATTCGACAGTGACGGCTAAGGGGGAATTTGTTAGTGCATATTATGTATGTCCGCTACTGTGCGAATAGGATAGATAGAGCGTGTGTTGAATATTGTATAGCTGAGAGTCAGATTCGAACACATGAGATTTGGAGCTTAGAAGTGGTCCAAATAGGTTTGAGACTCATTCGCACGGACAAGACTCGTCAGCACGGATGAGTCATGCCTATAAATAGGTTCATGATGCTCTCTCCAACTTGTAAATGATGTATACTTTTTTGGTATGAAATGGAATCTTCTACTTATGACTATTCTTACAAGATTTCTACCAAACTAGCTTTATCTTATCCAAACTTCCATCTAAACCCACCGGATCCGGAACTTTCAGGCCCATTTGATATTATCAATACTAAATTGATTTTTTGTAATGTTTTGATTTATTATATCAAGGGTATTTAGGTCATTTCACACCCACTTAACATCAAAAACTAACCCCCATCCACGCTAACGAATGTGCAAAAGTTGAGAACTATAGCTGTAATTTTAGAAGTGTATGGACTATAGGTGAAAATGGAGCAAACCACATGGACTATCCGAGCATTTTCCTCTAATATTTAAAAGTCCCAAAACTTAATGTTCCCTATTAAATACTCCTAACCAAAACACTTATATAAGAAAAAAAACAATAAATGTTCGGGTTTTTTTTCGGGTTTTGTGTTTTGGGTTTTTTGGGTCGGGTAGTTCGATAACCGAACCATTTAAAGTTCGGGTTTTTCTGGTATTCGCTAATTCAGGTTTGGGTGGCTTTGAGTTCGGGTTTTTTTGGTATTCGCTAATTCAGTTTGATGGCTACAATCTTGTAAAAGAAGAGGTCCTTGATTAAGGTAGTTCAGTTTTGGCTTAATATATTATCATGTTTATTAATTTTAAAGTTAAAAATACTTGGTTTAGGTATACTTCTAGTTTAATTCTGGACATGTATTCAATTCTCTTATATGTTTTACACCCAATCCGTACTTCTTGTAAATGGACATTGTAATAGTAGTCACAATATTAACCACCAAGGACAAGGTTCAACTTCATCTCTTTGAAACTTATATATTAACCACCAACAAACACAACAAAACAAGTGTATAGTATAAATATACGGATACAATGAAACCTTAACCATAAACAACTCCTACACATTCATTCTGCTTTGACTACCAAAGAAAATAAGCAAAAGACAAACAACGTGATGTTCTTGTGTATATACCAAACCAAAACAGCTAGCAATCGATCCCGCACTGCCCTCGTATAGCATCAAGCTTGTCATCCACTGTAAAAGGATCGATTCTGACCCACAGTAGCGAGAATATGGAAGCAAGAAGAATGGACCACACGATAACAATGGTGGGGGTGCGGTTTTGACGGCCCAACAGACCTTTGAGGAAGGGATATAAATGGACAATGACCCAGATGGCGAAAAACAGCCTCCCGAACAATGGGCCCCACGACTGGTAACCGCTGTTGATGGCTGACGAGACTCCGGAAACGATTCCAACCAAGTTGACAATAAGGACGGTGGTCGGAGGGATGAGAAGAGCAGTCCATTTGAAAATGTAGAGCTCTGCAAAATCGCCGTCTTCATCACTTGCTTTTGATGTGACGGTGAAATTTGTATCGATTCCTGCAAGAACTTTGAGGAGACCTTGGAACACTGCGAAAAGATGCGCTGAGGTCCCACCGATGACCCAAAACTGTTCGTTTCTCCACCAATCTTCAATGCTTACACCGCTCCACCGGAGCTCCAAGATACCCGTTGCAGCGATCGAGATGAAAAGAAGAATAAACCACATACTTGCATAATTGCTAATCTGCAAGAAACAAGATGCAAAAGGTAAATATTTGTCCGTAATGAATGAAGTATAATAATTAACTCAAAAAGATGATATAATTTAACCTTTCCTTTACAATTAAGAGGTTGAAGAAACGACAAATAAAAGAAAGGGCAACATACCTCAGGAATGATGAACTTTCCGGTGAGAAGACACACAGCCGGAAGCACACAATAAGCAAGAAGTGGAATTGAGGTGAGAGGATAGACGATGGTATTGATGTACGCGAGCCGCTCCAGGAGTTTCAATTTACCATTATATCCATACCAGATGGGGCAATGTCGGCTGAGTAAAATCTCAATGGAACCTAAAGCCCACCGAAGAACCTGGTTCAAACGATCAGAAAGATTGATTGGAGCAGACCCTTTGAACGCCGGCCGTGGAGGCATGCAGTAGATCGAGATCCATCCTCTTGCATGCATCTTAAATCCCGTCAAAATATCTTCCGTCACCGACCCGTAGATCCATCCAATCTGAATGTAACCAAACAAAACACGTGTTGAACAACATTTCAAATCAATAAAGAATGGTCTCCAAAATGCATGCCCGGATGTCACAACAAGGGCAAAATGGTCATTTCCCAGAAAAATTCAAACATTGCATTTTTTTTGGTTTCAGGTTTTAGGGTCAGGTTTTTGGCTAGGAAAAAGTGACCCAATAACCAATCCATTAAATGTCCGGATTGGTTGGGTTCGGGTTAGTTCAGGTCAGGTTGTTCAGTTTTTGGGTTTAGATGTACAATGAAAAATATGATTTTTTTATTACAAAATATCATCAAAATTCATATTGCTACTAAAAAATATTATCCGCATTTAAACATCATTTGACAATATATTGTAATATTCAAAAGTCCCTAAACTTAATGTTCCAAATACCAGAGACTCCAAACCAAAAACATCTATAAAAAAGAGACAATTAATGTTCGGGTTTTTTTTGGGTTTCGGGTTTTTCGGTCGGGTTGTTCGGGTTTTGGCTGGGAAAAAGTATCCCGATAACCGACCCATACAAAGTTCGGGTTGGTCGGGTTCAGGTTTTTCAGGTATTCTCTAACTCAGATTCGGGTTTTGGATAAAAATGAACAGCCCTAATCAAACTCATAAACAAGCATCAAAAGATAAAATTACCTCTTTACCCCATTCGGTCTTGTCCTCATAACCACAGCTAATTACATGGATAGCCTCTTTCAAAAGGGTAGCGGGATTCGTGGTGGGTGGAATTCCTCCCATCTCCATAAACGTAGCGGAAATGAATACCGAAGATTGGCCAAATCGCTTTTCTAAGCTCTTTTGAGACATGAGTAGTGACTTTTCCTCGTCATATCCTGCTCACCAACCTCATATAAATACAAATATTGAAAAAAAAAAAACAGTAACTGTCAATCGTAAATGACGGGAAAAGAGTGAACCTTCAACACCCTCATCCATGTCCTCTATATTGAAAATGGGAATGGTGGATTCGGTTCTTTTGGCTGCTCTCTTTTTATCTATATACTTCTTGTTACTGTGTCTTCCTTTCTTTCGTGAACCGCAACAGGATTTGATGATAATGTTTGGTTCTAAATCAGCCTCCGTCAAGACTGGATCATATCCATAAAGAGCTTGTCTGTTGAAACAACAACCCGTCCCCACATAAACCGGCCCTTGAATGCCATCCAGCCCTTTCAAGTTGATCTATAAAATATAATAATGTTCAATATGAATGAAATAATTATATATTGGATTTGATATTAAAAGGAGTAAGACGCAAACATACATCAAAGAAGACAATGTTGCGGTTAGCATATCGATCGTGCAAATCAATCCCATCGAATCTTTGTGGAAATTGAACATAGCAAGTCTTCTTTCCATAAGCAGAATCCATCATGAAACACATGGCTTCTTTAAGAGCTTTGCTGTTGTTGAAGTAGTGATCACAATCCACGTTCAAAAGATATGCACCATTTGTCAACACGGCCGAAACTCGTATCTGTCAACCACAAAACTTAGCAACAATTTCGACCCACGTATTTATGAATTGGTCTATTTGGGTTGCGTATTAATCCTAAATTGGATAACTAACAAAATTTAGGTGAAAGGTGATAAAGAAAGGAAATGTGAACAAACCAAAGCATTCATAGCACCAGCTTTCTTGTGATGTTGGAAACCTGGACGTTTCTCACGAGAGACATAAACTAGACGCGGTAGCTCATTACCATCTGTATCAAGTCCTCCACTGTGTCCTAAGAACACCTACACAACCAAATTACCCATCATCATCATCATCACATGAAAAGAAAGGTTGTTTAATAAGAAACATAGGTTTATTCTTAAGAAGAAAATTGTTCACCTGGATCATTCCGGGGTGATCCCTAGGGTTATTTCCGGGCCAAGGAGTTCCATCTTGCATTGTCCAACCTTCTTCTGGCATCTTTTGTGCTTTGGCTACAAGAGCGTTTATCCGCACCTTAAATTCCTCGTACTCTCTCTGTCATCAATAAATTATAAGAAAATTTCCAACAAATCTGAATACTATAGTGACTAAAGAAACCACCTGCTAGTAAAACAATTGTTTGAACATATTTTACTTTGTTAATATAATATAAATATAAACGATCTTCAAAATTACACAGAATTCTTTATATAGTTTACTTAGTTGGAAACCCGTGTAGTACACGGGGTTGGATCAATGAAATGTTAAATGGTTATTAATAAACAAAAAAAAATAAGGAAATAGTTGAAAAAGAATATTAACTAAATAAGAGAGAAATAGGAGAATTATTATTTAATAGAAGAGAGAAGCGGGAAAATTATGATTTAATATGGGAGAGTCGCGGGAAAATAAGGGTGAGGATGCACCAGAAAGTGACACGTGTCCTCGAAGATTTTCGTTTATTATATGGTATATTTATTACAAATTAAACATGTCAATTCTGATGCCAAAAAAGTCAACCATGACATTAGAGGTCAAAGTGTATGTCAACGGGATTACTGACTCACCTTCATTGCTCTGCGTTCCTTGACAAAAGACGGCTGAATCTTGTCCTTCAAGTAATCTATCTTCTGAGCAAAATAGAACTCGGGTGCTCTTGGTTCAATGGTATGTTTCTTGCAGAACGGGACCCACTTCCTTGCAAACTCTGCAGTCTCAGAGAGGGACTCAAATGTAAGCATAGCAGAACCGTCATCAGACACGTAGCAAGAGACTTTGTCAACAGGGTACTCCACAGCTAGAATTGATAACACCGTGTTTGCTGTGATGAGAGGAGGTTCTTTCAGCGGATCCACCGTACTCACAAAAACATCTATAGGTGCCAGCTGTGACGGCTCTCCCTCCCTGTCAAATCTGCAAAAAAAAATATATATATATATACACTTTGCACTTCAGGATTCATGACCGTAGAATGATTAAAATTTTGCGATTTTTACCTCATTTGAAGTCGGTCAAGGTAGGTCTCACGTTCGACAGGAAACCATTTTGGGAACTGATCAAGAATCCATGATAACGCAAACCAAACCTCACAGATAACAGATACCAACCACAAGGGATAAGCATCCTCCACTGGATGACTGCAACGGTATTGCAAGAAGAAACCTAAGATAATCAACCGCAGAATGATCACAACACGGTACGGAGTAAGATGAGCTGATGAAATAGGCACCACTCGGCTCATTGGTTGACGCGCATCGTCAGCCCTGTTACATAAAAATCCAGTCACCATAAAAAAACAACAATCTCATTAACAATCAATCATATAAAAGCAAACAATATTATAAGATGCGTACATTTGCAATTCTTCTCCGTTGGATCCGGTGCGTTCAATCTCACCACCTCCTTTTCCTTCACTGCCATATCTGTGGTTCATTTGTGTGATATTTTTCTCCTGTTTTAGCTTCCACCCTTCCACTCTTTCCTTCCAGTCAACGTTTCCGAGCCCATAAGCATTCAAGTCTTTTGACGGGTCCACAATTCTTACAGGAACTACAAGAAACAACATAACGCACATCACATCACAATTTTGCAAAGATATACTACTTAAGATAAGACGGTTTTCTACCTGGTTGCCTGGGGTCGATGTACGGAAGTGAGTGGACATGCTTGTCACCAGGACCTAAAGGACCCGATGTACTTCTTACCGACAAATTGTCTGTAACACTTGGAATTTCCCCAGAGACCTGCAAATAGAATAATTTAAATGATTGAATTTAAGGCTCTTTTGACCCGTTTCCTCTATTTTTGTGATGAAGCGTAAACCGTATTGACAAGGAAAAACTTAATATATTCATAGATCATGGCTTACTTGGTGGCCATTAGTGAGAAGGGGGACGGGTTGCTGAGACTCGTGTCTAGCAGATGAAGAAAGATCAGCATCATCTCCCTGCCAATGGCGTCTAGCTTTGGTGTTTCCTTGATCATAATTGAACTCGTTCTCCAAGTCTTCATCGTCCTCCTCATCCTCATCACCATCAACCCGAGGGCTCCCTATTAATTTCATAAGTTAAAACTTAAAAATCTAACCATCTATCTATCATTGACCAAAAGTCAAACTAAACGAACCTTTGTGTCTTCTGTATCTAGTCTTGCATTGAGGGCAGGCTTGATTCCCATCTCTCCTTTCGTACTCATAGCATGGCCTGCATACCGGGAAGGCACACTCGTTGCAAGCAACAAAGATTTCACCACTTTCAGTTAGGCCGACAGTGTCCCCACAGATCTGGCATATCTGCCCGTTCAAATTCTTCAATGGCTTCGGTTGCTGCATGATCAACACATCAAATGAATCATTCATTATAAATAATATCATCTAATAGATCCACATATCGAAACTACTAATCAGAATCTTAATATGTTATGATTAGCAGATTAAAGCTAGGCAATTTACATGTCTGAATTCACACCCTAAATCATCATGAGATCAGAATCACAATTGCATTTTTATTGCAAATCTAAACAGATTCAACAAATCATTTTTCAAAAAGGGAACAACTTCTAAGCATGAATTCGAAAAATTCACATCTGTTGACACATTTGACTAATCGGAATGATATCGTTACTACCTCTTTCTTTGTTACTCAACAAAATTTTCCCACATTAAACTAATACTAAATAAACACAAATCTTTCCAACAAATTTCTCACAAATCACCCCCCCCCCCCCCCCCTAAAATGCAAATCTGATCCCAATTATCCAAACCTCAATATATATAAATAATAAGAAGAATAAACAATCAAAATTAAAAACAAAAAGTTCAGACAAATCAATCAAAACCAATCACTAATCTTATTAAACCTCAGATCTAAACAAAACCCAAATTTAGATCAAAGAAGATGCACATCATAACATCACCTGACAATTAGATCTACACTAAA
Organism: Helianthus tuberosus; assembly: GCA_030545235.1. Lineage (NCBI taxonomy): Eukaryota > Viridiplantae > Streptophyta > Magnoliopsida > Asterales > Asteraceae > Helianthus > Helianthus tuberosus. The sequence goes on along the minus strand of CM060397.1, from coordinate 108,832,323 downwards.
TCAAAAACCCATTTCAAAATCAAACAAGAAGAATAAAAACAAACATACCCCTCCATCAGATTCGTGTCTAATTCTGACCAACTCATTCCTCTTATGTGATCCAGCCACCAATCCAGCATTTGCCTGCATCTTTTCCAATCAAAACAACAGTTCACAGGATTTGAATTTTAGGGTGTTTTATGATCTGATTTGAGGTTTCAAGATCCAAAATGGGAAATCACATGGGCATAGTCTAAATGACTGACTATACCCTTTTGTTTGTTCAGTATGCCTTCGCTTTCTCACTTCATATATTGCTGCTACTGGGTTTCGATTATTATTATTATTATCTGTGTTATGAAAGGGTTTACCGGTTTAGCCGGTTACCGGGAAAGTGGCTCGGCTTGGTTGATGACTTACTGTGAGTGTCTGTCTGTCAGCCAGCCGTGCAAGTGGGACAGAGCTCTAGATATTTGTGTCTTTGGTTGCTTTTTTTTTCTCACTAAAAACATCCTAGGGTGTAGAGTTGTTCAAAAAAAACCGTAATCAAATAAAAACCGTAAACTGAATCGTAACCATAATTGTATAAACTGATTCAAACAACGAATTCGATTATTGGTTTGGTTTCTAACCGAAACCGAATTATGAATATGGTTTTTAGTTCGGTTGTGGATCCACATTTTTTAAATTTGGTTTATTCGGTTTATTTGGATAGTCGAATAAACCGTTAATTTTATTGATTATTAAATAAAAATAATATTGTTTAATAAACTATATATAATTTATTAGCCCAAAATACTAAGTCTAATATCTAAGTATATGTATCTCCATGGTTTGAAGATTATTTATATTTTGTACCATTAGACTTGTTGACTATTTATAGTTTCTATTATCTATGTTTTAAAGTTTTAACTTTGTGGTTGTGTGTACAACTATTTTATGGATATGTTTGGTTTATTTTCCTATGTCTTTTGTTTATATATTGTTTGGTTTAAATTCGTTGTTGATTTGATGTTCGAAAGTTAGAACACAAACATAAATATAAATTAGGAAAAAAAGTACTTAGGTACAATTTGGTTTATTTGGTTTCTAACCGAAACCAAACCGAATTAAATTTGGTTTGGTTTGGTTTGCATATTCCTAATTTTGTTTGGTTTGGTTTTTTATTTGGGGTATAAAATTTTAAAAACCGAATAAACCAAATAATGTTTGGTTTGGTTTTTTATTTGGGGTAAAAAATTTTAAAAACCGAATAAACCAAATAAACCATAAACCGAACCGATGAACACCCCTACTAGGGTGTCCCGGAATTGTGGTCTAGTGGTTGGTCTTGTTTTCTTTCCTTGAAATTTCAAGTTCAACGCTCACTAGCAGCATTTTGAAGGACATTGGTGGTGGCAATGAAGTTTAGAACTAGGCCTCTCTGGAGGTCGCCAGTTCGAAACTGAGCTGAACCGGGTTTTATCACAGTGGGTCATGTTTGCGAGTTTACGGATAACCTGATATGAACTTGAAATTTGTGTCTGATATATGAACGACACATATATTTGTAGGTTCACATAAAAAACGACATGTTTAACATGATTGCATTATTTATTTCATATCTTAATGCTTTAAATTTACAATCTATAACAAAAAATACAGATGCATACAAAATAATTACATTTTAATTATCTATACTATTATAAAAAGGAGAAGTGACGTACACAAAAGTAATTTTACATGGCGTCCAACTTTTGAAGCAATATGTACAGCTAATGAAAGCCTATTTTATAAGGGTAAAATTGTAAAGAGTACACATTTTAAGACACTTGAAAGGGTATAAGAGTAATTTAGGTCCCACTTTATAAACACGCACAAAAAAACCTTTCCTCAACTACCCTCAAGAAACCTAATAGTCATGCGGTGATTGAAACGGAACCATCAAGGCAAGGCAAGAGCAGAAGATTGAAGGATGGAAAGGTGGACCGTGAAATTGAAGATGATGATTCACTTCTCTCCTCATCCAGCAATATTTAACATCAAATCCATGCTTCAATTCTGTACTTCTTTGCTACTTCAGTGCCCTGTTACCAGGTTATCCGGAATCCCCCTATGTCAGGTGCGAATTAGGTCACAAGGTAAACAAATCAACTCTCAGTTTGATTTCTATTGGATTTAGGATCTGAGATTGAGATCCAATTGCAATTTTAGGGCTTCATTCAAGGTTTCTTCAGCACCATTATGAAATATAATAAATCAAGAATTTGTGTTTGGTTTAAATTGAATATATTGTAAAGTTTACAATACATTCTTTTGGTTCTTCAACGATATGTATTTGATATGGATCTTCAACTAATTTACACTCTTTTTTCAGGAGTAATTGAAAGAAGTCACAAGAATGTTGGTGCTTTTTGAAACCCCACCGGGTTTTGCCCTTTTCAAAGTGCTCGATGAACGAAAGCTTTCCAAAGTCGATGTAAGTACATACATATCATACGATTGTATACATTCATGTTTATGTGTGTATATTATATTTTTCTGATTCTGATTGTGAACTGACATGCTTCGATCATAACGCTGTTTTCCCATTCGTTTGTATGGTCAAACAAATGTTACAAGTAACTGATTCTAATTTGTTTGTTATGAAATGGATAAACATGATATATTTAGTGTTTTGAGATTAATCCTTTATTCAAATGTAAGATTATAATCATGAGAACATAATATTTCTGATCATTTTTTACACACTATAATTTTATTATAAATAAGAAATTTAGAAAAAAAAGTGTTTCTGGCGAGTTACCTCCCCTCTCAGTCGCAAAGCTTCTCGACCGGGAATTTCTCGCAAATCCTCCACAACATCTGTTTAAAGTGCAAAACATATCAAGTAAACTCATTTAATCTTGCAAGAAAACAATTTTATTCTATATGGGGTGTTTGGATGTGCATTATAAAGCTGCTTATTGCGACTGAAAGTCACAAAAAACAGTTTTGTGGATTTGGATACAGTGAATTTAATAATGATTACCTCACCAAATAATCACTATTGAATGATGACATTCACATCCAAAAGTGTCCTGTATCCCTTTCAGCATGTTTTGTTACAGACGATTAGTTAATGAGTAAATTAGCACCCACCGCTCTTTTCTTGAGGGTTTTTATTCCTTTTCTATGGGTGTGCGGGGGTGAGGATTGATAAGCTTACCGTTAGCTTGACATTCAACTTTGTGAGCCGATTTAGCAAGACTTTTAATCTGACCTCCAGTACTCCTACATAGTAAAATAGTTTACAAGATTATTGCTTAATATAAACATATTTACATTGTTCTTATATCTGACGAAAGCCACAACAGTTGATCCTACACACACCGGTGAATTGTTTGACTATTAGTAAAATGTCATGAATACCCTTTTCATGACAAAATTGAGTGTACTTTAGTTCACCATAGCCATAAGTCATCACTTTCTCAGCAAAAGCAGCCCTTTCAAGTAGCTTTTCACTCTCTCTTCATTAACTGAACCGAAAGGGTTAGATCATGTACGCTGTTTGTAGCTTTCACAATCCGTGCCTGGATATACATTATAACAATAATAAAAAAACGCTTTACGCTAAAACATGAGAACATAATCAAGTCATATGTGCAATCGGCTGCTCGTCGGTTTAATGTTGTAGCTCAGTTTTTTTTAATCTTTGTATGGTTGAAATGATTTTTTTACGTTTATTGGCAATTTGATATTAGAAATCAGGTTGGGCTGTAGGATTTTTTACTAGGACTTGTGAAGAGAGGAGTAACAAGGCAATATATAAATTATAATGATAAGGTGGAAACCTTACCAAATAAAGTGAAAAAAATACATCTTTGCATAGTATAATAACGTGTTTTTAAACAGGGCTAAGCTTAGACGGATTGGCTTATATGAAAGCATTTAGAGATCCAATTCAAGCCGAAGGACATGATGGTGTAGGACCCATCAACCCTTGATGTTCAAATTGATTAAATGTGGCTCAAGAAGACAAGCCGACTAGCAAGACATTACCCAATCTAAAGTTGTACAAGGTACTAGCTCATAAACCATGATTTGACCCTTCATCTTTGTCAAAAACTTAAAACGGGTTGGTTTGGTTATTGTGTTTTGCAGGTTGGAAGTGCATCGTTATTGTTTACGCCAAAGGGAGTGAAATAGGAGCGTCGTGAAGTAAAGGCCAAAAGCGAAGAAAATATGCATGCTGAAAAAAAACAAAAGCAGATGCAGAACCAAAATGATGATGATACATCTACTTGATAATGGTGCCTTATCTTTACTTTTTAAACAATTTTGTTTTATTTAATTTTTTCCGTTTTTTTCTTTACGTTTTATTGACATGATTTTATGTTTTGTGGGTTTAAATGTTATTTAATCATGCTCCAGGAAAATCTGTACAAAACAAGTTCTATGGAGTCGAAAATCAGGCAGCCAGAATGAGGTGTTGTCAAAAGGCGTACCGCGTACAGCAGATACATTGTTAAATAAGCGCAGCAGGTAGGCTTACGCTTACACTTGATTTTATAAGGGGGTTGGATGGATTGTGTTTTATGTAAAACGGGTCAAATAAGAAAGTTTAGTTTGCCAAGGGTTTGGATTATCAGTTTTTTAGTAGTAGTCTCATTGGGGTTCAGGTTGACATCTCATTTCTATAATCCACAAAACTAGCGGGTCGGATTGACACACAAACACTTGATTTTTCTTTCTTTTTTTAAATAATATTGATGTGGCTTTAATTGTGATTATAAAAACAACTTTTTTACAATAATACTCTGAATTCTTAAATAAAATCGATTTAGGAGGTGGAATGAATCTTGCTTTTGACCATGAGTTAATCGGACCAGCAATGTACTTTGGTCTCATGGGCGATGGTCAGCCAATTGGGCGGTACGATGATATGTGGGCTGGCTGGTGCTGGTGCATCAACGTGTAACTAAATTGATTTTTTTATTTGTTTTGTTGAATTTTACATTATAATAACATAAACAAGGGGCTTTTTGCATCAGGATTATAGTAAGTTACGTGTGAGTTTTTTAGTGTTATATTTTTTATTTTTTATTTTTACGTTTAATTGTTACTATCGTTTATGAGATATGTGTGTTTTAGGTTGGATTTGCTGGTTGGACTCTTGGGGTGAACTCTGTTCTCAAGTTAGCGCAACCGCCTCTGGTAGCCACAGTTTGAGAAACATGTCATTTTGGAACGACTGGGTATGGATGGCCTGCTAACTCTTTCTTTGTCTTTTTTTCATAACTAAGAATGCATTATTTATGATTACAGAAACCAATATTATAACAATGATAATCTGACTCTTTCAATAAACTATTTTGGACCTGCAACTTTAAACCCATTTGATCCCTTCTCCTTTTAGCTGCATTTTAATTTTTTATTTGATCCCTTTGAGACAATGCACAACTCAATTCATAAGTAAACAGGTTGAATTGCCACCTAACAAGTCAAATGGGTTGTGTTTAAATAATTAGCTACACGGGGAACGGGTCAAACGGTTAAAAGTACCCACAATGTCTAATTTTTAATGCATATCAAGTTGTTTTTAGCCAAAGATTTAGTTTACTATTATAATATATATTTTTATAAATTATAAGGGGTATTGGGAATTGTTTATTATACTGTTTTGTGATTTTGAGATTGTTTATCCAAAGTAATAATTTAATTATTTGTGATTCAAATAAGTTGGTTTAAATAAGCAGTGTGAAGAACTCAGCTTGAAACATGAATACAAAGTCCTATTTGAATATGTGTTGGTTGCTGGCGACAGCTAGAGGTTGACCCCTTTAACTTTGCTCTCTCCTTATCATCTTGGTTCATCTCAGTAAGCTTCTCGAAATATGATTTTTATATCTTCATAATGCATAAAACCTCCTTGATCATTTTATATTAAAAGAGTTTTGGTCAACCTGATTCGACCCATTACCCAACTCGACCATCTTGCGACCTCTAATATTGGGGTTATGTGTGTGATTTGGCACATTTTGGGTTGCATTAATACTTGTTTTTGGTCTTATATTTTACAGCATTGATGATACAAAGAGGACAATTGATCTTGTTAAAGGCATTCCTTGCAAAATCAACCCCAGCACATTCAACCCGCATAGTGGGTCCTGCTTCCAACCCTCAACAAATAATGATCGAGTTTAGAAACACGCTGACTGAAAGTGGTTGCCCTGTGTTCAGGAGACTGAGTAGAATTGATGGTCAAATGGCTGCCTATTGTCAACTCGGTAACCCAGGTGATTAATAAGCACCTTTCCTCAAAGTCCTACCAAGTTTTTTCAAGCTTTGCTATATCACTTGGTGTAAACGTATTAACTTATACATTATGTTTTAAGTGTGGTGTGTTTGTTTGAATGACAAATCTATTGTTTTTTGTAAGTTTTTTTTAGAAATATACCAATATGGTAATCTACCTTACGGGTATAGTAGATGTGAAGTGTTGCGGGTAACTTTGTGATATGTACACGCCACGTATTATTTACCCCGCCGCAACGCGCGGGTCTCCCACTAGTAACATCTAATGTCAAAGTTTCTTTTAAGTTTTAATGCTAGAATGAAATACCCAACCACTTTAACTTATGACATAAAACATATTTTAAAAAATAAAATAAAATAGAAGATAAATTGGTTAAATGTGTCAAGCTATAAATCCGCCGTGTTGACACGAACAAAGTCATTTCGCTAAAATGGCACGTGAGTTCAACCCGAAACTGATCCATGTATAGTAAGACCAAACCCACAAATTTCATGTTGTGTTCGTGTCGTGTCAGAAATTTGCACATCTATTAAAATTGTGAACAATACCTAGAAACACAATTGTCCAACTATTTATTCAGATATACCATATAAATTTCAAGTGTATGTTATAAATATCAAGATGAATATGGGAAGCTAATGACATAGGTTTTGTGATATGTTGTGTAGTAAGGTTATAGTAATGACAAATCCAGAAAAAAATTGTGGAACGTGAACATCTCTCAAGAGACATATGTAGCATATACGTGAAACTCTCCATGAACACCTTTGCAGAATATAATTTGCGAAAGTGTGTGTGCATGAGATGTGTTTTAGGCATTCCAAAAAAGACCAAAATATAGGTACTAATCCTTTTGATAGTTACCAACAGGTTCAAGGTGATTGAACTCTCCAAAATGAATCAATAGTAGGTAACATAGTTTTATAGAAGTGGTCGATATCTATACTTTATATTAAAGCAAAACATCTTATGCCACTTGGCATTTACTTAAACCTTTAATTGCCACCTGGCATCTCCTTAGGCCTCCTTTAGTACATTTAGGAAGAAAAAATCGCCTCTTTTTATTTCATTTGCTTCTTTCATACGCTTCTTCTCTTACAATACTCTATCACCGACTTTCAAAACTGAAACAAACCCTAATTCTCGCTCCCTTCCTTTCTCTCCATTACCTATGTTCTTTCACCTTCTATCACTCCTTTTCTTTAAAATCATCAATTTTTGTTATTTTTCCGATACTATATGCTCATATTTGTTTTGCAGTTGTCAGCTCATGCTCGCATTCGAGGATCCATTCCATGGAAGCTTTATGCCGATTTTTGTAATCAGCGATTTCTTCATAGCGATATCTTGGACTGGCGATTATTAGCCTCAATAACAGAGACAGATCACCTCACGATAAGAATTTCTAATTTTTTTATTAAGTTGTTCATCAATCTTTCCCATTCTCCTGTTGGGAATTCTATTCAATATACCCCTAAAACAATTATTAGGGTCAATTATGGATAACCAATTTCAATTTATGGCCCATAAAACAATCATCGAAACTAAAAGTTCAATTGCTTTGCAAGTTCCTAAGTTCATTATATTTTAAAGGCTAACTGCATTAAAAAAGTGACTAATTTGTGTCTAATGTCTGTTTTTGTTAAGCATTTTCTAAGAAAAGAACCATTGAATTGTCCAAAATAATATTGAGATTGGATTACAATTACATGCTATTATAGTCTAAAATTACTAATCGAATTTAAAATAATACTAAGATTAGATTAGATTCCAAAACAATAAGTGGTGGCTGTGAAATCCTTGAAGCCAGGAACGACCAGGTAAGTTAGATATAGGGCTTAGGTTATCGCAATTAGCAAATTATGTTTGGGCACATGATAGACGAAACACTTTGCTAGACATTGCATTTAGTTTTTGGAGATAATTTGTATGTGTGCTTCGTGTTGATTATTTTTAATTTTTCTGTATACTTAATTGAAATAAGCAGCTTATTGAAGAAGAATGGTATACATGCTATTCATACTCTCATATACATTTTTTATATCTGGTATCGAATACTAATATTTTCTTTATTGTAGCCAAAAACATCGTTTTTTTAGATGGTTGCTTCAGTTTGGAGGGTTAGGTTTGATGAACGTCTTCTTGCTGATGGCCTTTTCTTAGGTAAAGTTGCCATCGAATGCGGTGTTGGTATGTTAAGGTATCTTCTCTTTTTCCTCAGATGACCTAATATTTATTAGAAATTTTTATATTCGAATTAGATGCCATTTTATAACCAGCATTCCATGTTCTGTTGATAGATTTAAAAACATTAGTTATCTAAATTTTGTATGTTTGCTCTTTAAACGTTGATTCAACAACAAACTACTGATAAAAATATGTTTTTTGTGTGTTTTTACTGTATAGTTGAAATAGTTACATAAAGTCTAATTTTGGTTGCTTCAGTTTAGATGGTTGGGTTTGATGAATGTCTTCTTGCTGATGGTCTTTTCTTAGGTAAGTTGCCATCGAATGCGGTGTTGGCATGTTAAGGTATCTTCTCTTTTTCCTCAGATGACCTAATATTTATTAGAAATTTTTATATTCGAATTAGATGCCATTTTATAACCAGCATTCCATGTTCTGTTGATAGATTTAAAAACATTAGTTATCTAAATTTTGTATGTTTGCTATTTAAACGTTGATTCAGCAGGAAACTACTGATAAAAATATGTTTTTTTGTGTATTTTTACTGTATAGTTGAAATAGTTACATAAAGTCTAATTTTGGTTCAGTATGTGTATGCACTCTTCATACATTTTTGGGGTTTGATGGTTTTGTTTTGGGCTTGCAGTTCTTTCATATGGTAGTGCTCGTGATATGGGCAGCGAAGCTTCACTCGAGTTTATAGAGCTCTAGAGTGAAATCACTCAAGCACACAAGGTAATAACAAAATACTTGAGAAAGGATTACAAGTACCAGTTTGTTTTTATTTTTCATCATCTTTGGTATGGACTGAAAATTGATTGGGTTCTTAACTTAGCACACTTTTTTTCCAAAAGAATTTAATTTCATATGAATAGTAACGTAATGTTCTGAATAAATAATTAGCCCAAAAAACGAAGCTTGGAACCTTTCAAGCCTTGAAGCCATTAAAAAGATTGCACAAAAGTCAGAAGCTTTTGAGCTTACACCACAAACACCTCTAACTTGGGGGGGGGGGGGGGCTGATGACGTGGGTAGCTCAAGCTTAATAAACTAACTATAAGTGCAATGTAGCTTAAAGGGTTGAAAGGTTAAAGGGTTCGGAAGACGACCAGCTGTAGTGAACAGCAAAAAGCATGGAACAGTGCCACGTCCCCTCACACTTTACGTGTGAGTTCTCCCACTCAGCCGCAAAAGAAGCACGTGAGAAGTGACATTCTTTTACCCGCAGGTCTGAAGCCTTCAACCTACCAAAAAGGGGAAACCCCCTCACTGTATCACCGGATCACTAGTCAAAGGTTTCCTCTCTTGGCATACTCATTCCCTATAAATGACCACACTTGGTCATTCAGCCAAACATTCTGAAATCTTACTATCTCTCTTAGAACTTGTACTCTACATGTTCTATTCTTCACTTATCAAAACACTATCACATTGCATACATCAGTTATGGGTTGAATCTCTTTCAATCCTGAACTCAAAGCAATCAATAGAAGAGTGATCCGACCCTGTGTATTGCATACGTAGGGGGACCCGCGACCTGCGTTAGGCAAATCAAGACTCTTGAATCCTTTTGCCTAACCAGTCTACCCACTATTCTTGGTCTTACATTAGTTGTAGCAACTCCAGTAGATATTATATGTTTGTGTTAAGCCACCCGCAAAACTCGTGGGTTCTTAAACTAGTTACACATAATATAAAAGAAATGCGGTGCATCTCACAAAGTTTTCACCACACACCAAGTAAAAATTATCTAATTTAACATGACATATATGTTGAATATTAGTTGCCATCATCTTGTTTATGATATCTCACACAAATATATTAGATTGTTATAGAGATCATCATACTTTAACAATCTCCCACTGGAGTTACACGAGTAATGACTGATGATATTATGCCTCTAGCAAGCTAGTTTTTTTTTTTTTTTTAATTTAGCTTAACATATACCTCTCAAATAACCTAACAAAAGTATGGTAGAATATAGCTTTTGCCATTACTCCTAGTGTTAGACCCATACAAATAACCACATAACTAGTAAAATTTATCCGCGCATTGTAGCGGGAATTCAATCGGTATCGGTTCAGTTTAATATAGTATCAGTATAATAATGGAACTCGGTATAGCAATTAAAAGCAATAAAAACGAATATCAATACTGAATCGATATTATTAGGACAATATAAGTTGGAGCCGTTTTAGCAAAATTTATATGGAAAACGATAAAATGAATTTTAGTACCAATGTTTTAGTCGTTCGGACAATACTAGTTTGATTCGTCAATCAAATAATTGTATATATGTTTGTGTAATAATAATAATAATAATAATAATAAAATATAACTAACTTATACAATTCAAATAGGGAAATATTAAATATTTTGGGACAACTTATAAATAGGGTTGTGCAACGGTTCAGAACGAGATCAAACTGAATCGGGATCGAACCGAAACCATTTAATACTAAATATAAAAACCAGAACCAAAACCGAACTGCATTGTAACTGTTCCAGTTCGGTTCGGAACCGGGTAAACTGTTCTCGCTTAAACGGTTCTTGCGTAATTGGTTGTCAATTAAATCCTAAAACTGACAAAAAAATAAAAACAATTAAAACAATCAAACCGTTTACAATATCCAAAATTCAAACCAATCGAAGTAAAAATAGCAACAATAAAATGTTTCAAACCATGAAAGGAAAGTATACAATGTAAAAAACAAAAGATAATTAAAAAAAACTTTTAGTTAACCATTACAAAAACTTCATTCAAAACGTTATGTAAAAACTATTTTTTATATTCTTTAATCCTATAAGCATTTTTTAAATATAATATGTAAAGTTTAAACAAAATAATAGGGCTTTTGAATATATTATTGAAATTTTAAACCTAAACCGGTTCTGGCGATTCTTTAAACGGACCCGTCGGTTATAACCGGAACCAAACCGTGAACCATTTTCTCCCAAATTTAAGAACCGAAACCGGACCCGAAATATAACAATACGGTTCGGATTTGGAGATTCCGGTTCGATTCCCCAATTCTGACGGTTCGGAACCGTAAATTGCTCTGCCCTACTTATAAAGGCAAAAGAAATAAAGAAATTGATAATGAATATTGACAAACATCATATGCTAACCTACAAAAGGGAACATAGGGCCAAATTGAAAAACATAAAACTTCGGTTGGTCAAAACACAAAAACAGTCTACTTAGTTGTAGTTAAGGGGTTTTCTATATGCACACCATGGGTGCCATTAAAATTAGTCATTTCAACTTTTAAAGGAACGTTTAGCTTTGGTTATTCCAGTTAAATGGAATATGTGATACGTGAATATATTTGTTTGAACCTAAGAAACAACACTACCACCAAGTTTAATGTGACAACCGCGGCAAAACTAGGTAAACCCTAATTTATATGTACGACTTACACAAGTAACGAAACGAAATGATATTGATTATGACTCGGATGAATCCTAGGGTACGTTATGAGTGACATACGAACAATAATAGTTAATAGTGCGATATTGACGCCTCAGGGTGCTGAAATCAAGTTAAATGAGAGATTTACGTTTAATAGTGCATAAACCATACAGTTACGATTTAGATACGGACGGAAGTGTCGTAAATGATTTTAGGAGTACATAATTGCTTAAACATAAAACTTAGACACTAGCATAAGGTTTGAGACTTTACAGGTAGTTGGCTCGTTAAACGGGGCAGCTTCCGGTTAATGAAACGGTTTCAATTTTAACGCACACAAAAACAACCAAACATGCGTTGTACCATCGGTCAAGCCTAAAAACACTTATAAAACACTAATATAATGTGTTTTAAGTAAAAACACTAAAGCGTTCGAGTTTTCATTGAAACTGGGTTCGTATTTTAAAAACATTAAAAACCACGCTAAAAATGTGTTGTTTCGCAACCGTTTAATAAACCAGGTGAGCGGTTAAGACCCGATAATGAACCTAAACATTAAAATAGGGATTTTCTATTGGCACACCTGATTATCTATCCGCACACTTTACTTTTTCAATACGCATAGTATAGGCCTATACGATGTGTATTGAATAAAGTAAAAGACATGGCAGACTGACAGGTGCAGGTGTTGTCTGGTGGCTGGTCTAATACGCATCGTATAGGCCTATACGATGCGTATTAAGACACTGAAGTTTTTAAGTTTATTTTTTGGTGTGTTGTGTTTGGTTTTTGGTGTTTTGTGTTTATTATTGGTTATTTTTGTTTTAATGAGTTTTAAAATCTTTATTATTTTTTATCGTTAAGTATCGTATTATAGCGTATCATATTATTTTTTTAATTTTTGAAGTTTATTTTTTGGTGTGTTGTGTCCAATAAAAGGATCTTCGAATGCGAGCCCGAGAAACGAAAGGGATTTCGAGCAGTTGGTCAATGACATGATAGATAAAGTTCTTGCAATGAAAGCTAGTGCAAAAAATGAGGAAACGTTGAATAATTCATTTAGTTTCTGTTCGGTCATCTTTCCAAAATAGTCATGTTCCTCTTTAGTATCTTGCTAAGAAGTTTGTTTTGTGAATTGTTAGATCCACGAGATGAGTTGCAGGTTGTTATTGATAAGAGTGTTGAAAGAGAAATGCATTTTTAATTGTTTTGTATATAATTGTAAACTAGTAAAAAGCCCGCCCGATGCGGCGGGGGCGACATTTTATGTTGCGGTACTGGTTTCTTATCTTATAATAATTGTTGTAGCATCATTGTGGTAGATATACGTCGTAAACGTTACACATTGTCATCAGAAGTGCCTAATGAAACACCCAAATCTTTCTCGCGGTCAAACAAAATGCTAAACAACGAAATTTACGACCAAATTTGAACTTTTAAATATTTCTTAAAGGTTTGACCAAAATATACAAAGTTAACTACTTAACACTAGATAACCATCTACCATTTTACAAAAGTTATTGAACACATGTTTGGAACATACTTAACTACTATATTTTTCTTTTGTATATAAACAACCAAAAGCTTTGACCCATAACATAAGCTAGTTCGGAAGCGTGATAAGGGCATAAGGAAGCTTGTGCGTGTGTTCGTACCAAGCTCGCGTGTCCGCTTAAAATGCGGTTTTACCTGCAACATAACAAGAGGTTAACTAACAAGCGAAAGAAATGTAACATCCTAACTTCCATCAAACATGTTATTCCACAACTTTTCTTGTTCTCATATTGTCTCCATATTCATTCCTTTTCAATTACATTAGCTTAACTTACTCGTTCACGTCATTTCAACCTTTTAATCATCCGTATAATAGTCAATTTATAAGTGTTTGACCCATTCGCAGCGGGTAAATTACTAAACCATTCTTTACATGTTTCATTCTAGTTCATTGATCCACTCGTACCGGATCAACTACATGTCCATTTTAAACATTTCATTCTAGTTCGTTAATCCGTTCGTGACCATATTAAATATTCCATTCTAGTTCGTTGACCCGTTCGTACCGGATCAACTATATTACCATTTTAAACATATCATTCTAGTCCGTTGACCCGTTCGTACCGGATCAACTTTATGACCATATTAAATATTTTATTCTAGCTCGTTGACCCGTTCGTACTGGATCAACTTTATGACCATATTAAATATTTTATTCTAGTTCGTTGACTCGTTCGTACCGGATCAACTACATGTCCATTTTAAACATTTCATTCTAGTTTGTATCAAGTCATCCTCATAACCTTTCTTTAACTTAACCTTCAATTTCTTTTTTGACCCGTTTGTAATGAGTCAAATACATAACCATTCTTTATACCACTAATAATTACTACAAGTTATATGATAGAACATTATTTTAATAAAACTTAAAGCGTTCAATAAACATACCTCGGTCTTGCGAACGTTGAGGTTTTCAGTTGCTTGATCCTTCCTCCTTTACGCCTACATTCGATACATTCACTCTTTAGTTACAATGCATTCCATTCCATTTCATTTCATACAATGCTTTTCTTATATTCTAAGCCTAAACATAACCATTTATCACCATAATTAACACCATTGTCATTTGATGCATTTCATCGAACACTTGGTGTGCAACGATTTACATGTCTTGAATCTATAATTTATCATGCCATTTTCTACCATTTTCCACTTACACAACACATCAATTATGCTAATTAATACAACGAATTTCAACAAATATCTTTCAAATCTACAATCATGATGATTAGCTAACATTACTTTTATATAAAACTTTATGATCTACGATCATAACTCAAAACCCACTTCAAGATTCATGAGAGTTCTCTATCAAAACATATAACCATATCAATTTTCATTCAAATTAGTATCCACTATTGATTCTAATCATGTATCTTTCAGCACATGGCACCATAACATTAACATATTCAAGTAATTTGCCAATTTCATATCTACTCATATATAAAAAAATAACCAAGTCGAAAATTGCAACTTACCACTCATTAAGCAAGCTTAGATTATCATGTAATAAGGTTCATGCATCAAGTTTAGTCTCAATTTCTCTTCAATTTGATAAATTGCAATGTTTGAGGGTTTATCCCCCCTCTTTCTCTTGCCCAGTTCAACGCACACACACACACTGAAGTGTGTGTAGTATGTTTAATTTTGTTTTAATGTTTCAACTTTCCAACTTTCTCATTTTGGTCCCTCATGTTTGAATGTAGTTTAAAAGAATGTTATGCCCTATTCTCATGTTAGAATTTCACTAAATCTTTATAAAATTTAACCAACAAGCAATTCTTATATATATATATATATATACACTAGCCGTTTACCCGCGCGATGCGGCGGGAAACATCACTTAGGTTGGTGAGTTTAGGGCTATGTATAGGGCGGTTTGGTCTTGAGCCATGACCAAAACCAAATTCGTGATACAACGGAAAGCACAACACTTATTAGTAATTCTATGAGTGTGCATGAGTGCGCCTCACGCCTTTAATAACAACGGAGAGAACTGGAGCATGGGTCAACAACAACTGGTGTGTTTAGGCCGAGTACTACTTAAAAAAAGCAAGATCTTAGTGCTTGATGAGGCTACCGCATCAGTGGACACATCAACCGACCACACAATACAAAAAACACTTGGTCTGCATTTTTCTGACTCAACTATCATCACAATTGCACATCAGATCACATCTGTGCTCAGCAGTGACATGGTTTTAGTCTTGGAACAAGGTTTGATGAATCTTAGTTATATTCGTTGTTAGTTACGTTCTCTGTTATCTTAAAATCATTGATTCTATTGCAGGACTGGTTGAGGAATATGATTCACCTTTAAAATTGTTGGAAAATAATTCTACATCTTTTGCAAAGCTCGTTGTTGAGTATCGTGGACGCTCTAGTTCCAGCTATGATTCTAGAGTGTGCGATCGGCTTCTAGTCGTAAAAAGACAGTAAATTGCATTTTACATCCTTTAAGTTTGAGCCAAATTGTCACACCCTCAAATTACCACCTATGGAGTGTCCCTGTTAGGCGTGTGAGCACTAGTAATGAGCCACAATTACATTGAATCCATAAGTTTAAAAATAAAGTTTCATCATGTAATAGTAATAAAATCCAAACATAAGTAATTCAAAAACCATCAAGTTCAGCGGAAGCGTTAACGTAACATAATGTAAATACTTTCTAAACAACCATAGTGAATAAATATTTGATAAATAACCCATCAATGAAACCATGACCACTCACGCCCTCCAGCCCGCAAGTTTCTGTTCCCAAGCACCTAACGACCTGCGAGCATGTAACAAGTGTATCAGACAAAGCTGGCCAGTTCACAGTTTAAGAAAACGTTTTGTTACCAGATGTATGTAAAACAGTTCACTGACAAATGCAAGTAATATTGTTAATATCTCAATTCCGAACAAGACGGCTCCTGAAGTACATGACTGCCCTTTCCCACGTACTCCTATCCAGTACTGGGCCCGACTGGGTCATTAGTTCACATTCGTCCTCTCTAGGAGCGGTGTGAGGGTGCCAAACCTAAGTAGCGCTACCAACTAATACCCGTTACCCTCCAGGTAACAACATAAGGGACTTACAAGAATGATAGGTGAGAATATTAACCAATATACCCGTTTTTACCCAAAAGACTTATCCCTCCACGGGATACCCACTGACTGTCCCCAACCACTGGGACGCATGCTCGAATGTAGTGAACTCACCTTGGTTTTGCTCGGTAAGGTTATTTACTCGTTTAACTGTTTGATCAACCATGCCCTAAAAGGGTTATCGATACAGTTAGTCACGGCTAATCCATGTACTCATGATTTACACCAAACATGTATATTGCTCACATAACGCGCACA
Source organism: Helianthus tuberosus (assembly GCA_030545235.1). Taxonomy (NCBI): domain Eukaryota; kingdom Viridiplantae; phylum Streptophyta; class Magnoliopsida; order Asterales; family Asteraceae; genus Helianthus; species Helianthus tuberosus. The sequence goes on along the minus strand of CM060397.1, from coordinate 108,815,566 downwards.
TATAATCTAACTTACAACAGTAAGCATGTTATACACATGTAAACACAATCTACCAATCCACTCTTTCAACCAACTATTAAACATGTATAGCTTGGATAACAAAACATGTAGATATTACAGTTATGATCGCAACAAACATTCATGGGTCACCCACTTGTATCAATTGCAAATACTGCCTTGGCAGTACTTCTCGGCCCAAGTCCAGTCTCTCAGCTGGTTCCGGCCCAGCTGCGAGTTGCCTTATTTGTGGCCCAGCAATGCCATTCAACTTACATGTGTGTGTATACAGCCCACTCTCACAACCGAATGAATACATTCCATATAATGCCACCGGCTCATACAAGAATTAATATCCTGACACAACAGTGGCATAACATTTGGACTCTTTATTTACCCACTAACCGGCCCACTATCAACCGCCCCTTTTGTAATCCAACCCAGCACCCGATTAACCAACCCTCAATATTTATATGATATTTCTAGTACTCGGTTTGCATTATTGATCAAATAACATGCACTGTCAACTAATATATTCAGCCATCAATTAACAAAAGTGTATACAAGTCATCGATTTATCTCTTCTAACAATTCTGTTTATGTTATGCAAGTGTATACAAGATTTCTTACCACAAGGTCATACAGAACATTAACCCACATATTATCATATACAAAACTAAACCACAACAGTCATGTATCGATGCCCTAATCAACCAAATCAAATAATCATCACAATTTCTCATCACAGTTCATGCACATGATCATGTTCTTATTATCGTGACTTCTAGCATAAGGAAACCCTAATTCATTTATAAATTTCAATCATCACAACTTCAACGCATATATATATATATATATATATATACAATCAGTCCAAGCAACAATTAACCGATACAATAAATCAATCATTATCGCGCAACCATGAGATCGACAAGTGAGAATTACTAACCGAGAGACTAGGGAAAGATGGTGCCGATGATCACGATGGGAGGAGGGTTTCACTTCTGCCGACGAGCACTAGATGAGTTTAGGGTTTGATAACTTTGATTGTGTATGATATAAGATATAAGGGGTTACTTACAATCACATATAGGGCCAATCTCTTAGACAAATGGGCTGAATCTTTATTACTCAAAACATACCAACCGGGCCTACACTATCTTGTTTACACATAAAATCGGTTGGGCTCAGTTTGATGTTGGTTTGGGCCGGATGTTTCACAAAGGTTTCTAACATAGCCCCACTAACTTGCGGCCCAAGACAAAACTAACCAAAACAACGCGGAACATAAAACACATCGAAGCGGAATAATAAGGAATTAGATTAGAAAGTTAGACGCCACTAACCTCAAAGGTTCGGGTTGTCACATCATCCCCAACTTGAAAGAAATTTCGTCCTGAAATTTAGCATGCAGTTACTGAGGGAGGAAGGTAGTTAGGTTGCGTGGTTTCCTGGTTTTCCTGGGGTGTCACATCATCCCCCCGTTGGTTTGGAATTTCGTCCCGAAATTCCGCAGTAGCTTCAGCCTTAGTAGTGGTTTCATTGTTCTCGAACAACTGGGGATATTTTTGTTTCATTGGTCTTCTCATTCCCAGGTAAACTCTGGGCCACGACGGGAGTTCCAACGAACTCGAACAATAGATAACCTGGTGCGTTTGGGAATCTTGACCTCCCGGTCCAAAATTTCCACTGATCTTTCGATAAATCGCAACTGACCGTCGATGATGAGCTCCTTGAAAGGAACTGTGAGGGTTTCATCTGACACACTTCTTCAGATTCGAACCACGGAATACGTTGTGAACTCCACTGAGTTCTTCGGGTAGATTTAGCTTGTAGGCCACTTTGCCTATCTTTTCAATGATTATGAAAGGTTCCACATGTCGCGGTTTGAGTTCCATTTCGTATATCAAAACGAAGTACACCTTCCCAAGGTGAGACTTTAGATAGTGCTCGATCCCCAACTTGAAACTCGAGTGGTTTCTTTGTGCTTAACAGTGTAGCTTTTCTGGCGTTTACGAACTGCCGCCATTCATTGTCGTATCTGAGTAGTCTCCTCTACTGTGCATATGGCGAGTTCTGGGCCGGTGATTTGGCCGTTTCCGACTTCTACCCAACAAAGAGGTGATTGGCACTTCCGTCCGTAGAATGCCTCGAACAGAGCAGCCGGAATGCTGGTGTGGTAACTGTTGTTACACGAAAGTTCTACTAAAGTGAGGTGTCTTCTTTGACCGTTGCCAAAGTCGATTTCACGGGCTCGAAGCATGTCTTCAAGGGTTTGGATGGTGCGCTCAGTCTGCCAATCCGTCTGTGGATGATATACTGTGCTCATGTCTGAACGTGAGCCTAAGGGTTTGTGCACTGCTTGCCACAAATCAGATACAAATCGTGGGTTGCGATTAGAGGTAATGAAGGTTGGCACCCCATGCCTAGCAACCGCTCCTTCCAGGTAGATGACGGCAAGTATATAAAACTTATCCATTTCCTTGATGGCGAGAAAGTGTGCCAGTTACGTGAGACATTCAATGATCACCTAGGTGATATTGTTTCCGTTTCGAGTTGTAAGTAGACTAGCGACCAAATTCCATGGCAGTCTGTTCTCATTTCCATGTGGGGGTTGCTGGTTGCTAATGCTATACCTTGACTTTCCACAAGTCGATCCATCATTCACATACTTAACTAGGTGAGCTTTCACGTCCGATTACCATTACAGGGTATGTAAATCCTAACGCCTCTCATTAAAACCCAGACGGCTAGAATGTCAACACTGGTGTGCTTGCTCAACGCGAGCTCCCTTCAGTTGCCGTGTAATGAGTCCCGCATTCGTTTCTATGAGGTAGCGAGTATCGTCCGACTTGTCAAAGGTGGCTTCTCCATGCCTCGCATGAGTTCAACTTGAAAATCCTCATCCTTCAGTTCTCCAGTTTGAACAGGGCGAGTCTGATCCAGTAAGTTAGAGTCGATAGTGAGCTGCAGAGCTCGTGCACGTTCAGGTTTCGCATTCGTATTCATCCAGAAATTCCATCCAGCGGTGTCATTGTATGCTTTAGCTCTTTCGAACGTCGGTGCATGGGAGGCCCTTGTGATCGGTCTAAATAACGCATCTGGTACCATCCAAGTGATCTCTCCATCCAAAATCCCAAAGCCATGGTTTTCACCGTCCGTCGAGTGTGTCGCACAGTTCCTCTTTGTGACTCTTTCACGTATGTCATCACTCTCTCATGTTGCGTCGTTGTGCAGCTGGGTCTCTGATTCAGACCATGAGGATAAAACACTGAATCACCCGCATCCCCGGGTAAAACGATGCTCATAGCATTGCAGAGTTGGGATTCGAAAGCTGAAAGATGTCCTCCTGTTCTGTCCTTCACAAACACAGCACCCTGCTGTGCTTAGAGAGATTTAAGCTGCACAACCTTCGAAAATCCTGTGATTTATCGGTGATAGCATCAAGTGAGACCAAGAAATTGTTGTGTCCACGAAGGACTCTTTGGTGTCAATCAGTTCCAACCAAGACGGATCTTAGCGAGATCCACGTGCTCTTCCACTTCGCTGATTACATGATCAAAATGCTTTTCTCGTATCTAAGTGTTACATTTAACAAGACTTCTCACGTAATGACTCCTCCCCCAGGAGTTCTAAGATACAATATAGGCGTCGTCCATGATGTCCCTTCCTCCCGGAAATGACCCAAAATGTCACCAGTAAATACGGTCGATTCATGTGATACCTGAAGCTGCTAGTGTGTTGATTCACTCAATAATCATGATGTACAAAGTTGAAATGGCTGCCATGCGTTCGACATGCTGTTCTAAGAGCATTCTCCTCTTGGACTTCCTTCTGACAATAGTTCGTTCACTAGCTAATCCTCGAATGGAAGCTTGTTCCTTGAAGCTGGTCGACGGGTTGTCAATACGTGGTCGATGCGAACGGTTCCTAACTGTCACCTTGTTGAGTTCCCGATAATCAGTACACCTACGAAAAGGCTTCTCTTCCTGGGTATAGCGAGGGCTCCTTACAGCAAAAACTAGATCCAATGAAACTCAAGTCCAATAATCCCTGAAGTTGACTAGGCAGTTCCTGCAACCTTCCTGGTGTAAGACAATAAGGTATACAAGTAACAAGGGCTACCTCTGACATGATACCGATATGATATTCCACCTGACGATGTGGGGGTAAACATGACAGTTCTTCTGGTAGTACTTCGGGAGAATCACGAACAATTGGTGGATCCTCAATCCTCATTTCCTTAGCCTTGACATTAGTAACGAGTGCTATCATTGCGGGGTAATCCTTCCGTAAACGCTTCTAGATTTTCTTGCTGAAATGACGCTAACCATTGTACCGCTCTGGCGCGTTAGAACAGATAACAATCCTCCACGAGGGATACGCAGAATTGTCCCCTCACAGGGTACATCTATCAAGAATAACAGAAGAAAGGTTGATGCCGAACACTTGTCCCACAAGGTCATGTTTGCATCCCAACGATCATATGAGGTTTCCATTGTCTAGCCATCGGCCGATTCCACAACTGGTTCAAACTCTTAAGAGCATCAGGGTCGAACGGAATAGAGACGAAGCAGGCTGCTACTCATACTTGCTACCATGTCGTTAAGTCCTGACGTCGCCCACGCCAATTCTGAATGCCCTTCCAAGAGCATTATTTCTGGTGTTGATGTTTTCATTACTAGGATTCCAAGTACTGTCGTTGTTTCCTTTGATCGTTGACCTCTTAACTTAACTACGGCCAATCCATGTTGTAGGCACCTTTATTTCCTTACTGAAAGCTAGGGTTATGGGTACCTTGTTGTCGCTGTGACAGCTGCCCCCAATGTCGTTGCTCGAAACGAAGCCCTATGATTCTTCACCATCATAGTCCATCTTTTCACATCCTGAATTGCTACTCTCTGTGCTGGCAGTTACCATGCCACACTAGGGTCAATTATCATCACTTATGCCTCGATTGATTCGTAAGAGTTGACTCCCATGGGTCGCTGACAAGGGTTAAGGATTCGATTGAAGCCAATTCGCTGGTGCTATTTGCCGGTAATCAGGGTCGTCAAAGTACTGAGGTCGGTAAAGTGCTACGCTCATCCTCCTGTCCATCGATGTTGCAAGTGGTTCGAGTAATACTCAGTATGTTGCGGGAGTGTTGCAGAAGTGATCGCACTTCAGAATCTGAGGCGTCAATACGTTAAGTTCCAGTAAGCGAAGAAAGGTGAGAAAGATATCGATCAATCATTCGATGTTGCGACCGCCAACACATGGACGTTCGTATAAGCAACTAACATTCTACACGGTTCGCTGAGTTCAGATGGGTGTTCAAGTAACACTCGATAGCATCGAGTTTCGAAAGGATCCAAAGATAAATGAAAAGTTCACGTTGAGTTTGAGTATGGGACAATTACTGCTATGACCCCTATAGGTTTGTTATGTTTCATATTGATCAAATAATGGGACGGAACCCTTTTTCCACTTGTTAATCCTCACTGGGACTCACATGCACCCCACATTATTATTATGTGTGCACGCACAATAATATTGTGATTTGCATGCTCATCTCAGCTCCTCTTAACTCATGTCAAATGGTTCCTCAAACTCGAGTAGCAACAAAGAGTATCACGAAGCGTAAGTCATGAAGGTTTAGGGAAATACCACCCTATCAGTCACATAACACATGCGAGTGTACATGAATTCATACTGTTGTGCTAAACGTGCAATCACATGCAATATCATATGTAGGTGTTCACTAGTTATGCAGTACAATGAGTATACGAGAGACGAACCTTGCAATCTGGAGCTGAGTGTCATGGTCGTATTCACGTCTTTAGAACTGTCGGTTATAGTCTGGATTTACAAAAACATTTTCCCCTTTTTAAAACCAAGTTCACTATAACCAATGGCTCTGATACCAAACTGTCACACCCTCAAATTACCACCTAGGGAGTGTCCCTGTTAGGCGTGTGACCACTAGTAATGAGCCACAATTACATTGAATCCATAAGTTTAAAAATAAAGTTTCATCATGTAAAAGTAATAAAATCCAAACATAAGTAATTCAAAAACCATCAAGTTCAGCGGAAGCGTTAACGTAACATAATGTAAATACTTTCTAAACAACCATAGTGAATAAATGTTTAATAAATAACCCATCAATGCAACCATGACCACTCACGCCCTCCAGCCCGCAAGTTTCTATTCCCAAGCACCTAACGACCTGCGAGCATGTAACAAGTGTATCAGACAAAGCTGGCGAGTTCACAGTTTAAGAAAACGTTTTGTTACCAGATGTATGTAAAACAGTTCACTGACAAATGCAAGTAATATTGTTAATATCTCAATTCCGAACAAGACGGCTCCTGAAGTACATGACTGCCCTTTCCCACGTATTCCTATCCAGTACTGGGCCCGACTGGGTCATTAGTTCACATTCGTCCTCTCTAGGAGCGGTGTGAGGGTGCCAAACCTAAGTAGCGCTACCAACTAATACCCGTTACCCTCCAGGTAACAACATAAGGGACTTACAAGAATGATAGGTGAGAATATTAACCAATATACCCGTTTTTACCCAAAAGACTTATCCCTCCACGGGATACCCACTGACTGTCCCCAACCACTGGGACGCATGCTCGAATGTAGTGAACTCACCTTGGTTTTGCTCGGTAAGGTTATTTACTCGTTTAACTGTTTGATCAACCATGCCCTAAAAGGGTTATCGATACAGTTAGTCACGGCTAATCCATGTACTCATGATTTACACCAAACATGTATATTGCTCACATAACGCGCACATATAATCTAACTTACAACAGTAAGCATGTTATACACATGTAAACACAATCTACTAATCCACTCTTTCAACCAACTATTAAACATGTATAGCTTGGATAACAAAACATGTAGATATTACAGTTATGATCGCAACAAACATTCATGGGTCACCCACTTGTATCAATTGCAAATACTGCCTTGGCAGTACTTCTCGGCCCAAGTCCAGTCTCTCAGCTGGTTCCGACCCAGCTGCGAGTTGCCTTATTTGTGGCCCAGCAATGTCATTCAATTTACATGTGTGTGTGTATACAGCCCACTCTCACAACCGAATGAATACATTCCATATAATGCCACCGGCTCATACAAGAATTAATATCCTGACACAACAGTGGCATAACATTTGGACTCTTTATTTACCCACTAACCGGCCCACTATCAACCGCCCCTTTTGTAATCCAACCCAGCACCCGATCAACCAACCCTCAATATTCATATGATATTTCTAGTACTCGGTTTGCATTATTGATCAAATAACATGTACTGTCAACTAATATATCCAGCCATCAATTAACAAAAGTGTATACAAGTCATCGATTTATCTCTTCTAACAATTCTGTTTGTGTTATGCAAGTGTATACAAGATTTCTTACCACAAGGTCATACAGAACATTAACCCACATATTATCATATACAAAACTAAACCACAACAGTCATGTATCGATGCCCTAATCAACCAAATCAAATAATCATCACAATTTCTCATCACAGTTCATGCACATGATCATGTTCTTATTATCGTGACTTCTAGCATAAGGAAACCCTGATTCATTTATAAATTTCAATCATCACAACTTCAACACACACACACACACACACACATATATATATATATACAATCAGTCCAAGAAACAATTAACCGATACAATAAATCAATCATTATCGCGCAACCATGAGATCGACAAGTGAGAATTACTAACCGAGAGACTAGGGAAAGATGGTGCTGATGATCACGATGGGAGGGGGGTTTCACTTCTGCCGACGAGCATTAGATGAGTTTAGGGTTTGATAAATTTGATTGTGTATGATATAAGATATAAGGGGTTACGTACAATCACATATAGGGCCAATCTCTTAGACAAATGGGCTGAATCTTTATTACTCAAAACATACCAACCGGGCCTACACTATCTTGTTTACACATAAAATCGGTTGGGCTCAGTTTGATGTTGGTTTGGGCCGGATGTTTCACAAAGGTTTCTAACATAGCCCCACTAACTTGCGGCCCAAGACAAAACTAACCAAAACAACGCGGAACATAAAACACATCGAAGCGGAATAATAAGGAATTAGATTAGAAAGTTAGACGCCACTAACCTCAAAGGTTCGGGTTGTCACACAAATTGCAGGCGTTGTCCTTTAGCTAACGAAGTTACATTGGATGTCCTTTATGTTATTGATTCTCATCAGGTGGGGTCCTTTTGCCATAACCCAGTTAATTTTTCTGTTAACTCTTAACACGTGCCCTCATGTGAGTGGCACGTGTTAAGAGTTTAACAGAAAAAATAAGCTGGGTTAGTGCAAAAGGACACCGCCTCAGCGCACCGACATTCGATCACACAACGGGTCCTTGTATAAACAAGCAAGCGCTTGAGCAGCATTATCTTTAACTTCCTCCGACTCATCTTCTAACATGCTAATCAAAACCGAAATTAATAAGAGACTTTTTGACCCGTTTATAGTCTGAATTTATACGTCGGTGAGGAAATAAGTCCAGAATCATTATGGGTATAAGCTTATTTTTTAAATGTGTCTCAGATTGGAAAACTCATTAGGGCTTGTGGTGGCGCCACATGCATATTCAGGTTCATGTAACGCCATTCTTGAACGATGAAGCTGATGTGGCTGAAGAATTCCTGGTGGTACAGACATTGAATATAAATTCATCCCGTTCGCTAACATCTAAATATCAATTAAAATGTTTAATTATCTATAAATATTTAATCAAAATGTACAAAAGATTTCTTGATTTTGAGAACTGCAAAACCTGTACTCTGAGCTGAAGCTGCTTCAGATATTCAATTGATTCATCCAACATTGATGCCTTTATCAGTCTTCAAAAAAAACAAAAAAAAAACATAATTAAGAACATGAAATGCTGCATTAATAAATAAATAAATAAAAGTGTAGGGCAAAGTAATTAACCTTATTTGAATTGGGAATCAGTTTCTTTAAAGCCTTCATCTTCTATATTTATCCTGACCAGTTCTAGCTAAGGTTTGTCCTCGATAGGATACCCAAAACCGAAGTTCTAATGCATCGGTAGAGCTATCTTGGAGTTCCAAATCTCCTGTATTAACACGCCCAATCTGCTCCAGCACAGTAGCCGACAACCACTACTTCTTCTGCGAGTAAATGACGAACATGAGAAGTACCCTCGGGTTTGGGGTTTAACGCCTCTTCTTTATCATGCAGCAAGCATGGAAGAAGGTGTTCCGTTATACTCTCTTTTACACAAATCTTGACAATTCTTGATTGGAAAACAGTTAATAAAAGAGAACTAAACCCCAAATGCATCAACTCTGCATACAAAATAAAGAAAGATTAACTTCACAACTACAAACATAATATTTTTTGTATAACGATTACGAACTTTATATGAATTGGATCACTTTTTTCAGGTTCAACTTGTTATTTTTAAAAATTTGAACCTTATAAAGATTATTACTCGTTTAGTCTTGTTCTAACTTAGCACTTGATGTATATGGCTTTCAAACATTACTTGAAAAGAATCAGCCTCATATCCCTATAAGTTTGAACTTTTGTAGTCCAAAATTAGCATATTGGACCTGAAAGTCAAAATCAGCAGGTAAACGTTTGCTGATACCCATATCAGAAACGTTTGAACTAATAGAGCTGGTATATTTACGGGTAAAACACCGGTAAATAACGGTACCGGTACCCATTTTCCCATTTTTCGGTACCTGTGCTTTCGATACCGAACAGGTACCGTGCTCATCCCTATGTAAACTTGTACATTGCCTGCATATTTTGACAGATAAAGAAAATACTTGTGATCGTAAATGTGGGATACCTAGCTTGTAGTGAGTTGTGGTTTCAAACTTTCAATAGTCTTCGGCATAGCAGAAGAGCGCACACTTGTTGACGTGTACGGTCACCATCATCCAGCCAACATGACCCGTCATCATGCCAGTAAAACCACCTCTTCTTAACACCTCTACCAGAGGGAATTATTGGGTAAAACCACCTCTTCTTAACAAGAAAAAGAACATAATATCAAATTTATCATGACAACATCCAGGTCTTTCACTTTATAAACATGATAAAGTAAGAACATAAAAACTAAATGGTAAAGGACACAGATTATCAAGTCCTAGTAAAAGACACAGATTACAAGGGAGACTTGCAAATAAAAAAAACCACAAAACAAATAAACTAAACGGTAACTCTTTATTTTTAGATTTAAAAAACAAATAAAAAACTATAATACAAAATCACAAGTGTACTTGGGGTTTGGATATTTTGACCTTGGTTTAAAAAAGCACGAAGTGTACAAAAGCAACAAGGTCTAAAATCAAAGCGCAAATCGCAAAAGCGAAGGGTTTTCGTACTCCTTTTTGGAATGCTCCACCTGCCCTACTTCTGATATAACCAGCATTTTCCAGAAGTGTGCAGGCACCCCAGGAAGGACACATATATCACCTTCGTGGCTAATCGAATGTGCGCTACTTTCTGATCTCGTCACAAACGTTTTCCAACTTTCAAAGTCAACAAGCTTCAAGACAGAAAAACAAATGTTATGTTACTTTCATTAAATATTTACATATAATATAACCATAGCATCAAAATTTAAACAATTGTGTTACTGAAGTATACCTTTGGTGAAAAATCTTCAGTAAGATACCACTGCACTTGAGTTTAGCTTGGATATAGTAAATGGTGGCTCGATTTCCATGTGAAGATACCTTAGACCTTTAGCTACGCCTATCATAATATTCATTCTCCTTGATCAACTTAAGTGGCACCCCTCTTCATCTGCCATAAAAATGAAAGCACTACGCTTCATTAAAAAAACGAACAAAACGCATTTCGGGCAAACCCACCCACCCGGCCCGTTTTCGAACCGCGTCAAAAGGCATGTATTTTGACATAAACAGAATGAAAATAGACTTGCAATGGAGATGCTCATACAATGTTCCGTTCGACGCATATTCAAAAGCTAACATTCATTGAAACGGGCTAGTATCTATACAATACCCAAGCAATTTCCCTGTGTTTTCATGACTTAGCCTTGCCAAATCAGCAACCTGAAAGAGCCCCTTGAAATGAACCAAATACTGACCATACACCAATACTCACACACACCAAATTATGTACCGAACCCACCCCAAAATAGACCCCCAACCCATAAAAGCATACCCATTCTTGTATCCTTATCATATCCCTAAATTTGGATTCTAGCAAACCAATTAACAAAAACAACCAAACTAAGATAAGCAGAGATTAAATTTGACAAGAAAAGGACCAAATGCATTTAAACCACCCATAACAGCCCCTCCCACAGACACCATCCAATACTACCCAACAATAAAATCTACAAGGACGACACCCACCCTAGAAACGAAAGACACACACACACCCCTAGAAACTGCACATCACTAATATAGTAATATCACCTTAATTCTTGGTAAAAACTCATGATTTTGTGATTAAATGTCCTATTTGCTAAAAGGATAAAAAGAAAAAATAGTTTATGCATCCTTTTAACAAGCAACTACCTAAATTTTTTTACTGAATTCCCTCTTTGTTCTTGTGTGCTTTTGACAGACCTGTAAAATTACCACAAAAAATATCTTTTAAGCACTTTAAACTCTTATAGTAATTAGAAATATAATGAACTTAAATATTAAACCTCACCTTGACAATTGTTTCTTAAATCAGGTTCTTAAATCAGCCCCAAACAATAATTTCAGTCTTAAAATCATAGTAAACTCCATATCAAACCTTAAACAGCAATTATAGCCTTGAATCTACAATGGATTATTGATTGCAATAAGCCCCAGATCCTAAAAATCAACAAACAACATGTTATAACAACTTCTTGCACTGAACTTTCTAGTAGTCAGTGACGTAACCCCAAGAAATTGGATTCAGAGACTTACATTGATGTTACACACCAAAATCAATCCTTAATTCGATATTATAGCCTTTAACTCGCAAGACGCAAGAACAATTCTGGCTTCTGGGTTTGTTAGCTCTTGTTTCATGTAAAGAACTCCATATAATTAAATGTTAAAACAAATCAGAAATAACAGAAACAACATAATAACATGAAACAACACCTACCAAACAAAATAGTTGCGTTCCTAAACTCAAAATAAAACCAGTTCAAACCCTACCTCAACCAGGTTGTCGGAACCTACCTCAACCACCATCTACCGCCAGATGCTTGTCTCATTTGCCACCAATCTGCTCGAGAATCCCACTGCCGGAACCCTAATCGGCGGATTTTAACACTGCACACCACACCATCACAGGATGGGGTCATAGATTTGAAATCGAATGAAAGAAAAACCCTAGATCTGGTCACACCAGATCTGTTCATGAGTCGCAGAGAGAGAGAGGGTTGATGAAGTTTTGTGAGAGTAAGTGGGTGTTTGGGGTTCCCTTTTTTTTTTTTTTTTTTTTGAAGGGAAAAGGACTTTTGAGGGGAAAAAAGGACTTTTGAGAGTGTTTGGCTTTCCTTTTAAGGCAAAAGTCCTTTGCAAAAAACCAAAAGTCAGGTTTTTCTGACTTATTTTTGTGAGAAGTCCTTTTGGAAAAGTCATAAAAAAGGAACCCCAAACATGCCCTAAATCTAATGAAAATAAAACCCCTCATCCGTGTGAGCTGAATATGAGCCGTCCAGATCACAATCCGTGTGAAAAAGTGAAAGAAATGGACGCCTAAGATGAATCAGTTGATGGGTAAATTATGTTGTGTTTCTTGATGCTTTAAGTGTTGTACATTGTACATTGAGGGTGTTTTAAGTACATTGTTAAATTACATTCCTATCCTTCATATATGCTTTATAAAGTAGTATAGATATAGATATAGATATAGATATAGATATAGATATATATATATATAATATAGATATAGATATATATATATACTAGGTTAGAACCCCGTGTATTACACGGGTTGAATAAATGTACTTTTATATACTAAATTAAAACAATTATTCATTAAAAATCTCGTTTATTACACGAGTTGAACAAATGTAATTTTATATATTAAATAATAAAAAATTATATCTGTAAGAACCACGTGTATTGTACTGAATAAATGTAATTTTATATACCAAATAATAAAAATCCGTGTATTGTACAGGTTGAATAAATCTAATTACATATACTAAATAATAAAAAAAATTATATCTTTAAAAACACTATGTATTACACGGGTTAAATAAATGTAATTTTGTAACCTTGTATACCGCAAGCGGGGCGAATATATACTAAATAATAAAAAAGTTATATCCTTAAAAACACCATGTATTACACGAGTTAAATAAATGTAATTTTGTATAGTAAATAATATGCTATTGGATTCGTTTAAAAATCATAAATTTGGTTCGATTTAATTCGAATCAAATCACCAACTTGGTTAAGTTTAATTCAAATTGATTAGAACTCCAATTTGAAAAATCAAAAACATAATTATATTATTAGCTTCTCTTCCTAATTAGTGTTTTTTTTTAAGTTTGATCTTAATGTTTAATAAGTTATTTTGTAGATTTTGTTTGTACTTTAAATTTTTTATATGAGCGTATTATTGTTTGAGTAAACTCCTATTTGAGTCCTTGTGGTTTGTGCAGTTTAACCATTTGAATCCAAAAACCAAAACTGTCTTGATTTGAGTCCCTATGGTTTTTAATTTTAACCATTTGAATCCAAAAGTAAACAACATCCAAATCAGAGACATTTGTTTTTTGGATTCAAATGGTTAAAATTAGAGACCACATGGACTCAAATGGTTAAAATTAGAGACCACAGAGACTCAAATCAAGACAGTTTTGGTTTTTGGATTCAAATGGTTAAACTGCACAAACCACAGGGACTCAAATAGGACTTTTTGTTTTGTGTTATTATTTAAAAAATAACTTTAATTTATAACTTAAATTTGAAGATAATATATTATTAGAAAAAATAGAATGATTCTATCTGACATTCAAAGTAAGATAAGATTTAATATTAATTGATTATTTATTATTTAATTAATTGATATAAGATAAGTATGAAAAGGCAAGAAATTACAAATGTAGACGCCTCCAATGAATGACACGTGTCACTTATTAGTTTCTTTTATTATAGTAGATAGATATATATATATATATATCATGGTTGCAAAAGTCGCTAGGTGCTCCCTAGTCGGTCGACCGGGGAGTTGAGAGTACTCGGCATAGGCGGAGAGTACTAGGGGAGTACTCGGACATGTTAAATTATAAAGAAATTAGTTTTCAGAAATTAAATATATGTCTAATAACATAAATTTACTAATATTTATAACAAAATACGTGAAAATGATATTCATTATTTAATATGATAGTCATATAAATTATGTTTTATTATTTTTTAAGTCAAACTCGGCCCGAATTGACCTACTAGATCCGATTTTGGCCGAGTTTGACCGCGTTTGATCGATTCCGAGTAATTAGGCGGAGTTAGAGAAAGTCACCTCGGCAGCCTACCTTGTAGCGACTACTCGGGGAGTACTCGGCATTGGAAACCTTATTTTACAACCATGATATATATATAGAGAGAGCGGTTAACATACAAAAGCCCTTATCATACTTCACGTACGCGACAATCGTAACCATCAGATCAGGGCTATAATCACGCATGGAACAGTTAATAACGCATGGATCAGTTTGTTTTGTGGTAATCACGCATGGGAGCAATAATCACGCACGTTAAGTTGATCAAAATGTAATCACGCATGTTATCTATATTAATCACGCATGTTGTGTTTTGGTCGCGTACGTTAACATACGTTAAGCCGTGAAGTACATTATACTTTCTCTAGATATATATTAAATTTTGGGGTGTTACACCTAGATCAATAACTTGGCTCCATATCTATTCAGAGAGCCTTTTTTTATCTCTCTTTGAGTTTCAAACATCTGATCCTTAAAAAAAGGTGCAAAATTTGGATACGCAAGTTAAAAGAAGATTAAATAAATATTAATATTACCTCTTCACTGAATTCACGTTAAAGATCAAACTTGTATGGACTAAACATTGCATCATAACAAATGATCTAAGACTATTATCGTCATTATCCTGCAATAAACCATATACAATATACCACGTAACATACCAAACATGTTAATATAAAAGATATACAAAAAAAGTTTAACCTTAAAAAAAGTACAACCTTAGACACAACCTTAGATGATTGTACGGCTATTGGTTTGTTCAAATCAGTATGTTCTTCATTGAAATGAATCAGCAAAAAGAAAAAAAGTTAAGATTTACATAGGAGTAAATAAAATTATATGTGCATTAGTGTTCATGAAAACATGTTAATACATAAGATTTATATATAATATCAACTTCTAAATAAAATATGTTAAATGTACCAATTAACACAATGATCCAAACAACACACAAATTATATTATCATAACTTGAATATATAAAAAAGGTATAAGTGGTAAAATATAAACTAACAAAGAACTAACCTTTGAAGTTATATTTGGATTCATGCCTAAATGATTTAGCAAATGAAATATAGGTGTGTATTGTTATGTATTTAACGGATAAACTCTAATTGTGCACTTTAAGGTTTAAATTTTAAAAGTTTATTTCCTTCTTGGCTAACTATAAGAGTTTTTCACCCCTTTAAATGAGGAAGTTTTGTTGATATTTGACTAAAGTGTAAAAACATGTTCAATCAATTAGTTTTACATTTTTTTATCATGCTTTTATTTTTTATTTTGTTAAACTTGTTAAAAAGAATCTGACTACTAAAGTGTAAAAGCATGTTTTATCAAATAGTTTTAATTTTTTTTTATCGTGCTTTTATTTTTTATTTTGTTAAACTTGTTAAAAAGAACCCCCTTTAAATTAGGAAACTAAAGTGTAAAACCATGTTTAATCAATTAGTTTTAATTTTTTTACCGTACTTTTATCTTTTATTTTGCTAAACTTGTTAAAAAGAATCTCCTTTAAATTAGGAAGTTTTGTTAATTAAAATACATGGTTAAAATTTTAGTTAAACTTGTCAAAAAGAACCCCCTTTAAAATGGGAAGTTTAGTTGATTAAAACACATGTATAAAATCTTACATGTATATCGATAATTTTTTCTCTGAAATGGTGAGTGTGTGTTTGTGATAAAAAAAATATAGGTTAATAATAATTATGATAACAATTGTAACACCTCAAAAACGAGTTTGGTAATCAAACCATATTAATACTAAAAGACGGGTAAATTACCGTAATGGTAAAACTAACCCGGTGAATATTAGGATTTTTAAATAAAGAAGCCTAATATTAAATAAAAGCTGAAAGAAAGCTTTTGGGAAAATAAAGTTTATAAAAGCCTGAGTTAACGGGACTTAAAATAAACTTAGTCATAACTCTCCCTGAACCCACTAAGTTAACTAGGAATGTTTAACCTAGTTAATAAGTGAGAATATTGTTAGAAATTAAGTGGGTTGTGGCCTACTTAATAAACTAACCAAACATGAGGGGCCAAAGTGGATAAACTTGAAAGTTTAATTATAAAAGAAACTTAAAAACTAAAACACACATTTAGTGTGTGTTCAAGGTGTTCTGTTCGAACACGGGAGAAGCTCCTCAGGAGCTTAAACCCTAGCTTCAATAAAACCATCCAATTGAAGGGCCAAATGAAGTCTAAATTCACAATTGAACGTGAATTAATGATCACCCAAGCTAGGGGATCATAAGGTATGTCAAATTTTGATGATTTGTGAAGTTGTGAAATTTGAATAATCATCATAATCGCGAATTATAAATGAATTATTGAAGCTATGATTGAATTAGTGATGTATACTTGCTTAGGAACAAAACCCTAAGTGAACATTATACATATGATGTTATGAATTGAATGACTTGATGAATTACCACACTAGGATAAGTGGGTATTAATCATAAAATGAATTTGATGATATAATTATGATTAGAATCATCATACATGATAGTAATCAGGAAATACTTGAACTAATTGTGTGTTTGAGTATATAATCATACTTACTATGATATGAGTTTAGTATGATATGATAAAAATCGATGATATATTCATATTGAATAATGTATGATATTGTTATGTGTTAAAAGGGATCAAAGTTGTGTGAAATTGATGAAATTCGATTACATGAACTTGGTAAATAACATGGTTAAAGACGGTAGCATAAGAATGATACTTACCGGATAATTGACCAAGTAATTAAACGAATAGTTGAGCTACTTCATGTAATTAATTATGTTAATAGGCACTTGACTTTAAAAAGTCAAACTGACCAATGATATGATCGAATGATAAATTCGACATAAGAATCGTAGGATGGAATGGTCATAATGATTACAACTAATCTAACCATCTTACAAATTACAATGATAGTTTGACGCTTGGCAAGCTAGGTGGAAGCTTGGGAATGAAGCGGGTCAAACGAATCAAGTATGAAGAAAAGTATAATCAAGATGCAAGGTAAATAAAGCTTACACTCTATTTATTTAATACCTATTGGTTTTATAGGTTATGAAAACTAGAAATTCATGTTTGAATTATGATGTTCCGACACGACATGTGCGGTTCGGAACTAAGACAATGCTAATAAACCATGTTTAATGGTTAAAAGGGGCTATTACGATTATTTATTCATGAAATGACTAATAGATAATGAGCTTAGAATGGTTACCTTATAGGGTAAACCGACATAAATGAAAAGGGTAAAATGGTAATTCGGTCACTTAGACTAAACGGGTAAAAGGTGAAGATATTACCTTTTGACAATATCGACTAATGACTATTGTCGAGTTATATTATTTCAGGAGTAAATATCAAATGGATATTAGCATCGCTATGAATTAGCGGTTATAAAAGAAGGGTAGTAAAAACGGGTCAATATATTGATCCGAGTCAGGTATGTATAATGGTTCAACTCATCTTTTAGAACTTGAGGTTCTATAAGAGTTAGACAAGGTCAAAAATGGATATTCGGTTATCTTTAAGGTAAACCGAATAATTTAAGTTATAATCAAGGTGTTTTTAGAAACATAATGGTTTCTGAACAAGATTATAGTTGAAAGGTCGGATTTTTGGGTCAAACAAGTATTTAAAAGTCCTTCGTCATAAAAGAAGGACTAAAATTGACCAAAATACCCTTGTAAGCTAAATTAAGAAAACGACCCTTAAAGGTTGTTTGGAAACGAGTTTTATAAGCAAATAGATACTTAGAATAAGTATAAAACCCGAAAGGTGTGAATCCTTGGGTAAATTGACCTTGTATGAGTCTTTGCCTTAAATGATAATCTGAGGGGTAAAACTCGGAATAAATAGATCACCACATCAAATCCCCCACAAATATAGTTGTGGTGGAAAATCTTTTGATAAGAAATGTGGAAATATGAAGCTAGAAACGAACGAAAGCGATTCGTGTTTAAAAATATGCTTAAATACCCTTAACGGGTCAAAATAAGCATATGAATTAAAACAAGTTTAAAATACTTAAGAAACCCGTGATTTGAACCTAATATAATAGACAGTATCGAAAATATAAGGTTCATGATAAATTGGAATCAAACAAACATGGTTGTTTGATAAATACATGAACGGGTCAAAACTTAGAAATTTTATATTAAGCCAAAAGCTTAAAAGTCTTAAGTTTTGTTAATTTGGATGCCGGATTTTAACTCCATGTTATGGAGAATCAATTTACAATCACGTAGGAAGAAACGGATCGTAAAACGGATAAAAAACGAGCAAGTTATGTTCGTTTTCGTGAAAAATTGGGTTGCTGGTAATATACAGCACCAGCATCAACACATTCTGTCGAAATGGGGGTGTGGCGTCGTGCGACGCCCAAAGGGGAATACCGTCGCGTGCGGCGATGGGGTAAAAACCTGCAATTTTTGTTTATTTTGTTTGTTTAAACCATTTACCTTGGTGTGCTTTTTATTTAACTATCAAAACTAACTTTTAAGTTGGTTTTGATCATAGGTGAACGTCGAGAAGTCCGGGATGAAGATCAAGCGTCGAACAAGAACTGAACACACGTTATATAAAGCTTCCGCGTTAAATCTTGTTTTGTTTTGTTATAAGTGATTTATGTAAAAGCTTACAACTAAGTTTTTATAAAGTCGCATTTTGGGTATTGAAATGCGTATTTTAAAGTTGTAATCGTGTAAATTTCTGATGTGGGTCTTACAAGTTGGTATCAGAGCCCTGGTTTAAGAGATTCAAGTATGGTGGGGAAAAACTATGCTTGGACTTAAACCTTATGCTCTTGATAAAGATTGGTGTTCGGTTCGAAGCTTGATCGCAAAATCCGGTAAGTTATTCTGTATATTAACGGTCTAGCATGTAAAGTGTTGAAAACAACACATAGGGTTATCGTGTAAAATACGTTACCCCAAATAAAGCAATAAAAGACTGATATAGTTAAATGGATTACGTGTGTTAACACGTGTCGTAGAAAGCCTTGTATTATAATACGGGCGCTTATAAAGATCAAAGTTACTAATACTTGTAAATGTTTTAAGTTGAAGGAATCTCGCATTGGAAGATGACGAGAGTTTAAAGAATTATCGATACGATAAAAGAATAGTCTGAAGTATTACAAGTAAGTCATACATGCCAAAGACATGAATCAAGAAATGATCTCGAATGAGAGATCGAACAACAAGGAAAGTTATCAGGGTGAGTATCTACAAGGTACACGTCTTAAACTTATAGTATAACTAGAAATATGCAACAAACACATAGTGAATGGCAGTTGCATATAGAATATGAAACTTGGAAAACCTGGATAGGTTACCTATCTAGGATGACGTTTCCAAGAGAAATTCAGTAGAGATACGTATGATTCACAGTCGTGAATAATAAGACAATAACTGAATTTAGTTAAATATAAACTTGGACAAAAATAATCATCCAAGTAAGTATTCTCAATATAGATACTATTGAGAAAAGTAATGATCACATCAACGAATGTGATTGTATAAATGGGTATAGAAAGGGACATTTTCAATGTTCAAGAATAAAACGGGTAAAACTAGTAATTGTTAATTGGCAATTATATAAAGTTTTACCAATTGAAATAAATCGAGAAATTACTTACATGGGGCGTGATGTGGTAATTATAATAAGGCCATGCGTGCCATGTGTTGATCGCTTACTCTGGCCAAGTAAGTAGTGAACACATGATACCATGAGCTTATTATAATGAGCACAGTTATATCCGATGTGGTAAGGTCGAGACGAATGAAACAGTTAAAAGAACCTTGGGGTCAAGAAATCTTATGGGCATACTCGTATAAGTGGTTTTTGAGGTGTCACACCCCGACCACGTAGAACATACAAAACGTGGCGGAAATGTCGGGGAGTGTTGTAACAGAATTAATTGTTTCAAATCCATGGCAATTGAAGTTTCGTTTTATTGATTAAAAGTGTTACAATGTCTTAACAAACAAATAAATACAACATAATTAACTAGTCTTGCATCTTTTATTGTCACTAAAGCCCAAGTCTGCCTATGTGTATCTTGATCATCTTATGCAACAGCTCCTGAAAAACACATGTGAAAATAGGTACGTCAGCATAAAAATGCCTGTGAGATACATAGGTTTTGTGAAAATAGGTTTCATGACTTATGTTTGAGAAAATGTTTAGTCATGAACCTTGTAATTTGCTTTGTCTTGTAAATCATTTGAAAAACAATGAGTTCAGATGATATGTATAAATAAGTGAAAAATGTATGGTTAAATGAATAACCATGTAAGATGAGTTTGTATAAGATAAATTGTTTGTAAAACAGTGTCTTGTGTAAAGTATGTTATTTGTATAAAATGTTATATATATCTCAAATTGAAATGGTTCAAATAACGCTACGATATGTAATACCATACAAGCACTTATATATAGGAAGTACCAGCGGCGTATCCACCATGCTTGTATCATATTACACACGCCTCGTTACTTAATCACTTACTCAAACCAAACTACCAAAGTAAAATGTTCATGTCTAATGTAAATCATGTAATATATATCCAAAATGTAAGCCTGTGATGAATAACAAATGTACTAAGTACGCGACAATAGACATACGTAGCATGTGACCTGTACTAAGTATGCAACAATAGACATACGTAGCATGTGACCTGTACTACGTATACAACAATAGACATACGTAGCATGTGACCTGTACTACGTATACAACAATAGACATACGTAGCATATAATGTAATGTAAAACGATGTACTAAGTAATGCACACAATGGGCATACCTAGCATAAGATGTAATAAAATCATGTACTATAATGTACTAACGAACATAGCAGGTATATGATGTGTAAACAGGAAAGCATGAAAGTAACAAGTAGGCACATGTGTTTCACCCCAAAACAGTTTGGAAAACAGTAAAAGATGGGTCTATGTACTCACTTGAGATTGCTTAGTAGTCCTTGAGTAACAACCAAACAATGCTAGAGATCACGGATATCAAACGGCACCTAATATAGGTAACTATGTTAATAAACCGGACCTAAATCGGAAGATCTGATAGAATGAGGGTTCGTAAACCAAACGAGTATAGAGACTCGTGTCATATGGTTTAACAAAGCCTACATACTAAATGAAACCTTAATCTAAGTGCTTTCGACCCATCGCGACTCATTAAGGTAGCTTATACTACTTTAACGCGTCGTTCGCGTAGAACGCGTTCGGACCGCCTAACTAGCCCTATGACAAGTGTTATATGCCTAAACATGTTACATAATCAGTTATGTGACAAAAGTTTAGGTTACATATGCTTAATTACCAATTATACATGAAAAGGGTATTCTGGTAATTTACCTAAGGCATATAAACTACCTATCATACAACTACTTAAACGTAGCGACCATAAGGTATAACCTCGGAAGGTTATTCCCTATATACTATGGTCACCTAATGTGTTTGGTCGGATCCTAATGATCGACCAAACTGGGTCGGGTTCGAGGTATAAGCGATTTATTAGATCGCTTACCCTACGACCCTAGACAACGTGGTAATCAGTAAGCATAGTCCCAATGGACTATAACCAACGTGATTACACTCACGTTGCGAAGTTCAAACGAACTTCGCATTGACCATAACTGGTCAACGCAGAAAGTCAAACAAAGTTTGACTTTCAGACTCGAAAAGCAATAAAAGAACGAAAGAATACTTACGAAGGGTCCCCGAATGCTAATCCTGATCCAAGTAACTCAGGTATGAAACAATGGTTTCAACTTAGAGCTTCTAGGATCAGAATTCTAGTGGGTTTTGAAGTTGTGTGGGTTGGGTATTTATAGGAATACCCGAACCGTTAAGATCGTTTGTCGAATATCGTGCCTTAATCGTATCCGTACAAGTGTCAGAAAGTTGTGGTGGCTAAAAATGGGTCTAAATGAGCTGAATGTGCAGTTGAGAATGTGTGGATGTGAATAAAACAGCTGGAATCTGCTGACTGTTCGATATTATCTGATCAGAGAGGCTGACGCGGGCCGCCTAAGATTTAAGCTTGGGTCACGCGGGCCGCCTAGCTCTTCAGATCAGAAAACAAGTTTCAGAATCTACAGTTTTGGTCCCTGCACGTGTTTAAACCCATTTCCGGCACTTCTAAGGCCCATAAAGCCAACTTTAAGGCCCTAAAATGATGCCTAAACATTGTGGACATGAAACATGCTCAAAAATATGCCGGAGGTTGGTTCGTTTGGCCGTACGAACGCGATGTTCGCTTAATTACGACGGAATGCGCATAAGCGCGAAAAACGATCCAAATGACGAAACGAATGGATTTTTCTTATGCCAAACACTAAAATAAAATATTTTAGTGCTTACATAAATTTTTGGATGTCCGGATATATTCAGAACGTAAGTTATGCGCGAAAATGCAAACTTGTGCACTTTTTGACGCTTTTAGTCCCTGAATGACACAAAAGTTTATTTTAGCATACCGAACACCTCAAAGCCTATTTCTAAGCTATGTAAAGGATATTTATGGTATGTTTAACTTATGGTCATGTTCCGGAATGTCTGTTACAGTTCAAATTGGCATACTTTCGCAGTTTGTCAAATTTAGTCCCTGTAAGCGATTTAACTTGATTTTGCCATACCAAAGCCTTCAAAACTTATTTCTAAGTTATGTAAAGGTTATTTAAGGTATGTTAAGTATATGTCACTATTCCGGAGTGTTCGTTGCATTAAACTGGTTATATTTACGCATCGGTGCGCGTATAACCTTCCAGAAAGCGATTTAGAGTTTGGAATTGAACAAGAGTTGATATGTGCAAACGATACACATATTTTTACAAATACCAAGTATGAAATACAATATTTCATTGGTTTGGCATTTGTTTGATGGTTGAGGTGACACAGGTGTCACATGAGGGAACCATAAAAACGATGTATGGCGCGCATAGAAATAGATGACCCAAGTAAATAGCGAAATAAGTCATAATGGACGGAAGAGCCATGGTTGACAAAAGGGGCATGTAAAACCAAAGGATAAATGACCCGCGAGGTCATAAAAATGAAGGTATTTCCCGTACAAAAAAAAGACGATCGAAGTCATTGACTTTGGTCGTAGTAAAGAAAGGATGATGATGATAATCATCATTCAGAATTTAAAAGACCATCAAGCATGGTCACATAAAGAATAAAGGTTTGGTTAAATAAAGCGATGGATTTCGCTAAGATAACCAAACCAGTCAAAACGAAGTCTTAATGCATACCTAAAGGGTTACATTAATAATGACTTCGGTAAATCACCCGATTGATGGGTAGGAAATTAAACACATGCGTAAACCTAGAGACGGGAACACGGATTGAAAGTTAAACAACTTGGATTATGAGTTATGACTAAAAGACTATAAAATTTTGTAAATGGAAATTTTGAATAAATATGTTCAACTATTCTGAGGTTGAACGGGTTGAATATAGAATAAAGTTTGATTGTTTATAAGTGATGAATTTCACATTAACAAGTCAAACGGGTGGAATAGAATATAATGTCGGATGGCATAAGTAAGCGCAAGCCGGATAACGGTAGCGTTACATAATCAAATACGAATATATGCAAACCAGATAACGGTGAGCATAAGACGAACCGACGCATGAATGACGTGAGAAGTCATAGAGTCGGGAGAATGATCCGAAATAAAACGATTGTAGTCACGAACTACAGTCAAGGTTAAGGGATCTTAAACGTGAAACCAAATGATTTTCAAACATAAACAAGGTGCCTTGACACCAAACATGTATTTTAAGAATTACATGAGTAATAAACGATCTACGGGATCAACATAACCTTTGGGTTATAAATAATGAAAAGGTCTATAGGACCAAAATGACCCGTGGGGTCATAAATAAAAAGAAATGAACTATAAGGGTCTTGCCTTAATAAGGTGAAAGCCTAGAGAAATAGCCCACGGGGCTAAGTGAAAGAACCTACGGGTTACTTAGGCAAAGTGAGGGAACTAGTTGAGAATCCCCGCGTAAAATAAGAATGAACAAGAATAAATTCTTAGCTGACAGTTTCTTGATATGAGTAATTGACATAAGTTAAAGAGAAAACGCTAAACTAAAATTCAGTTTTAGTAGGAAACAACGTTTTCACAAATATGACTATTCTGATAGGAATAGGAATCGTAAATATTAAAAGATGCGAGTCTTGACACCAACGAGTGCAAGATGATACATTCGAAAATAAATATTTTCGAAAATGAAAGGTTGACATAAACTTAAACATGACGTGACGCGATCACAGTCAAGAAAAGTAATGTGAAGTATAATCACATTATAGCCCAAGCGATGGGTATAAGGTAACTGGACTAATAAGTCAAGTTAGTGAGACCGGTTAAGGTCGAAATTTAAATTGAGAATTTTGATAATACGCTATTTATTATGATAATAGTGTGGAATAAACAAAATCAATAAATTTACATGATCAAGTGGCCAAATTGGTGACTCGATCAAGTAAACGACAAAGGCCCATGAGGCCTTAATAACAGAAAATACTGATCACCTATTTTGAGGGATCATGAGACAACCCAAGCGAAGTGTCAGGAAGTCAATTCAAACAAAAGAGTTTTTTTTGTTAAAAGTGAAAGATTTCACTAAAGACCTTTGAACAGGTTAAAATAACGGATTCATGAAGAGTCCGAAAGTATAAAAGCGATGGACTTCGCTAAATTAACTAAACAAGTGGAAATAACTAGATTATGTTATTTCGAGTTGCATTATTTCGTATGAAATGCATGTATGCTTAGTAACCAAAAAGATATTACCATATTTTTATGGTAATGCTAACAATTGGTTAAAATATGAGCAATGCTCAATTGATATCGAAATCAAC
Source organism: Helianthus tuberosus (assembly GCA_030545235.1). Taxonomy (NCBI): domain Eukaryota; kingdom Viridiplantae; phylum Streptophyta; class Magnoliopsida; order Asterales; family Asteraceae; genus Helianthus; species Helianthus tuberosus. The sequence continues at coordinate 108,790,185 of CM060397.1, read as the reverse complement.
TGCATTGAGTTTAAACTCAATGAACTATGCAATAAAGGTTTCGAGGACGAAACCTCTTTAAGGGGGGTAGACTTGTAACACCTCGAAAACGAGTTTGGTAATCAAACCATATTAATACTAAAATATGGGTAAATTACCGTAATGGTAAAACTAACCCGGTAAATATTAGGATTTTTAAATAAAGAAGCCTAATATTAAATAAAACCTGAAAGAAAGCTTTTGGGAAAATAAAGTTTATAAAAGCCCGAGTTAACGGGACTTAAAATAAACTTAGTCATAAATCTCCCCGAACCCACTAAGTTAACTAGGAATGTTTAACCTAGTTATAAGTGAGAATATTGTTAGAAATTAAGTGAGTTGTGGCCTACTTAATAAACTAACCAAACATGAGGGGCCAAAGTGGATAAACTTGAAAGTTTAATTATAAAAGAAACTTAAAAACTAAAACACACATTTAGTGTGTGTTCAAGGTGTTCTATTCGAACACAGGAGAAGCTCCTCAGGAGCTTAAACCCTAGCTTCAACAAAATCATCCAATTGAAGGGCCAAATGAAGTCTAAATTCACAATTGAACGTGAATTAATGATCACCCAAGCTAGGGGATCATAAGGTATGTCAAATTTTGATGATTTGTGAAGTTGTGAAATTTGAATAATTATCATAATCGCGAATTATGAATGAATTATTGAAGCTATGATTGAATTAGTGATATATACTTGCTTAGGAACAAAACCCTAAGTGAAAATTATACATATGATGTTATGAATTGAATGACTTGATGAATTACCACACTAGGATAAGTGGGTATTAATCATAAGATGAATTTAATGATATAATTATGATTAGAATCATCATACATGATAGTAATCAGGAAATACTTGAACTAATTGTGTGTTTGAGTATATAATCATACTTACTATGATATGAGTTTAGTATGATATGATAAAAATCGATGATATATTCGTATTGAATGATGTATGATAGTGTTATGTGTTAAAAGGGATCAAAGTTATGTGAAATCGATGAAATTCGATTACATGAACTTGGTAAATAACATGGTTAAAGACGGTAGCATAAGAATGATGCTTACCAGATAATTGACCAAGTAATTAAACGAATAGTTGAGCTACTTCATGTAATTAATTATGTTAATAGGCACTTGACTTTAAAAAGTCAAACTGACCAATGATATGATCGAATGATAAATTCGACATAAGAATCGTAGGATGGAATAGTCATAAATGATTACGACTAATCTAACCATCTTACAAATTACAATGATAGTTTGACGCTTGGCAAGCTAGATGGAAGCTTGGGAATGAAACGGGTCAAACGAATCAAGTTTGGCAAGCTAGATGGAAGCTTGGGAATGAAACGGGTCAAACGAATCAAGTATGAAGAAAAGTATAATCAAGATGCAAGGTAAGTAAAGCTTACACTCTATTTATTTAATACCTATTGGTTTTATAGGTTATGAATACTAGAAATTCATGTTTGAATTATGATGTTCCGACACGACATGTGCGGTTCGAAACCAAGACAATGCTAATAAACCATGTTTAATGATTAAAAAGGGCTATTTCGATTATTTAGTCTTGAAATGACTAATAGATAATGAGTTTAGAATGGTTACCTTATAGGGTAAACCGACATAAATGAAAAGGGTAAAACGGTAATTCGGTCACTTAGACTAAACGGGTAAAAGGTGAAGATATTACATTTTGACAATATCGACTAATGACTATTGTCGAGTTATATTATTTCAGGAGTTAATATCAAATGGATATTAGCATCGCTATGAATTAGCGGTTATAAAAGAAGGGTAGTAAAAACGGGTCAATATATTGGTCCGAGTCAGGTATGTATAATGGTTCAACTCATCTTTTAGAACTTGAGGTTCTATTAGAGTTAGACAAGGTCAAAAATGGATATTCGGTTATCTTTTAGGTAAACCGAATAATTTAAGTTATAATCAAGGTGTTTTTAGAAACATAATGGTTTCTAAACAAGATTATAGTTAAAAGGTCGGATTTTTGGGTCAAACAAGTAATTAAAAGTCCTTCGTTGTAAAAGAAGACTAAAATTAACCAAAACGCCCTTGTAAGCTAAATTGAGCAAACGACCCTTAAAGGTTGTTTGGAAACGAGTTTTATAAGAAAACAGATACTTAGAATCAGTATAAAAACCGAAAGGTGTGAATCCTTGGGTAAATTGACCTTATATGAGTCTTTGTCGTAAATGATAATCCGAGGGGTAAAACTCGGAATAAATAGATCACCACATCAAATCCACCACAAATATAGATGTGGTGGAAAATCTTTTGATAAGAAATGTGGAAATATGAAGTTAGAAACGAACGAAAGCGATTCGTGTTTAAAAATATGCTTAAATACCCTTAACGGGTCAAAATAAGCATGTGAATTAAAACGGGTTTAAAATACTTAAGAAACCCGTGATTTGAACCTAATATGATAGACGATATTGAAAATATAAGGTTCATGAGAAATTGGAATCAAACAAACATGGTTGTTTGATAAATACATGAACGGGTCAAAACTTAGAAATTTTATATTAAGCCGAAAGCTTAAAAGTCTTAAATTTTGTTAATCCGGATGCCGGATTTTAATTCCATGTTATGGAGAATCAATTTACAATCACGTAGGAAGAAACGAATCGTAAAACGGATAAAAAACGAGCAAGTTATGTCCGTTTTCGTGAAAAATTGGGTTGCTGGTAGTATGCAGCACCAACATCAACACATTCTGTCGAAATGGGAGCGTGGCGTCGCGCGACGCCCAAAGGGGAATACCGTCGCGTGCGGCGACGGGGTAAAAACCTGCAATTTTTGTTTATTTTGTTTGTTTAACCCATTTACCTTGGTGTGCTTGTTATTTAACTATCAAAACTAACTTTTAAGTTGGTTTTGATCATCGGTGAATGTCGAGAAGTCCCGGATGAAGATCAAGCGTCAAACAAGAACCGAACACACGTTAAATAAAGCTTCCACGTTAAATCTTGTTTTGTTTTGTTATGTTATAAGTGATTTATGTAAACGCTTACAACTAAGTTTTTATAAAGTCGCATTTTGAGTATTGAAATGCGTATTTTAAAGTTGTAATCGTGTAAATTTCTGATGTGGGTCTTACAACAATGTTACTATCAACACACTAAAAATTATGATAATAAAAAACAGTTATATAATAATACGTTTGATATTAATGTATATGCTTCATATCCGTACATGGTTAAAAATTATGATAATAAAAAACAGTTATATAATAATACGTTTGATATTAATGTATATGTTTCATATCCATACACCAAGGTAATTGCTAGAAAGGTATTTATAAAATTGCACTTCCAGTTGGACATCTATGAAAATTTTATTCGGATTATCCCATTTTTTCACCACCTTCTTTGTGATTAATTTAAGTTAAATTGCTACAAAGGTATTTATAAATGTAATAATCACATGTACATTACGGCATTACTTGCTTGAACGTTTTAATCCACAAGTCGATATTAACCAAGACAAACATCGATATTGACAAAAATAGCAGATCGTAACGGTATCTTCAAATGTTTTTATAACGTCATAGTTTAAAAGATATGACAAGAATACATAAAGAAAATATAGTGGATGGGGAAAAGTGTATGAACTACCAAATTATCCATAATTTTGTTAAAATTGATGGATAAAAGTGTAATAAGATGAAGAATTAAAATGTAATTAGTGTTTAAAAGACCAATTTACCCTCATTTTGGGGTTGTACCTTATGCATTGAGAAAAAAAAAAGTTATTATTTTTTTGGTATCTTAAATGTCACTTCCTCATGCATTATAATATAGTATAGATGCGCAATGTCTACTGTTTGGTAGTAGACACTTCTATCGCTCTTTTGCCGACTATATTAGTTCTTATTTTCTTCTTTAATCACTTGTACACTAAAGCATCATCAACTTTTACCTTTTAATCCGTGCGTCGATATTGAACAAGACAACTGCCGAAACGTCGACAAAAATGTGTAGGTCGTCATGCTATCTTTGGATTTTTTTTAAACGTTATAGTTTATAAGATATGTCAAAATTACGTAAAAAAAATTATAAGTTTGTTGTAGAGGGGGAAAAGTGTAACTAACTATCCATAATTTTGTTAAAAGTCAGGGATTTAAGTGTAATAAGTTTACGGGTTAAAAAATAAATAGTGTTTAAAAGACCAAATTACCCTCATTTTAAGGGTCTATCTATAAATAAAGGGGGGAAAAGTTCTTATTTTTTGGGTATCTTAAAATACAATTCGCTTATGCATTATAATATAGTATAGATAAACAAAATTCTTTTATTTATTATTTTGTATAATTATTTATTTTAGTAATTAGAGTAAAATGACCAAAATACCCTTATGTGGGGTTCATCAGGTCAGATTTAACCATAAAAAAATAACTGAGTTACGGTTAAAGGATATAACTTGCAAGGGTTTTCCAAACATCAAATATGTTTTTTTGTACTTTTTGAAGATAAATAACACACTTTGCAATCTAGTGTCAACATAAAAGACGTTTTTTATAATTTACTCGAAAAAAATCCTTAAAAACTACCGATCTGGTCCGATCTAGCCTTTTCACAGGTTTTCCTGGCCATGTGCTAAAACGGTCCGTTACTACGAACCGGACCGTTTGATGGTGCGGGTGCCGGTCCAAAACCAAATACTCAACGTAAATGAAACCTAGCCGAGCCACGGAGCCGAGCCGAGGAGGCAGATATCCCGTTATGACGTACACCCGGTTCAAGCTTTTGACTATAGCCTTAAATGACCAGTTATGTTAAGCCACGTGTGAGTTTGTTAGTAAGTTTGTCACCGTCAACGATTTCGTCACCGGCGTTCTCGAATAGGAAATTGGGTTGTTGACAGGCTGTGGTTGCTAGTTTACCGGTGGTAGCCGGTTAATGCTCCCCCGACACTTGAAGTGTGTGTCGGTGCACATTTTTGCTCATGTCACATCTTAATTATTTCAATGATGGCCCTAATTTAACTAATGAAAAAAATAATATTAGTTGATTAACGTTTGGCCAAACCTGGTCTGAATTAATTGAACTGAAAAATAATAAAATATGTATTTATTATTATGGAAATCCTTACATATTAGTTTGGTTCAAAAAAACTATTAGAAGAATATTTTTGATAGCTATAAGTTGTATAGTGTTATAAAACTAGCCTAAAAGCTGAATAATATAGAAGATAAGTAGAGAGAATTTTCAGAGGATTTTTTATATATATTTCTTGGTACAACAAAACTATAACATTACATGAGTTTATATAGACAGAAGAAAGAAACTATGTTGTACTGTGGGTCAATAATTCGAACGAATTATTGAAGTTACTGTGTCAATAATTCGAATGAATTATTTCCTTTACTGTGCGCTTTTACTGTGCATCTAGTTATCATCCACTATTGCAATGATTCATAACACTCCCCCTTGGATGACACTTTGCAAACTTTGGGGTAATTAAGTACCGCCTCATTAAAAACCTTGCTAAAGAAAAACCCAATGGGAAAAAAAAACTTTAGCTAAGGGAAAAAGAGTGCAGTCTATGTCATTAAGTACCCCCTCAAGTTGCAATTTGTAAGGCATTACATTCTCCGTACGTGACGCATGCCAATGTCATGAACGTGTTTCCTGAAAATTGTTGTAGGTAGTGTTTTTTGTGAAAAAATCGGTTGAATTGTTGCTTGACTGGACATATATCATCTCGACTTGATTGTCTTTAATAAAGTCTCGAGTATATTCAAAAAATCTTGGTGGTATATAAGAGTGCAATTTGTAATACTCCCCCTGATTTCATTTCATTATGTATCGTTTAAGTCTTCTTAGATCTTTTAGTTAATATTTTGCCATTTCATTCCTTGATGTGTATAGTCCTTTGTGTTGATCAATGTTATATGGTCTTTATATGAGATTCCTGGTGCTTTATGTAAACAAATACCATATGATCCACAACTATATGTTGTTACATTCCCTGCATTTACAAAGCTAATAAAACTTGTTTTGGTAGGTTAGTAATATAAAATTTTTTTATCTTTCATACCTTAGATGTTAATTTATTACATCCGATTATATTATCTCTTCTTTGTACACGAGTAATATGATAACTAGCAAAATATATCAATATAATCCATCATTCTCTATATGTGTAATAATTTATGGATAATGATGCAAATGCTAGTTTGTATATCAAGGCATAAATTTGTTTATCATATTTGATTTGTTAATATGTTTTAATAGTTATAAAACCTCATATGGTTTTCCAAAGAAAAATATATAGTCCAACTATACCGTATGCATTTATCTTTTCTAACTTCATTAAAAAGTTCGTTATACCATATTCATCTTATAGTCCATACAATCTTTACTACTTTAAGAAGCTGTATTTACATGTTTTGAAATTATTGCTTCATGCATTTACATTCATTGAAATACATCTTTTCGATTTTACCAACTATGAATGTACATTCATTCTATCATGTAGATTTCCTCGTTGTTCTCTATATCATATGTAAAAGATGCCTTGAATATTTACTTCATTCATACAATCCATAGTTTACCATGCTTATACATTAATCAATAGCTATCATAACCATCGAATTTCATTAACTTTTTCATGTACTCAACAGCCTTAGGAAACTCATCGAGAGTTCCATTTCTTTTCAGCATTTATAATAATTTATGCATATTCATATCTTATAATGTTCTTGAGATCTCGCCTTACATGACTTTGATAATTTAAATTCTTCATGAATTTTTATGTATTTTGTAGTACCACATGATATATAAATATTCATAAGCTGCATGTCAATTTTCTCTTAATATATTACCAGACAAATCAGATATTGGAAAGTTATTATATCCACCACTGGAGAATGTGTCTCCTCATAATCAATCAATGGTTTTGCAACATTCTTGTGCCACCAAATTTTCTTTGTATTACTCAATTTGATTTATGTAAGAAAATATTTACCTTAAGAACGGTTGGTCTGAAAGCTTTTCATTTCATGAGAGAATTTTAACTTTGATTTATTCACTTTTTCCAAAATTGGCTAATTAATAACATGAATTCATTCATGAGTAGATTCAAAAATCTTGATCCTTATTGTTTCATTATTTCTAGCGCTATGTTATATAAAAGTGTAACGGTGCTAATTTTATTTTGATTCCATTTCTTTTAGACATGATACATTGATTTTTTTTTCAGGTACCTGAGGCTCTTCTAGAAACATCATGTCAATATTGTCTTCTTTAATAGAATTTTATACTAAACCTCGACGTGACCATCTTTATTAATTGCTCCAAATTTCGAGGATTTTTATTCATGGAATCAATTAGTCTATCACGCTTTAGGCATGCCATAGATTTAATACTAGTGTATGGTTGTCCTTTAGGGACACAAATTATAATAATTGGAGCATTAGCAGTTGATATATATGACTTAGCTTGTCACTTTAGTTTGGTAAGTAAATACGTCTGGTAATAGATTTATTTTCCAAATGAGTTGTTCTTTGAACTCGTAGTTCATATTTTCAGTTTTAAGGATCAATGATAATTTATTTCAACTCATTTCTTTTTCAACTGCTTTTATCTTCCCCTAATGTTGGGAATGTCAGTCCATTTAAATGGATATTAATAAACTGAACCATAAATAACTCTTTCGTTAAATGCTATATTCCCAATCACCTTTTAAGGTCCCATATTTGTGCGTCGTGGTGGATCAATTTCAATATATATCGCACAATCAAAATCTTAGAATGGACATATTTGGTTTCTGACCAAAACCCAATTATAATGGGGAGAAAATATTACAATATATTGGCATTATATGAATTGATACATGAACTTTTGCTCTCATGATCATACACTTAGCAAACACATCCAGTGATTGTCTCAATAAATCATGTATAAACTACATGAAGTTTTACGTGTATTGCAATGGTCATTATGTGAAATTGGTTTATTATCAAAATCATTATATCAATCTGGAATAATATGCTTGCTATCACATAAGCTAAGCCTTAATCACAAAAACTTCAGGTTGTGGATTTGATAACCATTTAGACGATGCATCGATTTTTAAAACACTAAATGGTATCATGTTGGATATGTATATCCTTTGCTTATTCCAGAATATTTAGGGTTTCGCTCCCTACTTTTATTGATTAACTTTTCTTGAGAACAAAAATTACATTTTATAATTTTCTGGAAGGATCTGTTAGTTCTTCAATACATTTCACATTATCATTTTACTCGGTGTGGTCTAACCGGTCATGGCAACTGATTATGATTCATAAACTTCTTATTTATGATCATATATGTATTACTTGTAGGTAAAAACACAAAATAGAATGTATGTATTAAACAATTTAATCATAATAATTTGATAGTCTATTATGATGTGAACGAACTTACATTTGAAATTAATCATATAATGAATCAAATTCAGACTCAGAATCATAAGGTGGTGAAGGTGGTAGAGTTAGTTGCATACTATTAGCTATTTGTTTTAGCATGTCTTCCAACCATTTATTTCTTTCTGTCAGCCGTTTTATTTGTTTAGACAAATTTCGAATCTGACCGTTTAACCTAGCCACTTTGATTCCTATTGAATCTGAAGGTAGATTCATTTGAGGTACCGTACATGGTTCTGTTATATTAATTGGTGGCAGTGGTTGTTCTACTTCATTTAATAGTGATTGGAAAAACTGTTGCGGTAATTGTTTTGGTCAAAAATTACCTAAGCAATTAAGTGATCAAATTAGTTTTGTGAGGTAGTGTGCTAGTAATACTTTGTAAAAAATATGTTGGTATGTTAGTTTGCGAAAACAGTTTCAGGATATGGCTAAGGATATCGAGTTGTATCTATAATCAAACAATGAGCAAAAATGTAAAGGTTGACACGTGATGTACGAGGAAAGCCCTTGATCAATCTAGATCTCCGGCATAAAACCTCGGGAGCTGACAATCGTCGGCTGCCTTGTTCTTCTTATTGCTTGAATAACAGGATACAGTGCAGGATATGATACGGATCAACTAAGTGTTACAATGCGATTCGAGTACAAGTGTGAGTGTTTGTGAGTGGTTACAGGTGGTAGAGAGCAAGAGTGTACGAGAAATTGTGTGTGTGAAAGTCGTGTCTTCCTATGATCCGTGCATTCCTTTATATAGTAAAAGGAAATAACTAACTATGCTAAAAATCCGGGATACTGAGATTATTTCCTTTCTGAACGTTGCCAGGCTGTTTCCACTCATTTTCCACGCGCTTACTAACTATAACTCCGGGATTTAAGCTTCCATAACCGTTACAACATTAATATCTTTGACCAATCTTCGTAACTTTCCATAAAACACGCCAATCTTCAATGCTGACCGTTACAAGAGCTATTTTTCCGCCATCAACATCCTTATCCTAACCAATTTGAGCGGGTCTTCAGGATGACTTGGTCTTCATGAACGTTAGTCCCTTGTAGCCAACGTTTACAAGCAAATCGTTAGTAATAGTCAGGATACTGCCTCAGGATGTTACCAATATCCTGGTCCGGTATCCTGATCGTAATCAGCTATCATAAAATCAAGATATAGTATCAGGATATGGGCTCAGAATTTCACCCATAACAATTGTCCCCAAAAATATAACTGTTGGATATCCTGATTCCAACGGATATATTTTTTAGTCATTCCAACATGTCTGGTAAGGATAACTGTTTCAAATATACTGAACCTGTACACATATACTGAACCTGTATCTTGGTTAGAACAATTCTAATTTCCTTCAAGTAGAATAGTTTGACGACTGAAGGTGGAGGGATCCTGTGTTTCCAGGATGAAGCCTTCAATTGTTCATGTAAATATGCTTTAAAAACTTAATTGTATTCTTGGTAGATGGGTCTCTTTTTGAGACGAAACCAAGAATACAATCTTTTGGACTAATAATAATAAACTGACCTTTTAGCCTTATTTGTTGTTGTTATGTTTTTATTTTGAAAGATGTGTTTTGAATATCCTGATCAAATATCCTGGTCAGAATACTGATGAAATGTCTTCTAAATGTTAGACAAAACTTGGTTGAATATGACTTTTTAGAAAACTTAGATCATTTAGATAAGGTTTTCAAGACTGGAAAAAATAATAAATCATACCAGAAACACTTAGGCAATAATTTCCAACCTCAACTTTTGAATCCTTTGCAATGTCCCCAGCATGGATGTCCCCTGTCTGTGCAGGATATTGCATCAATATATGACATACTTGAGTATTTCTTCACTTAGTGATTAAACTTCGTAGCTTCTTATCCACAAAAGAACGTGTGTAATCACAGCTTGTCATATCTTTGCAAAAACTTTAGTTTTACTGGGGATAAACCCTTAATGTACCGGGGATAAACCCTTAGTATTCTGGGGAAAATCCCAAATTTTTGTGCGCTACAGGCGGGAGTGTATAAACTCCAAGACTTAGAAAGGTGATAACCTTTAAACCTTAGAGAGTATGAAAATACCCCTTCGCGAGAGAGGGTGATCAATCCTCATATACCTTAAGGATCTAGGGTATAGCCAACAGTAACGAAATTGTCAGCCACTTTTACATGAACTGGTCCCGCCACCTTGAACTATCCCTGGATAACTTACGCTCCAGGCAGGGTGTTTAAACCCAGTTCGTGAGAAAGGTGAATACCTTTAAACCTGTGAAGGGATCAGGATCCCTTAAACGTGAGAGAGGGGGCCAATCCTCTAATCTTTCGAAGTATCCTGAGTGTGTATCCTGGAGCTATATCCCGAAGCATATTCTGCAAAACAACCTTAAACTAAGGTGGGTGTTAGCTTGGCTAACACCCCTCCGATGCTTAAGTTAGTATTGGGTTCAAATAAAATAAATTATATTTAAAAGAGACATAATTCATACCATCTTGAGTTAGAAATCAAATTCTAATCTCACTTGAAATAGGCTTTGAGATGTATAGCATTCCAAGATCTTGGTAGCATATCCCCTTCCAAATTCTTGAGTCGATATGCTCCTTTTCCTGCTTCTGATTCAACCTCATAGGGTCCTTCCCATTTTGGAGCTAATTTTCCATCGACAGGATTAGTAGTATTCTGAAAAGCTTTTCTTAACACCCAATCCCCAACTTGAAACCTTCTAGTCCTTATATTCTTGTTATATGCTCTGGATATCCTCTGTTGATATGCCGCCATCCTTAGCTTTACTGCATCAATAGTATCCAGTTCTTGACATAAGATTTCAGGATTTGATTCAGGATCCCGTAGGCTTGATCTAGCTGTCGGTATCACCATTTCTGTCGGGATCACTGCTTCTGCCCCAAATACCAAAGAAAATGGGGTTTGCCCAGTAGCATTCTTCACAGTTGTTCTATCAGCCCATAGGACAAATGGTAGTTCCTCTGCCCATTTTCCTTTTTTGGCACCTAACCTCTTCTTTAAATTGTTGACGATTATCTTGTTCGAGGATTCTGCTTGTCCATTTGCTTGAGGATGCACTGGTGTTGACGTAATCATCTTAATTCCCCAACTCTTGCAAAAGTCAGTAGTTCTTTTGCTGATGAATTGAGAGCCATTGTCACAAACTATCTCAGCTGGTACCCCAAATCTGGTCAGGATATTCCTCTTTATGAAGGATACCACTTCTTGATCCCTGACTTGAACAAAGGCATCGGCTTCGACCCACTTGGAGAAATAATCTGTCATTGCCAGCATAAAAACCTTTCCTCCTGGAGCCTTTAGAAGTTTTCCCACTATATCCATACCCCATTTCATAAATGGCCAAGGGGATACGATAGGATATAATGGTTCTGCAGGCTGATGCAGGATGTTGCCGTGTCTTTGACATGCATCGCATTTCTGAGCATACTCCGCGGCATCCTTTCTCATGGTCGGCCAGTAATATCCTGTTCTCAACACCTTCGAGAACAGAGATATGCCCCCAGTATGGTTGCCACAGTCTCCTTCGTGTATATCCTGAAGTACCTCCTTGTCACACCCCGACCGCGTAAAACAACAAAACGTGGCGGAAACGTCGGGGAGTGTTGTAACAGAATCATTGTTTCATAACACATGGAAATTGAAATATTGTTTTATTAAATAAAAGAGTTACATTGTCTTGACAATCAAAGAAACATAACATAAATACTAGTCTTGCATCTTTTGTGTATGTAAATGTCAAAATGTTTATGTATGGTAAGTGAAATATATCAACTAAACCATATGTAAAATGCACAAAAACAAGGTATTGAAGTAAAACATGGTTTAAATCAAAGTTATGTTTTGTGTAATAAATGCATGCTATACTGATATAAACATCTATGCGATATTGTGAAAATTCATACATCCAAGCCTTGCGACAGTCGGATAACCCTTTTAGTAAAGGTTATCAAAAAATGTATTCGGATTCGGCCATTCCTTCCATCCAAACAAACCCGAGATTACAGGAATGAGATTTGTCAAGTCCTATGGTACCACTACCTACTACCGAGCGGCATGATCGGTGTTAATGAATGTACATTGTCTCATTTAAACAAACCAAATGTCATACCAAAATGTAAGCATGTGATGAATAGAATAATGTACTAAGTATGCACACAATGGGCATACATAGCATAGATTGTAATGTAAAATAATGTACTAAGTACGCACACAATGGGCATACATAGCATAGAATGTAATGTAAGACAATGTACTAAGTACGCACACAATGGGCATACATAGCATAGAATGTAATGTAAGATAATGTACTAAGTACGCACACAATGGGCATACATAGCATAGAATGTAATGTAAAATAATGTACTAAGTACGCACACAATGGGCATACATAGCATAGAATGTAATGTAAGATAATGTACTAAGTACGCACACAATGGGCATACATAGCATAGAATGTAATGTAAGATAATGTACTAAGTACGCACACAATGGGCATACATAGCATAGAATGTAATGTAAAATAATGTACTAAGTACGCACACAATGGGCATACATAGCATAGAATGTAATGTAAGATAATGTACTAAGTACGCACACAATGGGCATACATAGCATAAACACAATGAAATCATGTACTATAAATGTACTAATGAACATAGCAAGTATATGATGTGAAAACAGGAAAGGCATGAAAGTAACAAGTAGGCACATGTGTTTCACCCCAAAATGTTTGGAAAACAGTAAAAGAGGGGTCTATGTACACACTTGAGATTGCTTAGTAGTCCTTGAGTAACAACCAAACAATGCTAGAGATCACGGATATCAAACGGCACCTAATATAGGTAACTACATTAATAAACCGGACCTATAATCGGAAGATCGGATAGAATGAGGCTCATAAACCAAATGAGTAGGGGAACTCATGTAATATGGTTTAACAAGGCCTACATACTAAAATGAAACCTAACCTAAGTGCTTACGACCCATTACGACCCGTTTAGGTAGCTTATGCTACTTTAACGCGTCGTTCGCGTAAAACGCGTTCGGAACGCCTAACTAGTCCTATGACAAGTAAAATATGCCTTAACATGTCTAATATTGTTACCAAATCAGTTTAGATACCAAAAGTTATGTTACATGTGATTAAAATGAATTTTGGCGTAAAAAGGGCATTTTGGTAATTTACCTAAGGCATATAAACTACCTATCATACAACTAACTAAACGCCGTGACCATAAGGTATAACCTCGGAAGGTTATTCCCTATATACTATGGTCACCTAATGTGCTTGGTCGGATCCTAATGATCGACCAAACGGGTCGGGTTCGAAAGTATAAGCGATTGTTTAGATCGCTTACCTTACGACCCTATATAAGCACTAAACTACAAGTGACGAGCTAAGCATGTTAAAACATGCTTAACTAAGTTTAGAACACAGGTTTGGTATCAAAACAAACGGTTTTGATACCTAAAAGTAGTTTGGTTACAAAATACGCAATAACACGCGTTTTGGCCGAAACTACGACTCGTCACTGAGCCTAGATAACGTGGTAATCAGTAGGTATAGTCACTAGGGACTATAACCATCGTGATCACGCTCATGTTATGAAGTTCAAACGAACTTCGCATCGACCATAAACTGGTCAATGCAGAAAGTCTAACATAGTTCGACTTTCGGACTAGAAAAGCGATAAAAGAACGAAGGAACACTTACAAAGGGTCCCCGCTAGTAAATCTTGATCGAGTAGCTCAGGTATGAAGTGATTTGCTTCAACTTAGAGCACTTTTGATCAGATTTGTGAGGAATGAGTGAAGTTGAGGTGGGTATTTATAGTAAATGGACAACCGTTAGGATCGTTTATCGAATAACATGCCTTGATCTCACCCGTACACTTGTCGGAATGTTGTGGTAGCTCATTTTGCTCCCACAACCAGTTATTGACAAGTGGCATTGGCCTTTGGAGGGTTTAAGGGCTGTTAACAACTGTTTAAAAACAAGTTTCTGCATCTGACCCCTGCTTGCGCACCGTAACACTCAAAGTGTTGAGGTGCGCAAGGACCTGCAGACCAGAAGTTTGAAAAATGACAGAACAGGCCCCTGAAGCTCCAAACTTGCTATTTGATGCATTTTTGACACGTTTAAGCCCCGTTAACCCCATTTCAAAGCTCTAAAATGGAGTTAAAGTATAGGGAACTTAAAATGTGCACAAAAATATCTCGGGTGTCGGTTCGTTTGGCCGTACGATCGCGATGTTCGCTTAATTACGACGGAATGCGCATAAGCGCGAAAAACGATCCAAATGGCGTGATGAATGGATTTTTCTTATGCCAAACACTAAAATAAAATAATTTAGTGCTTACATAAATTTTTGGATGTCCGGATGTATTCTGAACGTATGTTATGCGCGAAAATGCAAACTTGTGCACTTTTTGACGCTTTTAGTCCCTGAATGACCCAAAAGTTTATTTTAGCACACCGAACCCCTCAAAGCCTATTTCTAAGCTATATGAAGGATATTTAAGGTGTGTTTAACTTATGTTCATGTTCTGGAATGTTCGTTACAGTTCAAATTGGCATACTTTCGCAGTTTGTCAAGTTTAGTCCCTGTAAGCGAATTAACTTGTTTTTGCCATACCAAAGCCTTTAAAACTTATTTCTGAGTTATGTAAAGGTTATTTAGGGTATGTTAAGTATATGTTGATGTTCCGGAGTATTTGTCGCATTAAACTGATTATGTTTACGCACCAGTTTGCGTATAACTCTCCAGAAAGCGATATAGAGTTTGAAATTGAATAAAAGTCAAAACATGAAAAATGTAAAACACAACCAAACAAACATTGGGATCAAATAACATTGTTTTATTGATAAAAGAACTGTTCACAATGATTACAAGCACAGATGTTACACTCCTTGGTTTCAGGATCTTCCAGGCACCTTAGGTACGGACCTGCAAGGGATTTCTTATACAAAATATTATTTATAATAGTAAAACGAGATACCTTCAACCTAAAAGCCTTAGGATTTGCATCCTTTGGGATATCTCCTTCTTGAAGATACTTCACAATTGGATTCATCCAGGATTCAGGATCCTTCTCAGGATATCCATCACCAGGATCCTAGATACATGCTACTTCTTTATCCTGAGATTTGAAATGTTCCATTGCAGGATACAAGATGTGCACTATTGGTATCTGAGTTCCCTCCGGTATCCTGACAGTAGATCCTAAGTTTGCTAGAGCGTCAGCTTCAGCATTCTTTTCTCTTGGTACCTGTTCAAGTATAAAAATTTCGAAATATCCTGCTAATTTTTTAACAATTTCAAGATATTCATCTAACTTTTCGCTTTTTGCTGCATAAGATCCATTGAAATGGTTAGTAATCAACAGGGAATCAACATATACTTGTAAATATCTAATATTCATATTTTTAGCTAATTCTAATCCTGCTATCAGAGCTTCATATTCTGCTTCATTATTAGTGGCAGGAAATTCACATTTAATAGCCTGGGGTAATATGTCCCCCTGTGGCGATTTTAGTAGTATACCCAAAGCTACACCTCTTACATTAGATGCACCGTCAGTATATAGTGTCCAAGATTCTATATTTTCTTCTAGTTGTTGTACTTCTAGGTCTACTTCATTTTGAATATCACTACTGAAATCAGCCACAAAGTCAGCTAAGGCCTGAGACTTTATGACATTTCTAGGTTCATATACTAGATCATAAGCACTTAATTTTACTGACCACTTAGCCATCCTACCTGACATCTCGGGTTTCCTAAGCACATTTTTAACAAGATAGTTGGTTTTAACATGAATCCTATGTGTTTCAAAATAATGTCTAAGTTTCGTTGATGCCATAACTAGGGCTAATATCATTTTTTATAGATGAGAATATCTAGTTTCAGCATCTAATAAACTTTTACTAACGTAATAGACAGGATACTGCTGACCTTCGTGATCCTTGACCAAAACAACACTTACTGCATTCCCTGATACTGCAAGATACAGGGATAATGGTTCGCCATCCTCAGGCTTCATCATCAGAGGTGCAGTTGAAAGATATTGCTTTAATTCCTGTAAGGCTGCTTCCTGCTTTTCTCCCCACTCGAACCTCTTATTCTTCTTCAGGATATCGTAGAATTCTTTACATTTTTCTGAGGATCTTGATATAAATCTGTTCAATGCCGCTACTCGTCCAGTTAAACTTTGCACATCTTTCATGTTGGATGGTGACTTTATATCCAGGATAGCTTTGATCTGTTCCGGGCTTGCTTCTATACCCCTTTTAGTCACCATGTATCCTAAAAACTTTCCTGCCCCCACTCCAAAATGGCACTTGGCAGGATTTAGTTTCATATTGTACTGGTCCAGGATATCAAATGCTCCTTTAATATCCTGGAGATGATCCTCAGCCTTCTTGGATTTGACTACCATATCGTCAATGTACACCTCCATGGTGTCCCCCAGTTTGTCTTTAAACATCATGTTCACCAATCTCTGGTACGTTGCACCTGCATTTTTCAAACCAAAAGGCATAGCAGTATAACAGTAAATACCTGTTGGTGTCTGTTTTGGTCAAAAATCAAGCAATGACAATGTAACCAAACTTTCTGTTGTGAGGTATGATGCTTGAATTGATGAACAACAATAAGGATCACTATTAAATGTAATGAACAAGTGACACGAAGATTTATACGAGGAAAAAGGCCTTGATCAATGAATGATCTCCGACATAAAAAACCTCGGGTGATGGAAACTACCGATCACCAACTCAAATTAAACAAGAAATGTAATACAACTGCGGATGATAGCGAGCTAAATACAAGGATCACTATAGTGTATTGTGTAAAAAAGTGTGTAATCGCCAAGTGAGTTAACGAGAGCTGGTGAGAGCAGTTGTACGAGTGTGTGTGTAGCCAAAAATAGCCAAGTGCTTTCTAATTAGCTCGCTACCCCTTTAAAAATAGAAAATATCTACTCTAACTAACATTCCGCAAATTGTGCAAGTCCTCCACGACTCCATAACGTCCACTTTTAGCCAAGCACGTGCGGAATAGGTATAGAATATTCTCCAGGAATATCGCCAAGACTAAGTCCAAGCTTGTACTCCTGCAAAACAATTTCGAATTCAAAGTAGGAAATTGTTAGTATAAGGATCCTTAAGATGATCCATGATCCTGATCCTGCAACACTTCTGAGGATCACTTCTTCAGACAGAATTGAGGATCACCAAACCCAACAGCAATTGAGGATCACTAATCATTTAGAAATCCACCCCTAACAATTGCCCCCAAAATATAAGGAGTAATTATGTAAATAAACGAGTTGTATTTTTCGTTCTTATCCGCAATCAACTAACGGATAACTAGCCGTTAGAGTCGGACTAGCTGTTACGAGTATGACGTCACTGAGGTGACTATCCTGCAAAACCATTATTATAAATAGGAGTTAGGGATAGGGATCAATCAGCATTCAAATTCAAAAGAAACTCCCTTTAAATTCTCGTCCGACGATCAAGCAGGTAACTCTTTTCCTTTTCTCCCTTTACGTTTTCTTTCTCTGTTCTATCTTTCTTCACCTTCTTCATAATCAAGATGATGCTAAGATCATCTCCAGCGAAGGATCACAAGAAGGACATTCCTCTTAAAAGCCAGGGGATCATCAAAGATTCAGCGAATGAAAGATGCTGTTTCACTGATCCACAAATAGATAGAATCCGCCATTGTTTCCCGGCAAACACTGATTTCAAGCCATTTGACCCCACCGTTCTAAGTGATTACATTTCTGAAACTTGGGTTGCTTTCCCGGTCACACCGTTCACAATAGGATACACGTATCCTTTCCCTGAATTCACCCAGTCTTTCTTCTCCCTCACCGGCATCTACTACATTCAAGCTATGCCAATGATCTGGAGGGTCCTATATATCCTTGAAAGGATCATTGAGCAAGAAAGAATTGACCTAGGAATGTCAGAGCTGGCAGAGATGTATGATCTCACAACATTTGGATCCCACCGATACTTATTCAAGCGTAAACCAGGCGAAGAACACCCCATCTTCAAAGCCACTAAGAATGATACTAACTGGAAACGGAGATTCTTCTTTGTCAGAATGGATTCTGTCTCTGATGGAAAGGATCTGCCAAGGAAGTGGACCACCCATGGTAGGATAGAGGATCCTGAGAAGGATCACCAGATAACCTTGTTTTTGTATAAGGATCACTAACACCCTTTTGTTTCCATTGTGCAGCTATCTCTGTTTCGCATCTCATACCATCACCTGCCACCAAGGAAAGGCTCGCTGCTTTCAGAAGACTTGATCCTGCAACAAGGTCATTCAAAACAAACACCCAGGATTCACAAGAAGTATCCTCAGGTTCTGTCACTATGTCAAGTAAGTATCCTGTATTTTGTGTAGTCAAATATTTAAATAAATAGTTGAATAAAAATAGGATAAGGATACTTATCTGTTTTGAATGCGTAGGCGCTGGGAAATCTTCAAAGTCTGCCTCCAAGTTCAACATCACTGATCTTGACAATGTCAGATCCTCCAAGGAAAAGTCTGCTGCTAGCCCCTCTGTTGTAATCCCCAAGGCTACCACTTCAAAGGGAAGAGGTGGAAAGAAAAGAAAAACCTCTGAAGCTGACAACCTTCAAGGCTTGCCTCTGATCCGCCATCAATTCCTCGAGTACTTTAATGATGTAAGGATCACTGACTCAGTTTAGTTATCCTATCCTCTTGAGGATTACCTGACTCTAATCTTTGCATTGTCTTCTTTGTAGAAATTTGCTGAGATCGAGGACTATGTTGGGAATGTTGAGGAGCTTGAGGAGAAATATTCTGATCTCCAAAAGGTGGCGGTGCTGAAAGATCACAAGATTGCCTCCCTTGAAAAGGATCTCAATGATGCCAAAACTCAGACAGCTGCAATCCTGATCAATGTTGATTATGAAAAGCACGAGATCACAGAGGATGCCAAGGTCTCCGCTGCCATTGCCATGTACAAGACCAAACTACAGATGGCCCAAGAAGCTCAAGATCCTACCTTTGATAGGAGCAACTGGGACGTGGAAGGCTGGAAGGCCAGGCTGGCTGAGCTGGAGGACGAGGATGAGGCTGATGAGGTTCTGGCAATCGAAGCTAGTGGCAGTGGCAAGGATCATGCGAAAGATACTGGAGCTGGAGGGGATGATGATGCAGCGAAGGTGTAAGCTGCACGAATGGGCGATGAAGGACATTTCTAGACGTAGCCGGAGCCCATTTTTTAAATTTGGTTATGGTTTTTGTTTTGATGATGTTTTGATGAACAATGGTTGGTCTGTACTTAAACAATAGTAATTAGGGTTGAGGATCATGGATGATCCTTTGAACAATAGGTAGGATTACAAATGGTGGAGGGATCCTCTGTTTGGGGGATGAAGCCATTGTGATCCTGCCGTTTTTAATTTCCTGCACTACCAAGACCTTTAGACAATGGACACCCTTTGCCAACCCATGTGGACGGGCCACGTTTTGCTGGTAGAAACGTGGGTTAGCAATTTTGACAACCTTAAAGGGTTTAATCTCTTGTGAATAAAAATAACTTTAACTTTTTGGCTTACCCTGTGTTGATATCCTTGTTAATATTTTACTTTCCACCTATTGTGATGTTTATTTTGTTTAAACTTATCAAGTAGAGAAAAAATTTAAGAAATATCCCCAAAAAATTTAGGATATGATCAAAAATCACATTATCCATAGCCGATTAGTTTTGAAAAGTTATATAGTTTAAGGATCACAAGTTCAGTTGTCAAAGGATAAGGGTTACTTAAATAAATAATGAATAGAATCAAAATAGTTAAGGATCATACCTGAGAATCCAAGTTAGGATCCTAACCTTTAACAGTTGTAAATAGGATAATCCAAAAGACAAACCTTAGTAAAAGGTAAGGATCAAGGATCCTTGGTCATTTATCTCCAAAACCCTGAAATAAGGTACAACTTGGGACTAAGCCAACATAGGATAAGTGTTAGTAACTGGGGACAAGCCCAAAGGATAACTGGGGACAAGCCCAAAGGATAACTGGGGACAAGCCCAAAGGATCGTATGTAAACTGGAGTATGGCCCTCACTGGCGACTATCCAAACTTAGTGACATGAAAATGCCAAAACCTTAGCTAACGTGAAAACGCTAGAAACCTTAGGAACGGATGTATGGTACGTCTACCATTATACGTAGGATCCTGAATATAGCCAGTACAATGAAATTGTCAGCCCCTAAAGCGGGTACTGGTCCCATTGCCATGAACTATACCAGGATCATCGTGCGCTACTGGCGAAACTGGGGACAGGCCCAAACTGGGGTCAAGCCCAAATAACTGGATACTTCTGTGGATACTCAATCCTTAGTTAAGGATACCTGAACCTTCAAAACTCAGAATCAAGTAAAAGGAGGATAAAGGATACAGGATCCTTACCCTTATATAGGATAATTAAAGAATGAAATAGTTTGGGATTAGAATGTTACCAAAATGAGGATCATCTGTTCTGTAAGGATCCTTCAAGGATACTTGTCATGTTAGGATCATGGATCCTTATCACATGAAGTATCTCTTCAAATGGATAGCATTCCAAGCTCTTGGCAGCAAATCACCTTCCATTGTTAGTAATCGATATGCCCCCTTTCCTGCTTCAGCTTCAATCAAATAAGGGCCTTCCCACTTTGGTGCCAACTTTCCATCAGCAGGATTGGTGGTATTCTGAAATGCTTTCCTTAATACCATATCACCAACTTGAAATTTCCTGATCCTGACATTTTTGTTGTAAGCTCCAGCCATCCTTTGTTGATAACTGGTCATCCTTATCCTTGCCAAATCCCTAAGTTCTTCTATAGTATCCAGATCTTGAACCAGGTTTTCAGCATTTTCTTCAGGATCACGAATGCTTGTTCTTGCAGTTGGAACCACCATCTCTGTAGGGATCACTGATTCTACCCCAAACACCAAAGAAAATGGAGTTTGGCCTGTAGCATTCTTGGGAGTTGTCCTATCAGCCCAAAGGACATAAGGTAGTTCTTCTGCCCATTTTCCTTTCTTGGATCCAAGCTTCTTCTTCAGATTGTTGATGATGATCTTGTTGGATGATTCTGCCTGACCATTAGCTTGTGGGTGGACTGGTGTTGATGTTATCATCTTAATCCCCTAGCTGTCACAAAAGTTAGTGGTTCTATTCCCAATAAATTGGGATCCATTATCACAAATAATCTCAGAAGGGATACCAAATCTAGTAATTATATTTCTTTTAATAAAGGATATAACTTCCTTTTCTCTGACTTGAGCAAAGGCTTCAGCCTCTATCCACTTAGAGAAGTAATCAGTCATAGCAAGCATGAATACTTTTCCACCAGGTGCCTTAGGAAGCTTTCCAACTATATCCATTCCCCATCTCATGAATGGCCAGGAAGAGGATATAGGATGCAAGAGCTCTGCTGGTTGGTGAAGGATGTTACTATGCCTCTGACAAGGATCACACTTCTTGGCATACTCCACAGCATCCTTCTTCATAGTGGGCCAATAGTATCATGTCCTCAGGATCCTTGAGAACAATGCTCTGCCCCCAGTGTGGTTTCCACAATCTCCTTCATGAAATCCTTTAGGACTTCTTGGATTTCAGGATCCTCAATGCATCTTAAATATGGTCCTGCAAGAGATCGTTTGTACAACATATTATTCAATATTGTAAATTGAGATACCTTGATTTTGAAAGCCCTAGGGTTTTCTCCTGTAGGAATCTTTCCATGTTGTATGTATCTCATGATTGGAAGGATCCATGATCCTGAATGAGATTGAGTATCATCACTAGGGATGATTGCAGAATCCTCTCCTATCTCCATAGCTACATGATCCTCGATAGCAGGGGTCAGGATATGGATAATAGGGATCCTTGTATCCTCCGGGATCTTCAAGGATGATCCTAGATTAGCTAATGCATCAGCCTCTGCATTCTCTTCCCTTGGTACCTGTGTCAAACTAAAGGATACAAAAGAGAGTGCCAATTCTTTGACTATCTCCAAATATTTGATTAGCTTTTCACCTTTAACAGCATAGGATCCATTAAAGTGATTAGTGATCAGTAAATAATCTACATGTACCTCAAGATACCTGATCCTCATATGCTTTGCAATTTGCAAACCAGCTATCAAGGCTTCGTACTCAGCCTCATTGTTGGTAGTTTGAAATTCACAAGCTATGGAGTGGGGTATTATGTCCCCCTGTGGCGATTTTAGTAGTATTCCAAGCCCTGTTCCGTTTACATTGGAGGATCCATCAGTGAACAGTATCCAAGGATCCTTGGTTTGTTCAAGCTGTTGGACTTCTAATTCAGCCTCCTTTTGCAAATCACTACTAAAATCTGCCACAAAGTCAGCCAAGGCTTGGGATTTGATGGTAGTCCTTGGTTCATATCTTATATCATATGCACTTAGCTTCACTGCCCACTTAGCCATCCTTCCTGACATTTCAGGTCTCCTGAGAACATTCTTAATTGGAAAATTAGTTTTAACAATAATGACATGAGTCTCAAAATAATGTCTTAATTTAGTAGATGCCATAATTAATGCAAGGATAAGTTTTTCTAAGTGTGAATACCTGGATTCAGCATCAAGTAAACTCTTACTTACATAATAGACAGGATGTTGTGTACCTTGGTGATCCTTAACAAGGACCGCACTTACTGCTTTTGAGGATACTGCTAGGTACAAGGATAATACTTCCCCTTTTTCCGGTTTCATCAAGGCAGGGGCTGAGGATAGGTAATCCTTAAGAGCTTTGAGGGCACTTTCATGCTTCTCAGTCCATTCAAATTTCTTATTCTTCCTCAGGATGTCATAGAATTCCTTACACTTTTCTGAGGATTTAGATATGAATCTGTTCAAGGCTGCGATCCTGCCCGTCAATCTTTGCACATCCTTGGCATTGGCAGGAGATTTGATATTCACAATAGCCTTAATTTGTTCTGGACTTGCTTCAATGCCCCTCTTTGTTACCATATATCCTAAGAATTTACCTGCCTTAACACCAAAATGACACTTAGAAGGATTTAGTTTCATATTAAATTTATCAAGGATATTGAATGCTTCCTCCAAGTCTTTAAGGTGATCCTCAGCTTTCTTGGACTTAACCACCATGTCATCAATATAGACTTCCATAGTGTGTCCAATTTGCTCCTTGAACATCATACTGACAAGCCTTTGGTAAGTAGCACCTGCCCGAAGTAGTTTGTCTACCTCTTCCTGGATAATAGCATTTCTCTCAGGTGCAAACTTTCTCCTCTTTTGATGGATTGGCTTGAATGACCTGTCAATGCCAAGTTTGTGAGTAATTACATCCTTAGATATACCTGTCATGTCTTCATGTTTCCAGGCAAAGGTGGTTTTCCTTCTTTTAAGGAAGGATACTAGCTCCTGTTCAATGTCGCTAAGGATCCCTGATCCTATGAAGATCTTGGATTCAGGATCATCAGGATCCATGAGAATTTCTTTCAAATCCTGCTCTCTTGCCTCCAAGACATCTCTTGAAGGATACTTTAATTGCTATTGCTCCCTTGGTCTTGAGGCTGGCTTCATTGAGGATGTATAGCAATTCTTAGCCTCCTGTTGATCGCTCTCAATTTTCACCACTCCCCATGGACTTGGAAGCTTTACACACTGATGATAGGTGGATGGGACCGCCTTCATGTCATGTATCCACGGCCTGCCAAGGATAACATTACAACATGATAAGCAATCAATAACACAAAACTTCTGATAAGAATGCAATCCTTCGATATAGATTGGGAGTTTAATGTCCCCCAATGTATTCTTAGTTTCTCCACTGAATCCCACAAGCACTGAGGATCTTGGGATAATATCAGACTCCGGGATATTCATCTTCTTAAGGACATCAAGCTGGATGATGTTCACAGAGCTTCCTCCATCTATAAGGATCCTGCGAACAAAGTGGATAGAAATAAACAATGTAATTACAAGACCATCATGATGAGGATCCTGGACGTCAACACGATCATCCTCATCAAAAGTTATGACTTTATCCTGGGTGACAACGGAGGTCCGGATGGGTCTGTCTCCATTATCCATCTTGGTTTCCTTAGCGTGTCTTTTTGCTGCTGAAAAGGATGTACCACAGATGTCTGATCCACCGGATATGAAATTTATGACTTGTGCATCTGCTGGAGGAGCATGAGCTCTTTCTGGGATCCTTTCAGGATCTTGGATCCTTGATTTCTTCCATCCCAAGAGTACCTTCAAATACCCCTTGCTCAACAAGTAACCAATTTCTTTTCTCAGTGCAATACACTCTTCAGTGAGATGCCCAAAATCCTCATGATATGCACACCACTTGGACTTATCCTTTGTAGCTGCTGGTTTATCACTCTTTCTCGGCCACCTAGCTTTCTCACCTAGATTCTGCATTGCAAGGATTAGTTCATTGTTATCAACAGAAAAACAATATTCAGAAATAGGAGGATAATCCTCATCATCCTCTTCTTGTTCCACTGCATGCACATTCTGGTTATCAGATCTGTTGTAGGACTTGGATTTGTTGTTCCTGAAGTAGGATCCTTGTTTATCCTGTTTTGAGGATCCTGTCAGTCTATCCTGGATCCTTTTGTCATCCTCTAGGCGGATGAACCTAAGGGCCCTGGTTCTTACTTCATCAAGATTCCTGCAAGGTGTCATTACAAGATCATCATAGAATAATGAATCCCTAAGTAATCCCATTTTAAAGGCTTCTACAGCTGTAGCAATATCCAAGTTAGGAATATCCAAGGATTCTTTACTAAACTTAGTGATATAATCTCTAAGTGATTCATTTTGACCTTGTGTTACCCTATATAGATCACTAGTTAATCGTTCAAACTTTCTACTACAAGAGAATTGACTATTGAACAAGTTAACTAAATTAGCAAATGAAGTAATGGAGTAAGGGGGAAGACTTAGCAGCCATTTAAGAGCAGATCCTGTAAGTGTGGATCCAAATCCCTTGCATAGACATGCTTCTTTCAACCTTTCAGGAATTGGATTGATCTCCATCCTCTCCCTGTACTGAGCTACATGCTCTTCTGGATCCGTTGAACCATCATATAGCTTCATAGATGGTATCTGGAACCTTTTAGGTATCTCAGCATCACATAAAGGTGGTACAAAACGAGATATCCTATGGCTACCATCTGCAATTTCAGGAATGGTTTTAACCACTCCTGGTACACTGGATATCATATCCTTAAGCTTCTGTAGCTCTCTAGCCATAGCCTGATTAATACCTGTATCCTGCATTAAGCCATGGTTAGTGTTGTATAAATTATTGAAAGTGTTACCTCCCACGGGATTCGTGTTTGGAATTCCAGATGTGTATCCATATTGACGAGACTCTGGCATGATTGAAGGACCAGAGGGAGCAATGGTCTGCATTGGTATGAAGTCTCCTTGATGAACGTCCGAGCTCTGAGGCCGCATACTTCTCGAGAATCCTTGATCCTGAAAGATGTTGGATCCTTGAAGTTGAGATGATCCTTGAACCTGAAAGGATCCTGGAACCAAAGAGGATCCTGGGACAAGGGAGGATCCTTGGACCGGGAAGGATCCTTGGACCTGGGAGGATCCTTGGACCTGAGAGGGTCCTTGGACCTGGGAGGATCCTTGGACCTGAGAGGGTCCTTGGACCTGGGAGGATCCTTGGACCTGGGAGGATCCTTGGACCTGGGAGGATCCTAGGACCTGGGAGGATCCTTGGACCTGGGAGGATCCTTGAACCTGGGAAGATCCTGGGACCTGGGAGCATCCTTGAACTGCATGCATTCCCAAATATCCTCTTGACGTGAAGTATCCCTGATGCTGAGAAGAGGATCCTTGAGGCTGGAAGTGAGAACCAAACGCCTGACTCATAGTTGCTGTTCCATAACGCCTTCCTGGTAATTCACCCAAGTATTGCACGTCCAGAACTGCTGAGTGTTGGGAAGTCATGACTGGAGTGTCGAAGTTCAGCGACCTTGGCATCAGAGGGGAGTGATCCTCCACTGATTTCTTCTGTTTCTTGATCTCATCGATCTCCCGGAGGATTCTTTCGTTGGTTTTGTCCTGCTCTTGTGCATGATTCCTCATCTGCAAAATCAGAGTGTAAAGATCATTAGTAGTAGGATTAGTTGAAACAGAAGAAGTTGGTGGTTTTTGGAAAACGGGGGTTGGTTTCTTCGCAGCATTCTCAGCATTCTTCTGGGATCCAGAAGGTGGTGGAGGCAAAGGAGGAACGCCTTGTGAAGAACTGAATGACGGCATCAAGTTTGAAGTATTTTTCGCCGAGGAAGCCATCTGCCTGGTTGTAACGAACCGAAATGAGCACAAAAATACGAATCTTTCTAGGAATGAAGCACCAATTGCTCCACGGTGGGCGCCAAACTGTTTTGGTCAAAAATCAAGCAATGACAATGTAACCAAACTTTCTGTTGTGAGGTATGATGCTTGAATTGATGAACAACAATAAGGATCACTATTAAATGTAATGAACAAGTGACACAAAGATTTATACGAGGAAAAAGCCCTTGATCAATGAATGATCTCCGGCATAAAAAACCTCGGGTGATGGAAACTACCGATCACCAACTCAAATTAAACAAGAAATGTAATACAACTTCGGATGATAGCGAGCTAAATACAAGGATCACTATAGTGTATTGTGTAAAAAAGTGTGTAATCGCCAAGTGAGTTAACAAGAGCTGGTGAGAGCAGTTGTACGAGTGTGTGTGTAGCCAAAAATAGCCAAGTGCTTTCTAATTAGCTCGCTACCCCTTTAAAAATAGAAAATATCTACTCTAACTAACATTCCGCAAATTGTGCAAGTCCTCCACGACTCCATAACGTCCACTTTCAGCCAAGCACGTGCGGAATAGGTATAGAATATTCTCCAGGAATATCGCCAAGACTAAGTCCAAGCTTGTACTCCTGCAAAACAATTTCGAATTCAAAGTAGACAATTGTTAGTAGAAGGATCCTTAAGATGATCCATGATCCTGATCCTGCAACACTTCTGAGGATCACTTCTTCAGACAGAATTGAGGATCACCAAACCCAACAGCAATTGAGGATCACTAATCATTTAGAAATCCACCCCTAACAGTGTCATGAAAGCAGTATCCTCCTGGTCTGAAGGTTCCATTTGGATTTGCTGGAATCCTGAGGATGCATCCATGAAGGTTAACATCTCATGACCAGCAGTGGCATTCACCATCGAGTCTATATGAGGCAGAGGGAATGGGTCTTTAGGACATGCTTTGTTCAAGTCTGTGTAATCTACACAAACTCTCCATTTCCCATTCTTCTTTTGAACCACGACCACATTTGCTAGCCACTTGAGAAATTTGACTTCCCTGATCATCTTGGACTTCAATAGTCTTTCAACCTCTTCTTGAATAATTACGTTTCGTTCTGGAGCAAACTTCCTTCTCTTTTGCTGGACAGGCTTGAAAGACCTATCAATTCCAAGCTTGTGAGTTATAATATCCTTAGAAATACCTGTCATATCCTCATGCTTCCATGCGAATGTTGACATCCTGCATTTCAAAAAGTTAGTTAACTGATTTTCAATATCCTGAGGGATATTGGCTCCTACGAGCACCGAGATATCTGAATTATCCTGATCCAGGATAATTTTCTTTACATCCTGCTCTGAAGCCTCCACGATATCCTGGGCCCGCATCTTTAATTGCTATGCTGCATTAGGCTTGGTTGAGGATTTCATCGAGGATAAGTAACATTCCTTTGCCTACTGTTGATCACTTTCCACCTTGACAACCCCCCAAGGAGTAGGGATCTTGATACACTGATGATAGGTTGATGGCACAACTTTCATATCATGGATCCATGGCCTACCCAATATGATATTGTAGCAGGATAAGGAGTTCATGACACAGAAGCGTTGAATTGAGTTGACCCCTTCAACATACATGGGCAACTTTATTTCCCCTACAGTATTCTTTGCTTCTCCACTAAACCCTACAAGCACAGTGGACTTTGAGGTAATCTCTATCTCGGGGATGTTCATTCTCTTCAAGGTTTCCAATTGGATGATGTTGACTGAGCTGCCATTATCCACCAGTATCCTGCATACAAAGTGATTAGCAACATATAAAGTTATTACCAGAGCATCATGATGAGGATCCTGGACAGTATCCCTGTCATCACTATCGAATGTGATCGTTTTATCAGTCGTGAGGGTCGATATCTTGGTTGGCTTATTCCCCCTTTCGGCCTTAGCCTCCTTTGCATGTCTTTTGGCTGCAGAATAAGAAGTTCCGCAGATATCGGACCCTCCTGAGATAAAGTTAATTATCTTGGCATCAGCGGGAGGTGATGCTGCTCGTTCATGATCCTTCTCAATATCCTGAACCTTATTCTTCTTTCTGCCCAGAAGATCCTTCAGATATCCTTTGCTTAGTAGGTAGCTTATTTCTTTCCTCAGGGCAATGCAATCCTCAGTAACATGTCCGAAATCCTCATGGAAGGCACACCATTTGGACTTATCCTTCCAATCAGCTTTTTGTTGATTCTTCCAAGGCCACCTGGCTTTATCTCCCAAACCCTGCATAGCATACATTAGTTCAGGTATATTAACAGAAAAACAATATTCTGACAATTCAGGATACTCCTCAGGATCCTCATTTCCAACAGCGTTCACTTTTTTGCTATCATTCCTGTCATATGGCTTAGAACGATATGGTTTGTGTGAGGATTCTGACTTCCTGTTAGTTGGTTCATATGTTGAGGATGCATTCATCCTCTCTTGCATTTCCTTATCATCTTCCAGCCTGATATATCTCAAGGCCATGTTTCGAGCTTCGTCCAAGTTCCTGCAAGGATTCATCACAAGATCCTGATAAAACTGGGAATCCTTTTGTAGTCCCATCTTGAATGCTTGGACTGCTGTAGCAACATCAAGGTGTGGGATATCCAAGGATTCCCTGCTGAATTTGTTCACATAATCCCTTAGGGATTCTTGAGGCCCCTGTGTTATCCTGTAGAGGTCACTTGTTAGTTTTTCAAAGCTTCTACTACAAGAAAACTAACTATTAAACAAATTAACTAAATGAGCAAATGATGTAATTGAATAAGGTGGAACATTTAGAAGCCATTTCAAGGCTGATCCTGTTAGAGTAGAGCCGAAGCCCTTGCACAAGCATGCTTCCTTAAGTTCTGGCGGGATAGGGTTAATCTCCATCCTCTCCCTATACTGGGCAATATGCTCCTCAGGATCCGTCGTCCCATCATACAGCTTCATGTTAGGAGTCTGGAATCTCTTTGGGATTTCTGCATCACAAATGGGGTGAGCAAAGCGGGATATGTTATGACTATCCCAGGATACTTCCGGTATAGGCTGCACTATTCCAGGCACACTTGATATCATATCCTTCAACTTTTGAAGCTCTCTGGTTATCGCTGATGTCATACCTGCATCCTGCAATGATCCAATGTTATTAGTAACAGGGATACTGGTGTTAACAGACAAGTTACCAGCTTGGTGATTCTGGCTATATCCTGGGGCGCATCCTGGAACATTCCCCCTGTTATCCTCAACATATACTGCAGAACTGAAGTTTAAAGCTCTTGGTTGCAAGGGAGTGACAGTATCCTCAGCGGGCCTGCTTGAGCTGGATTTCAAGAGTTGTATCTCTCTTATCAGCATTTGGTTGGTCTCCCGCTGCTGCCTCATTTGTTCCTGTACACTACCAAATAAAGTTAGAATTTCTTCATTAGAGGCCAAAATAGGACCAGATCCCTGAATATTCTGAGTGGGAATAACATCCCGAGCCACATGAGTTTCGGTTCCTTGTGAAGAGGCTTGCGTTCTCGGAGGAGGTGGTGGAAGCATCGAACCAATTGTTGCAGATGTTGTAGCAGACATGGTAGAAGAGCTCATGTTTGATCTTGAAGCCATTGAAAACGGTTGTGAAAAAGTTTTTGAAAATAAAAAGCCAAGTAATGATTTTAACAAAGCTTTTAGTAGAAATAGCACCACTTGCCCCACGGTGGGCGCCAAATTATTTTGGTCAAAAATTACCTAAGCAATTAAGTGATCAAATTAGTTTTGTGAGGTAGTGTGCTAGTAATACTTTGTAAAAAATATGTTGGTATGTTAGTTTGAGAAAACAGTTTCAGGATACGGCTCAGGATATCAAGCTGTATCTATAATCAAACAATGAGCAAAAATGTAAAGGTTGACACGTGATGTACGAGGAAAGCCCTTGATCAATCTAGATCTCCGACATAAAACCTCGGGAGCTCAGGATATCGGCTGCTTTGTTCTTCTTATTGTTTAAATAACAGGATACAGTGTAGGATATGATACGGATAAACTAAGTGTTACAATGTGATTCGAGTACAAGTGTGAGTGTTTGTGAGTGGTTACAGGTGGTAGAGAGCAAGAGTGTACGAGAAATTGTGTGTGTGAAAGTCGTGTCTTCCTATGATCCGTGCATTTCTTTATATAGTAAAAGGAAATAACTAACTATGCTAAAAATCCGGGATACTGAGATTATTTCCTTTCTGAACGTTGCCAGGCTGTTTCCACTCGTTTTCCACGCGCTTACTAACTATAACTCCGGGATTTAAGCTTCCATAACCGTTACAACATTAATATCTTTGACCAATCTTCGTAACTTTCCATAAAACACGCCAATCTTCAATGCTGACCGTTACAAGAGCTATTTTTCCGCCATCAACGTCCTTATCCTAACTAATTTGAGCGGGTCTTCAGGATGACTTGGTCTTCATGAACGTTAGTCCCTTGTAACCAACGTTTACAAGCAAATCGTTAGTAATAGTCAGGATACCGCCTCAGGATGTTACCAATATCCTGGTCCGGTATCCTGATCGTAATCAGCTATAATAAAATCAAGATATAGTATCAGGATATGGGCTCAGAATTTCACCCATAACAGTAATGGTGATTGCAAAAATGATTCTGATGCTAATTGCTCTTGGAATATCATGTTTTCATCAAACAAAGTTTGTTGCATCGTTGAATCTTCCTCGAAAACTAAGGGTGAGATGTTTTGTAAGATGTTCGGTGCTAGTGGTTGAGATAGGTTAGTTGTAATATGTTCTTGTACGGGTGACAGCTGTGGTTACAGATCAAATCGATAAAAAGACGGTTGAGGAAGCTGCAACAATGATTGTTGTAAATTTTGGGTTGAGGTACTTTCTAAGATAACCTGAGCTTCCTCCGACTGGAATGGTTGATTTAGTGTATAATTATGAACAGGGGTTAGCCTAACAGTGTTAAAATTTACAATCCCAGATGCCTTTGGTGGGGATAATCCTTGGATAATCTGATTACTTAAGATACCTAATGATTTTGCTATTTTTGTAATGTAAGACCCTCCCATGAGACTTCTCAGAGGATTTGTTTGCTGATTTAAAAAATATGTAGCAAGCTCGTGGGCAATATTACAAGGAACTTGCTCAAAAATACTATGAAGATGGAAAAGGTCGGTAGCACTAACCCTATGTTGATTATTTTTGCTCCCCGTGATAGTGTTGGCTAAAACACGGTGCATATATTGATAACGAGGGTCTGTGAATTTCATAGAATTATTATTGTTACACCACTCTTTCGATGAATGGCCTAGCCAATATTCTCTCATTTCCTCAGAAGAATAAGAGGTTGATGCCTCCGTAAAAATAGGTTGTTTAACTTTTTCATCTGTATATATGCCCAGATGAACTGCGAATTCTGTAAATGACATATTATGAGATTGTCCACAAAGTCGAAAATGAATAGATTCATCGGTAAGACTTTTATCATATTTGAAATAGAAAGTGGACAAGAAATCATATACAAGTTCATCGTATGACGGTTCTAGGATGTCGAAGAAACGACGTCAGGGCGTATTACGTGGTAGTAATCTCGCCAGTAAACCACTTGGATCAAACATTTCCATTTGATACCAATCAATACCGCTAATAGAAAAAAAATTCAAGATTCTTGAGTTTTTGATACCTCTCACGATTGGGTAAATCAGTAAACCGAAGGAATCGATGAATGTTTGCTGCATTTGAAGATTCAACATATGCTACTGGAAGATTTGCCATTTGAATATATGGTTTTGTTGAAACTAAGAAAATTTGGGTACGGGTTATTTTGGGTATGTGTTGAATTACATCAGAAGTTGTAGCTTATGTGTAGATTAGCTCGAGTAGTGAGTTTCTTATATAGATAAGAAAATTTAAGCTTACACCATACGTTTGGTTAAGGCTTCCATGATACGTTTTGAAACAGTTCACTGTAGCTAGTAAATGTTATATTGCATAAATAAATATTAGATGCATAAACAAAAAAATGTTAGGTACATAAATAAATGTTAGTAGTCCCATAATTATTATATCTCCAGAGCAATAGGTCCCCTGTACTAATTTTAATTTATCACAGAACTATATTATAAGTATACATATATATAAAGGAGAAACGGGATCTAAAAGATCATCCTAAAGGTGTATGGTTTTATAACTCACTGGTGCACCCTTAGGCTTTCAACCTATATATATGTATATATTTAAATATATGAAATTCTTACATTGAGTATGGTAATAGCTCATTTGCTTTTGTTGATTTGCTTGGTTGACAGCGCTCGTGCTGATAACGTGTTATAAAACTAGCCTAAAAGCTGAATAATATAGAAGATAACTAGAGAGAATTTTCAGAGGATTTCTTATATATATTTCTTGGTACAACAAAACTATAATATTACATGAGTTTATATAGACAGAAGAAAGAAACTATGTTGTACTGTGCGTCAATAATTCGAACGAATTATTAAAGT
This sequence comes from Helianthus tuberosus, assembly GCA_030545235.1. NCBI lineage: Eukaryota > Viridiplantae > Streptophyta > Magnoliopsida > Asterales > Asteraceae > Helianthus > Helianthus tuberosus. The sequence continues at coordinate 108,756,854 of CM060397.1, read as the reverse complement.
TACTGTGTCAATAATTCGAATGAATTATTTCTTTTACTGTGCGCTTTTACTATGCATCTAGTTGTCATCCACTATTGCAATGATTCATAACATATAGTAAATAGAAATTGAGAAGCTAAAATTTATTACTTAGAGCACTCTCATTTTTTTTGTTTGTTTCTATGGCAAGTTTACAAACTAAATCACTCGTCTGGCCTGACACTTCTTTTCGCCCTCTCATAGCCTCTCATAGTATCTAGTATCTACAGTAGAACCTTTATAATTTAATACCCGATAAATTAATAAGTTCAATAAAATTAATAATTTGTTCGGTCTTAACTTAGGACCACTACAAAATTGGACCTCAATTGATAAAATAATAAGATAATAATTTTTTTGAAATCCCAACGTAAATATATTGGTCCCAGCTAAACTATAAATTAATAATTAATAAAATATTTCAAAATTATATGATTGTCTAGTAAAAAATGAATCTATAGTCACTTGTCTTTTTTGAACTTCAAATCCATATTGAGTTCATCTTTAAATATCATGTTGCATGCATCCTTGGTGATCTCTCTTATACTCGCATAATATTTTTCATTGTTGATTGGTCATTGTTAAATTTTTAACACCTTTTAGTTTAGAAGCCATAGTTGATGTGATTTTAAAAATTATTATTAGACATTTTATAGTGATCAATCTAGATCTATGTACATTGAACTTGACAAGTTCATTAATGTGTAAATGTACATGAGAATTTTGAAGGTCATTGTTTCTGTTTTATTCAAATAGGTAAGGCTAGAGGGTATGGGGTACGTCCCCGGAGCGTCCTGGTCCGGCACCGGGCCAAACACCACGCCGCCCCCTCCCGGCTTCGTCCTCCCCGTCGTTTGCCAGAAGTTTGCGACGGTCCACAAAAGGACAAAAACTCTCCCTCCCCCTCTCACACACTCCTATACATACAATATATACATACACATTTTAGGTTCATCCTCCCATTTCCACACCTCCATCATCTTTGCCCCATCCTCATGCCCATCCTACGTGTCGCTTACGTGGCGGACCATCCTCCAAGGGAGGACCATCACCATACCGTGTAGCCTAAGGTGAACGGACATGAAAATTTTGAAGGTCGATAGATTAATTTAAGAGTCGCTCACGAATATAAGTAAACTCTTTAAATTAATAATTTATTAATTTATCAACATAATAATATTTCGCTAAATTAATAAAATATCCCGATTCCAACATTATTAATTTATAGAGGTTTTACTATACATATATGATATATTTTTAACAGGGTTTGTGAGGTTTAATTTGTAGATTATGGAAAAGTGGACGCCTTTGGGCGAAGTTTTGTAAATCTGTTGTGACGTTAAAGTAGCGGTTTGTAGATGTATTAGAGGTCATAATGGATGCTCTTATGTAATGCGTTTATGATAAAATAATACTAATTAATTTATAAATTTGGTTAAAGAATTTGGAAGGTAACAGTGGCAGTGAAGGAGTGAGATATTAGAATGATTAAACTGAATTTATATTCAAACGTTGTTTTTTTTACATACAAGTAATTTAGTGTAATTTTTCTATATCTATCCAACAAAATATGTCATCACCTGAATTTTATACTCACATTTTAACATATATTCTTCAAATCATCAAATACCAGTTTTATTGTATTCTAAGGAAACAGTTTCATAGAAAAGTGATTCCTAACTTGTGCCAACATCATAGCTAACTAGTAGCTTTGACGAATAATCTGTCTTCAAACAAAAACTATCCTTTGCTGGTTTTGTAATAAAATACGAGTTTTATTAAATATTTTCAAAAAAACAATGGTCATTAGTTTATTGAAAAATGTTCTTATTTTAAAATTTGATTAAAGTTGATGTTAGGTATAAAGTAGATTTATTTAGCCATTTAAGATAATATAGTCCAAACCCAACTTTATAGGCCAAGGCCAGGGACATCATCTACGAATTTTGGTTACAAAAGAACCCAATCTGGATGGGAAAAACCGAAACCTAAAACATTTCGGACATGTATTGAATTAGTTTAAAAAAAATGTTTACGGGTATGGTATTAGGTGATACGGTCCAGTAACTTGATTATCTGCATCGAAACCTAGCAAATAATAAAAATATAACAGATAGTATGTTGAAGTTTCTCAAAGCTTGAAATTATTAAACTTATAGTATTGGGTATTTCAAGTCGGCCTTGAGGTGAGTATAATATCGAGTTTTGGAATCATAATAGGTTACATAAATTAAAAGAACATTATTAGTGTTTAAACTTTAAAGTACCTTAAATTTGTAGTTGATCTTATATTAGACATCACTTTCAGCCGTGCCATTACCCCACAATAAACCTTCAATATTTTCCGTTTGCCCAACAAACGTTCAAATACATGTTTGTACGTCAACAACAATAACAAACTTGTCCTGCCATAATGATGCAACGCTTTCAACATGTCGGTCGGTTAACAGGCGCATCACCATCGAATGTAAATATATAATGACAATACTTAAGAATAAAACATACTTTAGACCCGATCACACATATTTTGACCCATCACAAAAAGTAGGTTTCCAAACTCATTTATCAGTGTTAGAATTTTTCCTTGATCCCCTCCACAACGCATTGTCAGAAAAGACAATGATAGCTTCAAGCGAACACACCTTCTCACACTCCACCACCACCAAAACTGTGATATTCTTCACTATTACCTTCTTTTTCTTCAAGTGGCTCACTTCTTCAGTCATCAACCTACACCAGGCCCAGCCTCCTAGATGATCTTTTTAACCTCAGTAGCATCATCGCCATTGCTAATCTCTGACTTGTTTTCAGATTCCATGTCCCTGCATTTATTGGCAGTGGTGTATATATGTGTTAAAGATCCGTTTTTTGAACTATATAATGGTTGTATCTATCATTTCAACACTATCATCAATACCAATCTAGAAATGCATCCCCTTGAATTGACCCACCCGACCCCTTTTAACGTGTACAACATTTTAACCTCAAGCAATGACCATCAAAGCCTGCACAATGTTTCAACTACCACGTTCTTGACTCTTCATCAAAAGTTAACCGATTTTACAACACACACATGTTGGATTCACGATGTAAGGATAGTTTAAAAAGCAAACCGTTGATATGGTATGCGATGATCAGGAACACCATCTTCACCACGCTTATCTTCAAACCATTTTAGAACTTTCTTGCGAGGTAATTTTGTCACATGCACAATGTTGCTAATCATGGCATTCTGCGTTCATTTCCAACAACCACATATCATAATTTATAATTACCAATGAGGACGGTACTGAAATAACAATGCTTGAAAATTTTCACTCACAGTGGGACGCTTTGATCGTCTATAAACTTGCTCAAGTGTTTCAACATGCACTTTCTTCAATCTCTTTTTAGCAGACCAGCTATTTTGCATTTGATGAATCGGGACTTCTGTGTTGGTGGGCTTGGCTTTGATTGCATCTCTTTCACTTGCCAATAGAATAGCATCCTCGGGTTTGATTACGGGTTCTAATATCCTTGACTCGGCTTTATCGGGTAATGAAGCACTTAACATAAGAAGATCTGGAGGGGGGTCGCGGAGTAAATCAAGAACGATAGTTCTATCAAGGCATAAGTCTGCAGCCAGATTCTTGATCTGCATCAACAACAATTGCAACCATCTATGACATACACCGTGATTGAAAATTGTGTCACCGGAGTTATGATAACCAATGAGTAAATAAAGTGATCAACTAATTCCAAATGCTTGGAATTCGGAAATTAGGGGTCACCAGAAAACCGAAAAAACCCGGAAAAAACTAAACCAGAATCTACGGTTCAGTTACGGTTTTGCATTTTATGAAAACCAAAAAGAAAATTCAACCGAATAACCTAAAAAATCATTTTTTTAATGTTTGTTATATATTGATTTATGACTTGTTAAGTTTATTCTTGAATGTTAAGTATTTGAAATGATTTATCTATTGCCTACAAGAAATAACAAAATTGAACATAAAATTAGATGATTTCAAAGTATTATAATAGAAAATGTCTTAATAAAACCTTTGGAAAAACATAAAAATAGATTACAAGGTTACGTTTATGTGAACAATATTTAACTGAATAGGTTAAATATGATAATTTAAATGTAAACATCTAAGAAAGATTCTTAAATTTTGTATTATACCTTTTGTTTTTGAATCTTACGTAATTTTGTTTCAAAAACCGAACCAAACTGTTGCTAAAACCGAAACCGAACGGTTTTTAAATACCGAAAACCCAACATTTCGGTTTTACCATAAAACCGAACCGAATCATACACACCCCTACTGGAAATACAAGCACCAATGAGCTATTTAACAGTAAATATAAAGAACACAAACTTGCATAAGTATACGCTTACATTAGTCTTACGGCGTCCCTCTTTAAGTGCATAAGCCAGTCTCCGAAGCTGCCACCTTTTGAGTTCCAGAGGTCCTTCATCTTCGTCTTCGTCTCCGTCATCATCTTCAATGTCATCTCTGTCTTCATCTTCATCTTTGTTCATCTCTTTCTCTAGTTCTACGTTACTGATTTCAAATTCTTTCTCGATTACTTCATTCACTGTTGTACCTTTTTTATTGATCACCTTCTTGTCTTTAACTCCGACATCAATTATCTCTTCCTCGGTATCGTCAAACAAACCCACTAACTCATCGTCAGCAAGTGCTTCCTCTAACTCACGTTCAAGTTTTATAATATCTTCCTCGGTTATCTCGTCATCATCATCATCAAATGATAAGCCATCGTTTTTAAGATCTTCCTCTAGCTGCTTGAAAAGTGCTTCAAATGCATCTTCTTCCTTGCCAATGGTATTTCGACGCAAGCCTTGCTGCAGACACACAAAGAAATTGGGGGTTGTGACAGAACCCAAATGACAAAATTGAACTAACACAATAACATATTGTGAAAAACTAACTTACTTTCTAGAGACTTATTTTGATTGAACTCTCTTGTTCTCCAACCAAATTTATATATGATCCAAATGATATACCGTCTGTATTAAAAAATTATCCTATACTAACTTAAGATTGTCATCGAGAGGTTGCCATAGTAATCTTTAATGAGGATTCCTAGCACTCATCCTCATATGAAGTCAAGCGCATAAGTTACTTTTTAGTATTTATTTAGCGGATTAGGATCAAATACAAAGGATCCTAATTGTAAGAAGTGTAAGAAGGATTTATAGAGTGACAAGTGTCCAATAACCTAAAAAAACTCACTACACAAAAAAAACCCCACTACAAAAAAAAAAAAAAAAAAAACCTTAAACATCCACCACCACCAAAAACCTAAACCCAAGGTTTAAAAAGGCTAAAACGGGTATCGAGGCGTTTTCCCTTAGCCTCACGAGGCGTAAGCCTCGAGGCAGGTCGAGGCGTAAGCCTCAAAACATTATTAAAAAAAATTAAAAAAATATGTAGATGTCTCATAAAAATCACAAATTAGCATAAAACAAACATCATAAATAGAAAATATTTCAACAAACAAGGTTTAAACATAAAACAAACATCATAAAATACACCAATGCCATCTTCATCCCCTCTCGGGTTTGCTATCCACTCATCATCCGACAAAACCTCATCCGCAACTATCGGGTCTTCATCAATTAAAAAATAAGAAAAAAAAGTATACACATTTCGGTACGATCCGGTACGATTTGGTTCGGTGTACCATTCCTTCTGGTTCGGTATACACATTTCTTAATGAAATAAGAAAAAAAAGTAAACAATTAAAAAACGTTTTAGGTTAAAGTTGAAAAAAAGTAAAAGTATTGAGGTCTAAGGATGAAATATGTAACTTAATAAAAAAAGCTTTAGGTTAAAAATTATAATAACACAAACATAAAGGATGAAATATGTAAATAAAAGAGGTTTAGGTTAAAATAGATTAAAGAAACGCAGGTTAATAATTATAATAACACAAACATAAAGCCGTCATATTATGTACAGCCTCCATCTCCATCGTCTCCTCCATTTTCACTAGGGTTCATCATCACATCACAGGTAAGGTTTAATTTTTTCATCTTCGTCACCATTCTTGTTCAATTTTCACAAGTCTGGTGAGGCTTAAGCCTCACCGCCTCGGACCGCCTCAGATGACTGAGGCCTAGGTTTCAATTTACCCTTATGAGGCTAAGCCTTTATTGCGTTTTTCCACCGCCTCACCTGAGGCGTACGCCTCGAGGCGCGCCTCAGACCGCCTTTTTAAACAATGCCTAAACCCTTTATTTAGCAACCTAAAGCACATGATTTACCAAGCATTCTGTAAATATTTGAGCTCCTTGTAATTACTAGAAGCAATTGTTTATCTAATCTCTATGTTGCTGATATCATAATTTGATACACAGGAGAAAATAAAGTTATAAATTGATCAATCCATAATTTGTCCCTATCGACTATTGTTTAACCAACATAATACTTGAAAGCTTTTAAAAGATTACTCCTTGCACAAAACAGATCCCATATTCATGAGTTCCACTTTGTGACTGTTACGATAAATGGAAATGAGACCAGCAAAAATGGCCATGACAAGTGGAGGAAGATGTGAAAAACAAACAAAAATTAGTTTGTACGATTGAAATCGACAATAACTATTGTAGTTTACATAGAAAAAAGAAGAAACCACCTCAAACCAAAAAAATTAAATGATTAAGAACTTAGGGTAGGGATAGTGTACATTAATCCAGAAATGTGAGAAGTGTATTATAACACTATATATAACACCATATAAACACCGTATAACACTATGTAACACCATATAACACCATATAACACTATGTAACACTATATAACACTATATAATACCATATAACACCATATAACACTATGTAACATTATATAACACTATGTAACACTATATAACACTATGTAACACTATGTAACACCATATAACACCATACACTATATAACACTATGTAACACCATATAACACCATATAACACTATGTAACAATATGTAACACCATATAACACTATGTAACACTATGTAACACTATATAACACCATATAACACCATATAACACTATGTAACACCATATGACACCATATAACACTATATAACAATATGTAACACCATATAACACTTTGTAACACTATATAACACTATGTAACACCATATAACACTATGTAACACTATATAACACTATATAACAATATATAACACTATACATCTATCATAGACATGCTATCAGACAAAATATAGTGTTATATTTGTTATATAGTGTTATATAGTGTTACATGGTGTTATATGGTGTTATATGGTGTTACATAGTGTTATACGGTGTTTATATGGTGTTATATAGTGTTATATATAGTGTTATAATACACTTCTCACACTTCTGGATTAATGTACAAGATCCTCTACCTAAGAACTTAAATTTGGAGTTAAAACTGTCTAGCAGGATGATGATATTCCAAGATCAGACATGACTTTTAAGTGCTTATAATCATGTTGAATTACAAACAAAAGTCCTTATCAGTTATCACCTACTAGAAGCTTTAAACATTTAAGTTATATACAATGTCAACGTAACCATGACATCTCATTCCGAAATTTTGTCATGAAACAAATGATCATGAATCTGAGGCTTGCACAGTAGATCAATCAAGTCATCTGCTAACAAAAATCTCATCTCTAAAAGCACACTAACTATGTATGTACTACTTCGATTTAACATCCTACAATCCAAAAGCCCCTTCCAAATTGCATCACTTTAACCTAGAGCTATTAACCTTCACACTAACTATATTCAAATGTTTAAAGGAAATCTATAAAACGACTTAATTCGAGGTCTTATTATATATAACGCATTTAGCCCATTTCATTTTTTGGTAATTTGATTTTTCTGTAATAACTTGCTTTCATTATTTCTTTTAAAAGGAAATCTGAATATGTCACCTTAGTTTTAAAATACACAAATCAGAAGTGCTGATGAGATCGCATCATCAGGTGATGCGATGCGCTGCGATTACATGATGCGAGGATGATGCACTCTAAATCGCAAAATGCGCTCCTGATGCTCTCGCATGATGTGCACATTTTTTCTAAAACCGATCACTATAGAGTAAAATTGTACAATGAGCTAATGAAGTTGTTAAGTGAGTTCGTACATAGATTACTTGTACGTTTTACATAGACTACTTATACACATAAGAAGAGTTCAAGGCTTATTTTGGTTGTATTGAACTTTTTGATGGTACTAGAGCTATTTTTTTGTATTTATTTGTTGTAATCTCTAAAATTTTAGTGTACAAAGTTAACAAGTTAAAATATTATCTATAAATAATTATTTAAGTAACAAGCCCCTCTCATCGCATCGGCTTTTGGATCAAAACGCGCATTTTAAAACCAAGTACCCCGCTGTGTGTGTGTGTTTTTAATTCAAAGAGTTAAATGCCATTTTAGTCCCTGTGGTTTGGGCCATTTTGCCAGTTTAGTCCAAAGGTTTGAAACGTTGCCATTTTAGTCCAAATAGTTTCAAGCGTTGCCATTTTGGTCCACTAGCTTAACTCCGTCCATTTTTTATGTTAGCTAAAAGGGTATGAATTGCCCTTCTAGTTAACAGAGTTACATTTAAAATGACCAAAATGCCCAAAAGTTAACAAAATAAAGGGATGGAGTTAACTCAATGGACTAAAATGACAACGTTTAAAACTATTTGGACTAAAATGGCAACGTTTCAAACCTTTGAACTAAACTGAAAAAATGGCCCAAAACACAATGACTAAAATGACATTTCAACTCTAATTCAAAATAGAGTGTTTAAAGTATAGCGATTGCCGGGATTGTAGTGGTGCCGACATCAGGCTATGTGGGTTTCAAACATATGTTTTTGAGCCGGACTAGGGTTTTCTCTCAGTAATCACCAATACCATAATGTGGAATCCCACTAGTCATAAAATTCAAGTTAATTCTATATGTACAATCAATCAATGGAACCACGAACCTTCTTTTTGTTGGAGGAAGCGCTGCTACGACGGCGAGCACAGGAAACGACGGAGCAACGGGAGGACAGTGGACGGAGGTTTAGAGAGACAGCCGGAAGGTGGTTGGCGGTGTAGGAAGTTGAAGGAGGTTGAAACGGCATATAAAAGTGAAGGGGTGAAGAGGACGCCATGAAAGAAAATCTTGTTTGTTTGGGAAGGGGAGAAGGTGAAGTGAATGACAGACATCTAATCTATAAGTTTGGGAAAGCTACATGATTGCTCCCTAAACTTTCTACAAACTTTAAAACTGGATGTAGAGAATTATTATTGTTTCAAACAAAACCCATCCCACGCCTTTGAATTGAGCTCCATGACCCCATTCGTGATTGTCATATATCCTACTATTTTCGGAGGATGTGTGTTACGACATATGGGAGGAGTTCAAGCGAGAACCACCTTTATTGCGAGAACCGCGAGAACCAATGTGAACACAACCTAAAATAGTTAAAATTCAAATTCAACCTTACGCCCATTCGGACATTGCACATGCCTGAATGTGTTCTCGATACTCTCGAACCATTGAAGGAGTGCAGTTGCTCCTTGTGACCCAGAAAACTTTAGCGGCTTAGCAGAATTGAAACTCTTGAAATTACATTGTGCATTGTTATTATTGTTGTTGTACAGCTCGTGGATTTGGGTCACAACGCCTGGAAGCACAGCAGTACTCAGCAAATGGCTGCAACTTCTTCAGCAGTAAAAGATTGTGCATCACGTTGAGGAGGCATTGTTTAACAAGGAGTTATGAGGAACGAGTAAGGTCGATACTTAGGAAAAACAAAAGAGGTTTTGAAAATATCGACGAAACGCAAGGAAGGCGATCATTTGTTTGTTACCTCGAACAAACAAACGACACGCAGTGACTAATCAAAGTAATGAATCAAAATAATGTATCGCGAAGACATGCTCGCCTATAAGTGAACACTCACCCCAAGAATTCCAAGGTAAGAGTGACTGGTCCGATTATTTGGATTTGTACGAACACTCTAGCCTTAGACAGAAAACTCAGGGTACAGGCATTCACTCTTCCAGTTTGCACGTGTTCACATTATTTAGACCCAAACTTTTGATGAGATTTTGAAAACTCAAAAGGCACTAAGCCAAAAATGAGTCAAACTGAAAGGGTTCAAAACCTTATAACAGAGGGTTCAAAACCTAGTAATCAATCATCCTAGAACGGATGATTAATTTTCGAAGCAGATTCGTATTTTGTTGTTAAAAAAATCTAAAAGCAAATCAACTCGCATTAGGGTCCTAGAAAGTTATAGTCTAGGTCAAAATTTTACTAATAACCTAATTCCCTATAACCATTGGCTCTGATACCAACTCTTCTGTCACACCCTGACCACGTAAAACAACAAACCGTGGCGGAAACGTCGGGGAGTGTTGTAACAGAATTATTGTTTCAAACCATGGATACAAAGAGTCTCGTTTTATTAAATATTAAACATTGTCTTAAGTTAAACAAACAAGTCAAACATAGTCTATCATCGTTATTAAATCACTAAGGCCTCGTCCGGTCCTAAGTGAGCATGCATCCTATTCGCAATCAACATTAAACAACATCACCTGAAACATATGTAAAAACAAAGTCAGCAAAGAAATGCTGGCGAGTACATAGGTTTTGTGAGAGTATCAGATTCATGGCTCGTTTATACGTTGAAATAACTTGTACAACTTCGATATTTGTTATTAGAAAACCTTGTTTTGTAAAATGTTTGTATCGTAAAATGGATAACCAAATCAAAACAGATTGGTTATAATTTATAAACCTCGATGCCATGAATCTTAACCCAAAACATTTGTTTTCGTAAACCAAATCGTAAATTGTTCTCGTAATAAAACTCGTATGGTTTATATAGTTTCGTGAACATCGTGTGTATAACATCGTTTCAAATTGTTCGCCCAAGTGAACTAAATAACGCCACGGTATGTAATATGGCATTTACATATAAGAAGTACCAGCGGCGTATCTACCATGCTTTTGTCACATTACACCCGTCCCGCTATCTAAACACTAACCGAAAACCAATCGTTTACCCAAATCGTTTAATTCGTTAAACATCGCTTTAGTCGTTTAAATCATTCTCGTTTTAGATCGTGAAACTACTTTTGGTCGTCTCGCTAATAACATTCAAACCTTTGTGACTCGTTTATTGTTCCACTCGTTTTCGCATTAACAAACCTCCAAAGGGTAAGTTAACAATCATCAGATTCAGTCGTTACCCACCTAACCCACACATAACCATGGGTGCGGTCTGATAACGGGATTTGTCAGATCCTATGGTACCATAACCTAATATTGGTCGGCTTGATCAATGCTAATAAATGTAATTCGTTATGTAACTACAACCAACAAGTTTGTTCACATTATCAAAATCGTTAATAGTTTAGTATAAACCATCTCAATCGTTTTGAAACCATCGTTAAAACATCGAAATTGTTTAGATACATATGAATCACCCCAAAACAATTGAAAATAGTAAAATAGGGGACTATGTACTCACCTTCGGGTGCGTTTTTAATTGTTAACACAATCCCTCAAATCGTTTATTCGTCCTAAATTAAATAAGAATGCTTTAATAATCATCCACCCACAAAATACATGCAAAATACTACTCATGTCATTTCTGTCTTAATACATAAAACTGGACTGTTTTCGGACATTTAAACAAAATAGTTAACTTATTCCAAAAATTCCAAAATTTTTAAAGAACGTCTCACACGAACCAAATATTATTGTGTAAAAATATCGGGCTCCAGTTCATTATCAGTATTTTATAAAAATTCATTTTCCGAACTGCAATCAGATTTGTTACTTTCTGATTGCAGTCTACGAAATAATTCATCTAAAATTTATCATGAGTCTGTTTTATGAAATTCCAGTTGGAGGATCACGGCGACAACGGTGACCATCTACAGTATAAATTTTATGATCTAACCCTACACAGAATTTAGGTTATGACTGAAAACAGGACGCATATTTTCAGCAGCATAAATTCAGCTTAAGCTGCTGTTACGAAATGGTTCTTTAAAAATAGTAATCGAAGTCCAAAAATTATGATTCCGGTGCCATTAGAACCGTATTTCATAATACATAACTCTAGACTTCAGAAAATACATTTTTCGTTAAGTTACGGTCTGGTTACAGCCAACTGAAGTTGGCTGTAATCACTGAACAGCTTTCTGTTTTCAGTCTTTTAACATTATAAAGTGTGTTCGATTGATTCCGTTAACATGTTTAGCGATCACAACAATACTTACAGCAGATTATCACTTATATATTTCAGATTTATCATGCATTATCATATTTCTTCATCATTTTAACACTACTTCATCACTAGACTAGTTTATGTTCATGACTTGTTTATGTTTATTAGAGTTCTTAACATTTCATTATTCTTTCAACTATTAACCACCAAAAATATGAACAAGATGAAGATCTAAGGCACTTACTACTAGCACAAGGCTAGGGGAGAAACAAAGCGCAAAAGTGGTGGATAAAAGAAAACTAGAGCGATCCTTGAGCTTCCGAACACACCAAGCCTTGTTGAATGATCTCTTGCACCTTTGGGTAAGTATAGAATGCTTGTATGGAAGTTGGATGGTGGTGATATGGTGGATGGTTGTGGCTGCCGAACCAAAGAAGGAAAGGAGGAGAAGTTTGTGTTGATGTTGAGTTTGTGAAGTGAGAAGGTGGAGGTCTAGAGGTTATTTATAAAAAAAAACCAAGACCACCAATTATCCAACATGTAATATGTTTCTAAATCCCCAACATTGTACCATTAAAATAATCAAGGGAAATCAAAGTGGTGATCCACTTTCTAGAACCGGTTGGGGGGGGGGGGGGTGCTTCTAGTTGGATTGTAATGGATGGTTAGTGACTAGTTAGGAAAATAATTGGAACAATTAGTGGTTTAAGTGTGTGTAATAATGTCACACCCCGAATTTCCACGTGTTACCGGTGGGCCCGGTAGGGGAGTATCGTGACGTGGTTGGCAACATAATAGTCAAACAACACAATATTAAATGCACAGCGGAAGCAAAGTATAGATTTAATTCAACCAAACGATATTGTAATATTAAGTATCACAAATAGTCGAATATAAATCCACAGGTAGATCCAAATAAAAGGAAAACAAATGTTCAACAGTTTATGACATCCAAGCTGGCGAGACTTAATGTGGATGCTAGGAGACAGGCCAGCCTATTTCGCGTAGTACCTGCACTTAACCTTTTTAAGAAAAATACGTCAGTTTACACTGGTAAATACAATCAACCGACTCATTTGGAAAAGAGTTTAAGAAAATGCATTTAAGGCACAAGGCACAAATAATATTTTATAACTTGGGATAATTATGTAAATATATAAACTTGTAAACGAATTACATGTTTCTTATGCGTTCAGTAGTCCGATCCTTAGACTGGATTAAAGATCAATAGACACACCACTTTATATAATGAGACACTGACAGGTGTACGCCTACACCTGAGTGCTAAGGTCGTGGCCATCTCGTAAGATGATGCCAGGGATATCCGGGACATGGTCATTAACCCCCCAAAGGCTTTAAGCAAACAAAACATTTCAAAACAGAGCATATCAATGATTTAACCTCTATTCGATTAAAGATTCAATGCTGGACCAAGCGGTATTTTATATACCGTACCCCAAGCCCGTATAGGGAAAATAAGTTAAAAGTATTTACCTGAGTAAGTATAGTTCAAAATCAGCGAGTGCAAGTATCTTTTACTGGTTCTCCTATTCTGGAACGAAGGTTTATAACAACCTATTAGAATCCTAACGGGTCTTTAGTTAAGCTTACGCTTAGACCAATTAGTTTTAAAGATACGGTTCGTACGCACGATTAAGCGAAGACCGGATAGAATGTGATTTAGACCCGACAAGTTTGAAGACTTGCTTAATATGGGTATATGATACACATTCTGGATTTTGAGACAAAACCGATAAGGTTTGACCCGTTTCGGCTAATTTATGTAAACTAGTTACATAAACCGAACCGAACGCGCATGAAGCGTAACGGGTATCCGTAATAGTCCTAAACAGGTTTCCTAAGTTAACATGCCTTAAATAAGTTGTGATATCAGTAGGATATCACCCATGACGCCCCTAACGAGTTTAATCTCTTAATAAGCCCCGTAGGGGTATTTTGGTCATTTTAAAGATTATAAAAGGATTTAATTAGTTTTCTGTGAACCGGGTCTGGTTACATCAGTAAAATGGTTTATTTAAATAGGTTATAACATTTGATGTTAAGTCTTATGTGTCAAAACGTTTTTAAACATAAACTACGCGTATAATACGCGTATAACGCCGTTTTAAGCGACGTACGGTTTAAAATAGAATTCTGAGTTTCCAGGTCAGTTTAATAGGCTCAAAATACTATAATTATTATTTAAAATCAGTAGCAATTGGATTGGCGCCATTCGGACGTGTAAAACTCATTTTATGGCCGAAAAGGGCATTTTCGGTATTAACCGAATTAAGGCGCTAATCCTAGCTTAGGATCAGTTTAAAAATAATTAAAAATCTTCAAAAATCCCAAAATATTATATTACTTCAGTAAGTAAAAGATTTGGTGCCAAAAATTTGGGCTTAGATAGGTTTTACGCTAATGGCGTCGTTTAATTAATAAAAGTGCCAATAATTACGTCATTAAGCATATCTCATAATCTAGACATCCGATTGACATGAAAATTTACAGACATGCTTAATAATCAGTAATAAAGATTATCACACTTTCATATTTCCAAAAATCTCGTTATACGGACATAAGGGCATTATGGTCATTATTAGGCATTTAACGGAAACGTCGGGTAGTTACGGATTCGGTTAGTATAAACGCAGAGGATTATACTAACATGTAACTAGGTCCTAATGGAATTTTAAGGCATGTCTAAACCTATAAGAATCGGGTCAGAACTGAGGTCAAAGCAAAAGTCAAACCTTTGCGTATCTCGGCTCCGAATCGGTTCTAAACATAAAGTTGTCGAATCAAACAAGCGTATACAAGTTTTTATACTTATTTTCAGTTGGTAAGAATGATAAAATACGCTATACGCCATTTACATCGCAAATCATGCATTAAACCAAACATAACAATTCTGTTGACTTTTTCGGGAGAGGTTTGACTCGATAAACGACCTAGTTATGATCCGAATTAGTGAGTGCCCTTTTAGGGGTTTATCAACCATATAAATACCAACTTATAACAACCTTTGATTCGACTAAACTCTGGACCGATTATTTATTATCGAAAAGTCAAACCGTAGTTACGACGGTTTGATTTCTCGGCCATAAACTAAGTAGGAATGAACTAGAGAAGATCAAGGGTACTTACACAAGTCTTATGGATGTTTTGGAAAGCTTGGATCAGGTCTTGTGTTCTTGAAAATGTCCAGAAGATGATATGTGCATGTATGTTGCAACTTTGACTTATAAAGGACTTTTGATCTTTCATAATTTGATGCCACAAAGGTCTAGGGTGATAATCAGATGTCCAACAAGTGTCCTACAAGCTAAAAACCAACATAGGCCGCCCATAGAATCGATATCTTGTATTATAAGTCGGTTATAACAGAACAGGCAGCTGTCTGTTGCAATTTTCGCAACTGGTCGACGCTAGCGCACCGTTACGCTTTGATTGTAGCGGTGCGCTACCCTTCATACGGTGCGCAGCAACATCTACCCTACGATGCGCAAGCCTACAATCAGCCTTCAATAATTTGCAATTTAGTCCCTGGTCCCCCGAAACATCGCTTTCACATCCCAATCTTGCATATGAAGCTTTGTTATTTAACATATGGGGCTTTAAGACTTATACCCACTTTGTTAAGTCCTCGGGTAACTTCGTGATCACCCGAAAAGCCCTAAATTTCAACGTTGACACTTATAACCCTCGTACACGAATTTTGTCACAACTTGCTCATACGATATCGAAACTTCATGAAATTTTTGTGGTACATTCTAGTGAGCATAATTAATCGTTACAAAGCTTCGGGTTTGTCAAAAGGTCACTCAGAGGTATAACTTAAACATGTTGGCACATTTAACCCCTGTTGTTTGTAATCTCTCACTTTCTTTCACAATTCGCTTCGTATGATCCATGATCTATTCGTTTAAGGTTATAAACATCATGTGGGGTTATTGCAAAGTCTATTTATTCATTGTTGACACTTTGAACCCTTATAATTACACAGTTTCACTGTTTGTCAACTTTAGTCCTTCAAGAACATTCCTTCACACGTTCAAACCTATGACACGTGTCAACACCTTATAGGACGTAAATTTTCGGGGTGTTACATCCTCAACCCCTTAAAAGAAATCTCGACCCGAGATTTACTGAAACAAGTAAGGGTACTTTTCTTTCATCGTGGATTCAACCTCCCACGTGAATTCGGGACCTCTTCGGGCATCCCATTTGACCTTTACAAAAGGTATATGCTTCCTTCGAAGCTTCCTCACCTGTCGATCTTCGATCGACACAGGTTTTTCCACAAATTTCAAGCTCTCATCGATCTGCACATCTGTATAGGGTATAACCACTGATTCGTCAGCGGAGTCAGCGAAACACTTCTTCAGATTGCAAATGTGGAACACATTGTGTATACTACTGAGCTCTTCAGGTAATTTTAACTTGTAGGCAACTGACCCGACACGTTCGATAACCTCGAAAGGTCCTATGTATCTCGGGCTTAGCTTACCTTTCTTACCAAATCGCATTACTCCCTTCCAGGGTGACACTTTAAGTAGGACTTTTCACCTACTTCAAAGTGAAGATCCTTACGATTTGGATCAGCATAAATCTTCTGCCGATTCCGGGCAGCTTGGAGATTGTTTCGAATCTGGACAATCTTGTCCGTCGTTTCGAACACGATCTCTGGTCCTGATAACTGGACTTCTCCAACTTCCGCCCAACAAACAGGCGATCTACACTTTCTGCCATATAATGCCTCAAAAGGCGCAGCCTTTATGCTGGTATGGTAGCTATTGTTGTAGGAGAATTCGATCAATGGCAGGTTCTTATCCCAGCTACCTCCCAAATCGATCGCACATGCTCGTAGCATGTCTTCCAACGTTTGAATAGTACGCTCACTCTGACCGTCTGTCTGTGGATGGTAAGCCGTACTAAAATTTAAACGTGTGCCCAAAGATTGTTGGAAACTTTTCCAAAAATGAGACGTGTACCTAGTATCTCGGTCAGAGATAATAGCTACAGGTATGCCATGTAAGGCTACAATCTTATCAACGTACAGTTGGGCTAACATATCGGAGCTGTAGGTCTCCTTAATAGGTAGGAAATGTGCTGACTTAGTCAGTCGGTCAACTATCACCCAGATGGTGTCATTTCCTTTCCTTGTCTTGGGTAACTTGGTGATAAAATCCATAGTTACCATTTCCCACTTCCAAGTAGGAAGTTCAGGTTGTTGTAGTAAACCTGACGGTTTTTGATGTTCTGCCTTGACTTGCGCACACGTCAAGCATTTAGCTACATAGGTAGCTACAGACTTCTTCAAGCCTATCCACCAATAATTTGCTCTAAGATCATGGTACATTTTATCAGCTCCAGGATGAACAGAATATTTAGAGCTATGGGCTTCCTGGAGGATAACATCTCAGAGTCCTCCATAAATTGGAACCCATATTCTTTCATTCAATCTAAGAATTCCATCCTTACTAAGAGATAACTGCTCCTCAGTTACTCCTAGCTTTTCGTTAGGATAGTTAGCTTCCAACACAGCTTCTTTCTGTGCAGCTAACAACCTTTCTATCAAGCTGTTCTTTAATTCCATGCTCTTGGCATTGATTCGGATGGGTTTCACCCTTTCTTTCCGACTCAAGGCATCGGCGACTACATTCGCCTTGCCGGGATGGTATCTTATTTCACAATCGTAATCATTCAGAGTTTCCATCCAACGACGTTGCCTCATGTTCAAGTCCTTCTGATTGAACAAATGTTGAAGGCTCTTGTGATCAGAATAGATCACACATTTGATTCCATATAAGTAGTGCCTCCACAGTTTTAGTGCGAATACAACGGCACCCAACTCCAAGTCGTGGGTGGTGTAATTCTTTTCGTGCACCTTTAACTGACGTGAAGCATAGGCAATGACTTTGCCTTTCTGCATAAGCACACATCCCATCCCAGTGTGTGATGCATCACAATAAACTACTAACTCCTCTATTCCATCAGGCAATGTTAGTACCGGAGCATTGCTCAACTTTTGTTTCAGAATATCGAAGGATTCCTGCTGCTTAGGACCCCAGTCAAACTTAATCTTCTTACGTGTCAGCGAAGTCAGGGGTGCAGCAATCCTTGAAAAGTTTTATATGAATCGCCTATAGTATCCTGCCAAACCTAGGAAGCTACGAATTTCTGTAGGCGTCTTTGGCTCATGCCAATTCATGACAGCTTCAACTTTAGCAGGATCTACTTGGATACCGTGCTCACTAACAACATGTCCAAGAAATTGGACTGCTCGAAGCCAGAATTCACACTTTGAGAACTTGGCATAGAGCTTTTCTTTATGAAGTAGTTCCAAAATGCAGTGAAGGTGCTTCTCGTGGTCAGCTTGGTTCTTTGAGTAGATGAGAATATCATCGATAAAAACGATGACGAATTTATCTAGGTGCGGCTTGCAAACGCGATTCATGAGATCCATGAATGCGGCCGGTGCATTAGTGAGCCCGAAAGGCATCACTAGGAACTCGTAATGGCCATAACGAGTCCTAAATGCTGTTTTGTGTACGTCTTCATCCCTAACCTTCAATTGATGGTAGCCTGACCTTAAGTCAATCTTTGAGAAGAAACTCGCCCCTTGAAGTTGATCGAACAGATCGTCGATTCTGGGCAAAGGATACCTATTCTTGATGGTAACCTTATTAAGCTCGCGGTAGTCGATGCACAGACGCATCGATCCATCCTTCTTTTTGACAAATAAAACTGGTGCTCCCCACGGAGACGAACTAGGTTTGATGAAACCTTTGGCTAGCAAATCATCTAGCTGCGCTCTCAATTCCTTCATCTCTGTTGGTGCTAATCTATAAGGCGCCCTTGCCACCGGTGCTGATCCAGGAATAATGTCAATTCTGAATTCCACTTGTCTCTCTGGTGGCAAACCAGGAAGTTCTTCAGGAAAAACATCAGGGTATTCAGAAACGACGGGTATATCCCCAATCTTGGGCTTCGGCTCATCTATAATCACTTGCGCCATGTAGATGACACAACCTTTCTTTAAACACTTAGAGTCCTTGAGTATAGACATTTTCTCGGGTAGCCCATACTGGGTATCTCCCTGGATAGTAAGTGATTCACCAGACGGAGTCTTGATCATCACTTGCTTCTTATTGCATACAATCTGGGCCTGGTTATGCGATAACCAGTCCATACCCAATACTATGTCAAAGCCGGCTAATTTAAAGGGAAGTAAGGACAAAGGAAAATAGTGATTCCTAATAGATATAAAACATCCCTCTAATAAGGTTGAAGCGGTTTCTAAAGTGCCATCTGCTAGTTCCACCTCATACTTCACACTTAAAGTTCTAACAGGTAGTTTCAACAATTCACAAAACTTATTATCTACGAACGACTTATCAGCACCCGAATCAAATAACACTCTCGCATAAACATCATTTACGAGAAAGGTACCTGTTATCACTTTATCATCCTTGACGGCTTCCTTAGCATCCATTCTGAAGACCCTAGCATTGGTCTTCTTCCCCTCTTCATTCTTCTTTGCAAATTTTGGGCAGTTGGACTTGATATGCCCCTTTTCATTGCAACTATAACACGTTGCATCCTTTATTTTCTTGCACTCCAGGGTCTTATGTTCCGTAGACTTGCAAATCCCACAAGGCCTTGGCTGGTATTGGGATTTTGAGTCAAGTCTGCACTTTCCAAAATGGTACTTTCTGCAAATTTTACATTTGGGTTTTTCACCCGACTGCTGACCATCTTTCTTGAATCCTGACCCCTTCTTAGAGTCATTGTTTCCCTTCTGCTTCTTATCTGAGCGTCGTGAGTTGTCATCCTCACGCTTTCTTTTCTCCGTATCAGTTTTCCTCAGGGACCTCAGCCTTATAGCATCTGAGGTAAGGGACAACGATATGTCCGTTACTGACCGAAAAGTGGTTGGTCTGGAAGCTTTTACACTTGCTTTTATCTCCGGTTCCAAACCCCCGATAAAACGAGCTATACGTTTAGGCTCCGGAGTTACCAAGTAAGGGACCAACCTTGACAAAGTATTGAAAGTAGTAAGGTAGGCCTGACAGTCCAGGTTTTTCATGACCAGCGCCAGGAAATCAGATTCAATTCTCTCAACCTCGTGTTGAGGGCAGAAATTTTCTTTGATTAGTGCCATGAACTCTTCCCATGTCATGTTGTATAACGGGACTTTCCCTGTGGCCTGGATCAAAGATCTCCACCAGGCTAAGGCTTCTCCTTTGAAAGACTGCGAGACAAACTTCACAATGTCTCTGATATGACAACCACTAATATCCACCACAGTATCCATTTCATCCATCCACGTCATGCAATCAACAGCTCCCTTTTCCCCATTGAAGTCTCTGGGTTTGCACGACACAAAGTATTTATAGGTGCAACCCCTATTACGAGGTTCTTGGTGCTGTACTGCTCTTTGGGATGGATTACTCCTTTGATTCGAGGAGTGGTGAGAATTACTATTGTGGGCAGTGTGGGTCCTGGAGGGTGTTCTAGTGTGTGATGCAGAATGGGTCCTCGTATGGGTACCACTTGCTCCATGGTGCTGTCTACCCATAGCTATATTAACCGCATTATTTATCATAGCTTGCAACTCTGGACCTGCTACGTTAACTTGGGCATTTTCATTCACTATTCCTGGGTGACTGTTGACCTCGTTTGAGTCTTCCATGTGTCTAGAACTGTCACATATCGACAACAATTTATTGGTGAGTTTATTATAAAATTGTCTTTTATGGCAATTTGTTAACCGTGGTAGACGTAGACCAAATATGGTTAATTTATTACTCACATAAATTTAGGATTTCTAATATAATTTATCCTAATTATAAAACCATAACAGTTTTATTAGCACATAAGGCCTAGTCACTGGGACAATTTAGATTATAAGCTATGATTTCAGAGAATCAAAGCATAAAGGTTTGAACTAGGTTCATTACCTTTATCAGACAGGGTCACAGACTAATACTGTCTTTTGTCTCATATGAAAATGAGAAGGGCCCGTAGGCATTCCATTACCAACGGATGGTAAAAAGAAGTAATCATATTTATTAATGACTTAACCCATGATTCATATATCATTTATTGGGTCAGGAAAAATCCTTATATGGAATGACGTGTGTGATTTTAACGAATCACTTCTGCCAGGAGTGTTAACATGTTTTCAGATGTTAACAAGGATTTGAATCTTTTTAACTAGTTTTACCATCTGGGCCAGGTCTTTAAAATGACATACAGGCTAGGTTATACTTTTAAGATCCTTAAAATAACATAGGCAGATTGACTTTTAAAAGGAATGATTTTGATTTATTTATTTCATATATCTTTTAATTATGCATAACATGGAAAATATGAAATTTATAAACTTACATTCCATTAAACTAAAAGTAGTACATTTTGCCCTAAACGGGACTTTTCACAGAAACAGATGCCCACGCAGGAGCTATACATATAATACATGTCCTCACAGGGACGGTCTATAAAAGTAAATGTCCACGCAGGGACTACTAGAGACAAGTCCACGTAGGGACTAAGTACAAGATAGATGTCCGCGCAGGGACTACATACACACATAAATAAATGTCCACGTAGGGACTTGATTTAAACAAGGAACTACAACAATATATATATGGGGATTTAACGATCCCTTTTCTTCTTCCCCTTCAGCAAATCTGCTAAACCACTCATGAATCCTTGGTTCTTCTTACGCTCTCTCTGGAGGTCTCGCTCAACCCGATCCAACCTATTACGGAGCTCAACCTGCCCAGGAGGAGGAACCCGTGGCGGCTGATGCTGAAATGGTGGCTGAGTAGGTACTTGATACCCATGAGCTGGATGTCCCATTCCCCAAGGGGTTCCATATGGTCCCTCAGGGTTTTGGGTATAGTAGTTTGCAGCCACTAGGTAGGGGTCGGCCTCGGCATAGTTATAATTATGGTATGCTGGTGGTCCATAAGGGTTGTAAGCTGCCGGAGCAGTATAAGCAGGTATTGGGTGGCCAAAACCCGGTGATGGCGGTACAATAGGTGCTGAATTCACCTCCGAAACTGGGACAGAAGGTCCCCCCATCTGTGGGACTCCATGAGTAGTTGGATAATGGCTACCGCTAGAGTGTTGAGGAGTGGTGATATGAACTCCCACTGGTCGTACTGACATCCGCGGGCCAGTCCTCCTACGTCTCGGCGGTTCTGGAGGTTCTACATAAACTGGCGGCGGTGGAGGCGGTGGCGTGACTGCCTCGAAATGGGGATCCCCAGAGGGATCTTGTTGCTGCTGTTGCTGATGAGATGCTGAATGAGACGGTGTATGGTGAGGTGGTGTATGGTGAGACGATGAGTGCTCAGATGGGGTATAATACCACTCACACCGTTCGAACCATGCCATGTGACTATCCGGACCTTCGTAAGGTGGTCCGTGGTAAGATGAACCATCAGAGATTGAAAAAGGATGGTTCCGGGATCCGGTTGAAGCTTCGACAGGATCTGTGTCCTCGTCCATATCTTGATCACCAGAAAAGTGATCCTCCGGCCCTAGTGGGTTAAAGCCCACGTTTTCGGGTAGGTACTCTGCTGGGTTAAACTGACCCTGAAATACAGGAGTAGGGTCGCCGAAGAAATGTTGCGGGTTGTGGGGTTCGTTCTCTGACTGAGGCCCATAGGAGTCATGATATGGAGGCGTTGAGGCGTGCGAAAAAGATCGTCTGGCATCGTCTTCATAGGTCCTCCATAGCTCCCTCGTTTCGTCATTCCTTGTAGAAGAAGTTCGTCGATATGAAGGCCCTGCCTCATGGTCGTTAGGGGCACTAGCTGGCTCCTTTCCTCGACTACCTCGTCTAATTCTTGGCGGCATTATTGTACCTGTTAAAATACACAAGATAATAACAAGGAAAAATAAAGGACAAAAATTTAATTAAATAAAAATTTGACAATTTGGATTATTCCTAAGTTCTTTGTCTAGACTCGAAGATTTAGGAATGTGCAATTGTGTAACTGAGATTAAACACAAAAGGTTAGTGTTTAATTCACTCAGTGTTGGCTCTGATACCAACCTGTCACACCCCGAATTTCCACGTGTTACCGGTGGGCCCGGTAGGGGAGTATCGTGACGTGGTTGGCAACATAATAGTCAAACAACACAATATTAAATGCACAGCGGAAGCAAAGTATAGATTTAATTCAACCAAACGATATTGTAATATTAAGTATCACAAATAGTCGAATATAAATCCACAGGTAGATCCAAATAAAAGGAAAACAAATGTTCAACAGTTTATGACATCCAAGCTGGCGAGACTTAATGTGGATGCTAGGAGACAGGCCAGCCTATTTCGCGTAGTACCTGCACTTAACCTTTTTAAGAAAAATACGTCAGTTTACACTGGTAAATACAATCAACCGACTCATTTGGAAAAGAGTTTAAGAAAATGCATTTAAGGCACAAGGCACAAATAATATTTTATAACTTGGGATAATTATGTAAATATATAAACTTGTAAACGAATTACATGTTTCTTATGCGTTCAGTAGTCCGATCCTTAGACTGGATTAAAGATCAATAGACACACCACTTTATATAATGAGACACTGACAGGTGTACGCCTACACCTGAGTGCTAAGGTCGTGGCCATCTCGTAAGATGATGCCAGGGATATCCGGGACATGGTCATTAACCCCCCAAAGGCTTTAAGCAAACAAAACATTTCAAAACAGAGCATATCAATGATTTAACCTCTATTCGATTAAAGATTCAATGCTGGACCAAGCGGTATTTTATATACCGTACCCCAAGCCCGTATAGGGAAAATAAGTTAAAAGTATTTACCTGAGTAAGTATAGTTCAAAATCAGCGAGTGCAAGTATCTTTTACTGGTTCTCCTATTCTGGAACGAAGGTTTATAACAACCTATTAGAATCCTAACGGGTCTTTAGTTAAGCTTACGCTTAGACCAATTAGTTTTAAAGATACGGTTCGTACGCACGATTAAGCGAAGACCGGATAGAATGTGATTTAGACCCGACAAGTTTGAAGACTTGCTTAATATGGGTATATGATACACATTCTGGATTTTGAGACAAAACCGATAAGGTTTGACCCGTTTCGGCTAATTTATGTAAACTAGTTACATAAACCGAACCGAACGCGCATGAAGCGTAACGGGTATCCGTAATAGTCCTAAACAGGTTTCCTAAGTTAACATGCCTTAAATAAGTTGTGATATCAGTAGGATATCACCCATGACGCCCCTAACGAGTTTAATCTCTTAATAAGCCCCGTAGGGGTATTTTGGTCATTTTAAAGATTATAAAAGGATTTAATTAGTTTTCTGTGAACCGGGTCTGGTTACATCAGTAAAATGGTTTATTTAAATAGGTTATAACATTTGATGTTAAGTCTTATGTGTCAAAACGTTTTTAAACATAAACTACGCGTATAATACGCGTATAACGCCGTTTTAAGCGACGTACGGTTTAAAATAGAATTCTGAGTTTCCAGGTCAGTTTAATAGGCTCAAAATACTATAATTATTATTTAAAATCAGTAGCAATTGGATTGGCGCCATTCGGACGTGTAAAACTCATTTTATGGCCGAAAAGGGCATTTTCGGTATTAACCGAATTAAGGCGCTAATCCTAGCTTAGGATCAGTTTAAAAATAATTAAAAATCTTCAAAAATCCCAAAATATTATATTACTTCAGTAAGTAAAAGATTTGGTGCCAAAAATTTGGGCTTAGATAGGTTTTACGCTAATGGCGTCGTTTAATTAATAAAAGTGCCAATAATTACGTCATTAAGCATATCTCATAATCTAGACATCCGATTGACATGAAAATTTACAGACATGCTTAATAATCAGTAATAAAGATTATCACACTTTCATATTTCCAAAAATCTCGTTATACGGACATAAGGGCATTATGGTCATTATTAGGCATTTAACGGAAACGTCGGGTAGTTACGGATTCGGTTAGTATAAACGCAGAGGATTATACTAACATGTAACTAGGTCCTAATGGAATTTTAAGGCATGTCTAAACCTATAAGAATCGGGTCAGAACTGAGGTCAAAGCAAAAGTCAAACCTTTGCGTATCTCGGCTCCGAATCGGTTCTAAACATAAAGTTGTCGAATCAAACAAGCGTATACAAGTTTTTATACTTATTTTCAGTTGGTAAGAATGATAAAATACGCTATACGCCATTTACATCGCAAATCATGCATTAAACCAAACATAACAATTCTGTTGACTTTTTCGGGAGAGGTTTGACTCGATAAACGACCTAGTTATGATCCGAATTAGTGAGTGCCCTTTTAGGGGTTTATCAACCATATAAATACCAACTTATAACAACCTTTGATTCGACTAAACTCTGGACCGATTATTTATTATCGAAAAGTCAAACCGTAGTTACGACGGTTTGATTTCTCGGCCATAAACTAAGTAGGAATGAACTAGAGAAGATCAAGGGTACTTACACAAGTCTTATGGATGTTTTGGAAAGCTTGGATCAGGTCTTGTGTTCTTGAAAATGTCCAGAAGATGATATGTGCATGTATGTTGCAACTTTGACTTATAAAGGACTTTTGATCTTTCATAATTTGATGCCACAAAGGTCTAGGGTGATAATCAGATGTCCAACAAGTGTCCTACAAGCTAAAAACCAACATAGGCCGCCCATAGAATCGATATCTTGTATTATAAGTCGGTTATAACAGAACAGGCAGCTGTCTGTTGCAATTTTCGCAACTGGTCGACGCTAGCGCACCGTTACGCTTTGATTGTAGCGGTGCGCTACCCTTCATACGGTGCGCAGCAACATCTACCCTACGATGCGCAAGCCTACAATCAGCCTTCAATAATTTGCAATTTAGTCCCTGGTCCCCCGAAACATCGCTTTCACATCCCAATCTTGCATATGAAGCTTTGTTATTTAACATATGGGGCTTTAAGACTTATACCCACTTTGTTAAGTCCTCGGGTAACTTCGTGATCACCCGAAAAGCCCTAAATTTCAACGTTGACACTTATAACCCTCGTACACGAATTTTGTCACAACTTGCTCATACGATATCGAAACTTCATGAAATTTTTGTGGTACATTCTAGTGAGCATAATTAATCGTTACAAAGCTTCGGGTTTGTCAAAAGGTCACTCAGAGGTATAACTTAAACATGTTGGCACATTTAACCCCTGTTGTTTGTAATCTCTCACTTTCTTTCACAATTCGCTTCGTATGATCCATGATCTATTCGTTTAAGGTTATAAACATCATGTGGGGTTATTGCAAAGTCTATTTATTCATTGTTGACACTTTGAACCCTTATAATTACACAGTTTCACTGTTTGTCAACTTTAGTCCTTCAAGAACATTCCTTCACACGTTCAAACCTATGACACGTGTCAACACCTTATAGGACGTAAATTTTCGGGGTGTTACAAATAATATAAAGTGGGTTAGGGTATTCGGGGACCCTAACTAACTCAGAAAAATAAAAACAATGTGTTTAACATTATTTTGTGTCCCGGGTAATGTCCGGTTGTCGGGTTAAACACCGTTCCGTTAAAGTGTTTAATTATGTACCGGGTATTTTATTTAGCGTTCAAATCCCGTTTTATGGGGTTCTAATTTATTTTTATTATTCTATAAAAATAAACTTGCCAAAATATTACTGAAATAAACACAACCTATATAGCTATTTTTAGGCATTTTTGGTTGTGTTCAAATTCAACCTTACGCCCATTCGGACATTGCACATGCCTGAATGTGTTCTCGATACTCTCGAACCATTGAAGGAGTGCAGTTGCTCCTTGTGACCCAGAAAACTTTAGCGGCTTAGCAGAATTGAAACTCTTGAAATTACATTGTGCATTGTTATTATTGTTGTTGTACAGCTCGTGGATTTGGGTCACAACGCCTGGAAGCACAGCAGTACTCAGCAAATGGCTGCAACTTCTTCAGCAGTAAAAGATTGTGCATCACGTTGAGGAGGCATTGTTTAACAAGGAGTTATGAGGAACGAGTAAGGTCGATACTTAGGAAAAACAAAAGAGGTTTTGAAAATATCGACGAAACGCAAGGAAGGCGATCATTTGTTTGTTACCTCGAACAAACAAACGACACGCAGTGACTAATCAAAGTAATGAATCAAAATAATGTATCGCGAAGACATGCTCGCCTATAAGTGAACACTCACCCCAAGAATTCCAAGGTAAGAGTGACTGGTCCGATTATTTGGATTTGTACGAACACTCTAGCCTTAGACAGAAAACTCAGGGTACAGGCATTCACTCTTCCAGTTTGCACGTGTTCACATTATTTAGACCCAAACTTTTGATGAGATTTTGAAAACTCAAAAGGCACTAAGCCAAAAATGAGTCAAACTGAAAGGGTTCAAAACCTTATAACAGAGGGTTCAAAACCTAGTAATCAATCATCCTAGAACGGATGATTAATTTTCGAAGCAGATTCGTATTTTGTTGTTAAAAAAATCTAAAAGCAAATCAACTCGCATTAGGGTCCTAGAAAGTTATAGTCTAGGTCAAAATTTTACTAATAACCTAATTCCCTATAACCATTGGCTCTGATACCAACTCTTCTGTCACACCCTGACCACGTAAAACAACAAACCGTGGCGGAAACGTCGGGGAGTGTTGTAACAGAATTATTGTTTCAAACCATGGATACAAAGAGTCTCGTTTTATTAAATATTAAACATTGTCTTAAGTTAAACAAACAAGTCAAACATAGTCTATCATCGTTATTAAATCACTAAGGCCTCGTCCGGTCCTAAGTGAGCATGCATCCTATTCGCAATCAACATTAAACAACATCACCTGAAACATATGTAAAAACAAAGTCAGCAAAGAAATGCTGGCGAGTACATAGGTTTTGTGAGAGTATCAGATTCATGGCTCGTTTATACGTTGAAATAACTTGTACAACTTCGATATTTGTTATTAGAAAACCTTGTTTTGTAAAATGTTTGTATCGTAAAATGGATAACCAAATCAAAACAGATTGGTTATAATTTATAAACCTCGATGCCATGAATCTTAACCCAAAACATTTGTTTTCGTAAACCAAATCGTAAATTGTTCTCGTAATAAAACTCGTATGGTTTATATAGTTTCGTGAACATCGTGTGTATAACATCGTTTCAAATTGTTCGCCCAAGTGAACTAAATAACGCCACGGTATGTAATATGGCATTTACATATAAGAAGTACCAGCGGCGTATCTACCATGCTTTTGTCACATTACACCCGTCCCGCTATCTAAACACTAACCGAAAACCAATCGTTTACCCAAATCGTTTAATTCGTTAAACATCGCTTTAGTCGTTTAAATCATTCTCGTTTTAGATCGTGAAACTACTTTTGGTCGTCTCGCTAATAACATTCAAACCTTTGTGACTCGTTTATTGTTCCACTCGTTTTCGCATTAACAAACCTCCAAAGGGTAAGTTAACAATCATCAGATTCAGTCGTTACCCACCTAACCCACACATAACCATGGGTGCGGTCTGATAACGGGATTTGTCAGATCCTATGGTACCATAACCTAATATTGGTCGGCTTGATCAATGCTAATAAATGTAATTCGTTATGTAACTACAACCAACAAGTTTGTTCACATTATCAAAATCGTTAATAGTTTAGTATAAACCATCTCAATCGTTTTGAAACCATCGTTAAAACATCGAAATTGTTTAGATACATATGAATCACCCCAAAACAATTGAAAATAGTAAAATAGGGGACTATGTACTCACCTTCGGGTGCGTTTTTAATTGTTAACACAATCCCTCAAATCGTTTATTCGTCCTAAATTAAATAAGAATGCTTTAATAATCATCCACCCACAAAATACATGCAAAATACTACTCATGTCATTTCTGTCTTAATACATAAAACTGGACTGTTTTCGGACATTTAAACAAAATAGTTAACTTATTCCAAAAATTCCAAAATTTTTAAAGAACGTCTCACACGAACCAAATATTATTGTGTAAAAATATCGGGCTCCAGTTCATTATCAGTATTTTATAAAAATTCATTTTCCGAACTGCAATCAGATTTGTTACTTTCTGATTGCAGTCTACGAAATAATTCATCTAAAATTTATCATGAGTCTGTTTTATGAAATTCCAGTTGGAGGATCACGGCGACAACGGTGACCATCTACAGTATAAATTTTATGATCTAACCCTACACAGAATTTAGGTTATGACTGAAAACAGGACGCATATTTTCAGCAGCATAAATTCAGCTTAAGCTGCTGTTACGAAATGGTTCTTTAAAAATAGTAATCGAAGTCCAAAAATTATGATTCCAGTGCCATTAGAACCGTATTTCATAATACATAACTCTAGACTTCAGAAAATACATTTTTCGTTAAGTTACGGTCTGGTTACAGCCAACTGAAGTTGGCTGTAATCACTGAACAGCTTTCTGTTTTCAGTCTTTTAACATTATAAAGTGTGTTCGATTGATTCCGTTAACATGTTTAGCGATCACAACAATACTTACAGCAGATTATCACTTATATATTTCAGATTTATCATGCATTATCATATTTCTTCATCATTTTAACACTACTTCATCACTAGACTAGTTTATGTTCATGACTTGTTTATGTTTATTAGAGTTCTTAACATTTCATTATTCTTTCAACTATTAACCACCAAAAATATGAACAAGATGAAGATCTAAGGCACTTACTACTAGCACAAGGCTAGGGGAGAAACAAAGCGCAAAAGTGGTGGATAAAAGAAAACTAGAGCGATCCTTGAGCTTCCGAACACACCAAGCCTTGTTGAATGATCTCTTGCACCTTTGGGTAAGTATAGAATGCTTGTATGGAAGTTGGATGGTGGTGATATGGTGGATGGTTGTGGCTGCCGAACCAAAGAAGGAAAGGAGGAGAAGTTTGTGTTGATGTTGAGTTTGTGAAGTGAGAAGGTGGAGGTCTAGAGGTTATTTATAAAAAAAACCAAGACCACCAATTATCCAACATGTAATATGTTTCTAAATCCCCAACATTGTACCATTAAAATAATCAAGGGAAATCAAAGTGGTGATCCACTTTCTAGAACCGGTGGGGGGGGGGGGGTTGCTTCTAGTTGGATTGTAATGGATGGTTAGTGACTAGTTAGGAAAATAATTGGAACAATTAGTGGTTTAAGTGTGTGTAATAATATAAAGTGGGTTAGGGTATTCGGGGACCCTAACTAGCTCAGAAAAATAAAAACAATGTGTTTAACATTATTTTGTGTCCCGGGTAATGTCCGGTTGTCGGGTTAAACACCGTTCCGTTAAAGTGTTTAATTATGTACCGGGTATTTTATTTAGCGTTCAAATCCCGTTTTATGGCGTTCTAATTTATTTTTATTATTCTATAAAAATAAACTTGCCAAAATATTACTGAAATAAATTTCTGTTGCCAAGACTGGCTGCGTTGTCCGCGTTTCGCAGTAAAAGCACTGTGTCGCGCAGAAACACGCGGTACGCGCTTAAACTTGAAAAATAATGTTTTTAAGCGTTTTAATTTATTTTTCAACACGAACCTGATTAAAATAAGATTTTAATCATAACAGAATATTTGTGGGATTTAAATATTATCCGGGCGGTCACCAACGTTCTTTTCGCAGTTTTGTCGTAATTAGTTCTTTAGTTAAAATACACATGTTTTCGCCATACCGAATCCTTCGAAACTTATTTCTAAGTTATGTAAAGGATATTTAGGGTATGTTTGGCTTACGTCACAGTTCTGGAGTGTACGTCGCGTTAAACTGATTGCGTTTAAGCACCAGTTTGCGTATAACCTTTCAGAAAGTG
Organism: Helianthus tuberosus; assembly: GCA_030545235.1. Classification (NCBI taxonomy): domain Eukaryota; kingdom Viridiplantae; phylum Streptophyta; class Magnoliopsida; order Asterales; family Asteraceae; genus Helianthus; species Helianthus tuberosus. Next base: position 108,725,761 of record CM060397.1, on the reverse strand, counting down.
ATTTAAAGCTTGAAGTCGGAATCGAATCAAATTGTAAAATTAATAAACACAATTGCACATATAATAACACCAAAGCACATATAATAACACCAAAGCACATTGTTTTATTGATAACCAACATTGTTTTACATTATACGGTGCTTACAGAACACAATTGTCACAGTCTCCCATACTTTAGGAAATTTCGTCCCGAAATTTTATTTAGAGGAAACTTGTGAAAGCTTGAAACATGAAATCGAAAAGATAAAACAACACCGGTTAGAGTTCCGAACTTCTAGTAACTTTAAATAACATTATGCTTTCAAGGTAAGAGGGACACTTATATACAAGTATATGAAGCGTCATTGGTGCGTCCACCGTACCTCCATTACATTGTTCACGTTTCGTTATTGTTGTCACTATTAGTTCTTACACATGATAAATCTTACTGTGGTTTCCGTGCACTGAATTTTTATAATTATGTACGCGTCCATAATTACGTAATTCCTTGCATAGTCCACACAGTGCATTTAATAATGTGTAGGGAAAAACCAAATGAATGAACCTGTGATGAGTGTGACTGGACCACCATAGGGTCCTTTCAGCTGTATCATCACATGTCACTCTTAACCAGATTCTGAATCGATCTTTAACTAGACCACTCAAGGGTCTATTTTCGAATCATGGAATGGTACTATATAACCCAAGGGTCTTAACTACCACGGCCCATTAAGGATTTAAGATAGTACCTTTTGAATATCCTATTATGAATCCCTCATATGAGGATATGGAAGATTCTATGAGGATTTGGATAACGAAAATCGGATCACATAATAAAAGAGAACACCTAAACACATAATCGCATTAATCGTTTAACTTGACCTTTAATTTGTTATCTTTGGACACAGATATTTAAAGCATACCAGGAATCCAGTCCGTGGATTTCACTTGGCGCTTTAAATATTATCAAAAATCTAACTATGAAGATAGGAAGATCTTAATAGGAATTCGGTTTGTCCTTATTGAGTTGTAATGTACATATTAAGGTGTACAAGGAATCCAATCAGGGCTCCGATTTGGGCGATAATTATCCACAAGGATTCTTAAAATAGAGCAACCCATTGCCCTTTCGTTTCGAGTTTAAGCTCGTGTTGAAGTGGTAGCTCATACTTCAATAAGTCCTCGTTTACACAAAATCGTTGTTCTTGAAGGACACGAGATTTGAATATCAGATAGAGTTTGAACAAAATGAAGCTTGACTCGCTTTTTTTTTCGACCAAGCACATCGGCTACGACATTCGCCTTACCAGGAAGGTAGCGAATCTCGAAATCGTAATCGTTCAAGAGCTCAACCCATTGTTGTTGCCTCATGTTCAGCTCCTTCTGATTAAGAATGTGCTGGAGACTTTTGTGGTCTTGTGAAAACCACACACTTCATTCCATAGAGGTAGTGTCTCCAGATTTTGAGTGCGAAAATCACAGCTCCTAATTCAAGACCGTGAGTCGTATAGTTCTTCTCGTGAATTTTCAATTGTCTAGACGCATAAGCTATGACTTTACCACATTCCATAGAGGTAGTGTCTCCAGATTTTGAGTGCGAAAATCACAGCTCCTAATTCGACGCGTCACAATAGACAACAAAATCATCGTTTCCCTCAGGTAGAGATAAAACAGGAGCATCACAGAGCTTCCGTTTCAGCGTTTGGAACGCTTCTTCTTGTTTAGGTCCCTACTCAAAAGGCTTATTCTTCCGAGTCAAAGCAGCGAGTGGAACCGCGATCTTCGAGAAATTATAAATAAACCGTCGATAATAACCAGCAAGACCAAGAAAAGAACGAACTTCTGTAGGTGTCGTTGGTGTATTCCAATCCTTAATTGCAACAATCTTGGATGGATCTACATGAATACCCTGCTCATTGACAATATGACCCAAGAACTGAACTTCTTTAAGCCAGAATTCACACTTGGAGAATTTAGCAAAAAGTTGTTCCTTCTTTAGGAGTTCCAATGTCAAACGAAGGTGTTGCTCGTGATCGGCTCGAGACTTTGAATAAATGAGAATATCGTCGATGAACACAATGATGAACTTATCTAAATAAGGTTTACAAACCCTATTCATTAAGTCCATGAAGATAGCTGGGGCATTCGTCAAACCGAAAGGCATGACAGTGAACTCGTAATGCCCATATCTTGTCCGGAAAGCAGTTTTAGGAATATCTTCTTCGAAAATACGAAGTTGATGATACCCAGAACGCAGGTCGATCTTGGAAAAGCATGAAGCACCTTGCAGCTGGTCGAAGAGATCATCAATTCTAGGTAGGGGATATCGATTCTTGATGGTAAGCTTATTAAGCTCACGATAATCGATACACATTCGAAAAGATCCATCTTTCTTTTTAACAAAGAGTACAGGAGCTCCCCAAGGCGAATAGATCGGACGGATGAATCCTTTATCAGACAACTCTTGAAGTTGTTTTGATAACTCTTGCATCTCCGTTGGTGCAAGACGATAAGGTGATTTCGCAACCGGGTTGGCATTGGGTACAAGGTCAATATGAAACTCGACTTGACGAACTGGAGGCAAACCAGGCAGTTCATCGGGAAACACCTCCGGATAATCCTGAACAATCGGAATATCCTGAATGCTCTTGCTCTTGCCTTTCTCCTCGGTGACATGTGCCAGGAAAGCAACATATCCTTTTCGCAAATAACTTTGGGCCTTTGTACATGACATAAGCTTCAATCCACCAGATGGTTTCTCGCCACGAACTTCCAGAATATCGCCAGACGGAAGAGGAATATGAACAATCTTATCGAAACAAACCACCTCAGCATGATGTTTGGTTAACCAATCCATCCCCATGATAATATCGAAACTCCCAAGTTGCATCGGCGTGAGGTCGATGGGAAAAAGATGGTTATCAAGGTTTAACTTATAATCACGAATAACAAAATCGAGAACAAGAGGTTTACCAGTAGCAACTTCGACAGATAAGGGTTTCCTCAGTTTAGTTCTAGGTATCGCAAGCAAAGGTTCAAAAGATAACGAAACAAAACTTCTATCGGCACCAGAATAAAAAAGGATAGATGCAGGTCGATTGTTAACAAGAAACGTACCATTGGCGACGAGGTTGTCAGCTCGTGCCTCGTTTGCATTTAGATTGAACACTCGTCCACGAGCGGGATTCGCATTCTTATTGACATTCACGTTCGGATTTGCATTCGTATTTGCCAACCTCGGACAGTTGTTGCGGAAGTGACCATACTCTCCACAATTGAAACATGAACCCGGTGGGAATCTAGCAGCATTCCCCTGAACTGGGGCTTGAACCTGAGCAACTTGATTCTGACCCAATTGACAGACGTTGGCCAGATGCCCAAGTTTACCACACGTTGTGCATTGCCTACAAGCTTGTTGTGCAACATGATGACCGTTGCAGCGAGCACAATGAGGTGCGGTACCAGCATACGCTTTCTTCGCAGGAGGTTGAGCTGGTGGGTTCTGAGGGTTCTGAGCAGTTTGTGCAGTTACTGCAAAGTTCTGAGCACCCTTTCGCTTTCTCGACTTCTTCGACGACTCACCTTCTTTACCCTTACCCTTTTTCTTGTCCTTCCCGGAATTAGTCGCCTTCTTTTTTCACCCTTGAGGGTGAGTTTACCCTTCCTGACTTGCGATTTAGTCAAGGTAGCAAACAACTCGATCGCTTGACGAAGGGTAGTTGGGTTAACACCGGTCACAATATCCAGAATAGAATCGGGTAGACCATCGATATACCTCTCTATCGCTTTCTCCAACGGGGTAACCATAGTAGGACACAAAAGACTGAGCTCCTCAAATCGATCCGTATACGCACGGTGTTCTCCCCCATCTTGTTTCAGATCGTCAAACTCTCGTTCCAAGGCTCGAATTTCATGACGGGGACATAACTCTCTCATCATGAGAGCCCGAAGCTCTTCCCATGTCTGTGCCAACGCCACTTCGGCACCCCTATCGCGCATCACTCCGTTCCACCAAGTAAGAGCACGCTTCTCAAACACGCTTGATGCAAATTCAACCTTACGCCCATTCGGACATTGCACATGCCTGAATGTGTTCTCGATACTCTCGAACCATTGAAGGAGTGCAGTTGCTCCTTGTGACCCAGAAAACTTTAGCGGCTTAGCATAATTGAAACTCTTGAAATTACATTGTGCATTGTTATTATTGTTGTTGTACAGCTCGTGGATTTGGGTCACAACGCCTGGAAGCACAGCAGTACTCAGCAAATGGCTGCGACTTCTTCAGCAGTAAAAGATTGTGCATCACGTCGAGGAGGCATTGTTTAACAAGGAGTTATGAGGAACGAGTGAGGTCGATACTTAGGAAAAACAAAAGAGGTTTTGAAAATATCGACGAAACGCAATGAAGGCGATCATTTGTTTGTTACCTCAAACAAACAAACGACACGCAGTGACTAATCAAAGTAATGAATCAAAATAATGTATCGCGAAGAGATGCTCGCCTATAAGTGAACACTCACCCCAAGAATTCCCAGGTAAGAGTGACTGGTCCGATTATGTGGATTTGTACGAACACTGTAGCCTTAGACAGAAAACTCAGGGTACAGGCATTCACTCTTCCAGTTTGCACGTGTTCATATTATTTAGACCCAAACTTTTGACGAGATTTTGAAAACTCAAAAGGCACTAAGCCAAAAATGAGTCAAGCTGAAAGGGTTCAAAACCTTATAACAGAGGGTTCAAAACCTAGTAATCAATCATCCTAGAACGGATGATTAATTTTCGAAGCAGATTCGTATTTTGTTGTTAAAAAAATCTAAACGCAAATCAACTCGCGTTAGGGTCCTAGAAAGTTATAGTCTAGGTCAAAATTTTACTAATAACCTAATTCCCTATAACCATTGGCTCTGATACCAACTCTTCTGTCACACCCCGACCACGTAAAACAACAAACCGTGGCGGAAACGTCGGGGAGTGTTGTAACAGAATTATTGTTTCAAACCATGGATACAAAGAGTCTCGTTTTATTAAATATTAAACATTGTCTTAAGTTAAACAAACAAGTCAAACATAGTCTATCATCGTTATTAAATCACTAAGGCCTCGTCCGGTCCTAAGTGAGCATGCATCATATTCGCAATCAACATCAAACAACATCACCTGAAACACATGTAAAAACAAAGTCAGCAAAGAAATGCTGGCGAGTACATAGGTTTTGTGAGAGTATCAGATTCATGGCTCGTTTATACGTTGAAATAACTTGTACAACTTCGTTAATTGTTATTAGAAAACCTTGTTTTGTAAAATGTTTGTATCGTAAAATGGATAACCAAATCAAAACAGATTGGTTATAATTTATAAACCTCGATGCCATGAATCTTAACCCAAAACATTTGTTTTCGTAAACCAAATCGTAAATTGTTCTCGTAATAAAACTCGTATGGTTTATATAGTTTCGTGAACATAGTGTGTATAACATTGTTTCAAATTGTTCGCCCAAGTGAACTAAATAACGCCACGGTATGTAATATGATAAAAGCATTTACATATAAGAAGTACCAGCGGCGTATCTACCATGGTTCTTTAAAAATAGTAAACGAAGTCCAAAAATTATGATTCCGGTGCCATTAGAACCGTATTTCATAATACATAATTCTACACTTCAGAAAATACATTTTTCGTTAAGTTACGGTCTGGTTACAGCCAACTGAAGTTGGCTGTAATCACTGAACATCTTTCTGTTTTCAGTCTTTTAACATTATAAAGTGTGTTTGATTGATTCCGTTAACATGTTTAGCGATCACAACAATACTTACAGCAGATTATCACTTATATATTTCAGATTTATCATGCATTATCATATTTCATCATCATTTTAACACTACTTCATCACTAGACTAGTTTATGTTCATGACTTGTTTATGTTTATTAGAGTTCTTAACATTTCATCATTCTTTCAACTATTAACCACCAAAAATATGAACAAGATGAAGATCTAAGGCACTTACTACTAGCACAAGGCTAGGGGAGAAACAAAGCGCAAAAGTGGTGGATAAAAGAAAACTAGAGCGGTCCTTGAGCTTCCGAACACACCAAGCCTTGTTGAATGATCTCTTGCACCTTTGGGTAAGTATAGATTGCTTGTAGGGAAGTTGGATGGTGGTGATATGGTGGATGGTTGTGGCTGCCGAACCAAAGAAGGAAAGGAGGAGAAGTTTGTGTTGATGTTGAGTTTGTGAAGTGAGAAGGTGGAGGTCTAGAGGTTATTTATAAAAAAAACCAAGACCACCAATTATCCAACATGTAATATGTTTCTAAATCCCCAACATTGTACCATTAAAATAATCAAGGGAAATCAAAGTGGTGATCCACTTTCTAGAACCGGTTGGGGGGGGGGGGGTACTTCTAGTTGGATTGTAATGGATGGTTAGTGACTAGTTAGGAAAATAATTGGAACAATTAGTGGTTTAAGTGTGTGTAATAATATAAAGTGGGTTAGGGTATTCGGGGACCCTAACTAGCTCAGAAAAATAAAAACAATGTGTTTAACATTATTTTTGTGTCCCGGGTAATGTCCGGTTGTTCGGTTAAACACCGTTCCGTTAAAGTGTTTAATTATGTACCGGGTATTTTATTTAGCGTTCAAATCCCGTTTTATGGCGTTCTAATTTATTTTTATTATTCTATAAAAATAAACTTGCCAAAATATTACTGAAATAAATTTCTGTTGCCAAGACTGGCTGCGTTGTCCGCGTTTCGCAGTAAAAGCACTGTGTACGCGCTTAAACTTGAAAAATAACGTTTTTAAGCGTTTTAATTTATTTTTCAACACGAACCTGATTAAAATTAGATTTTAATCATAACAAAATATTTGTGGGATTTAAATATTATCCGGGCGGTCACCAACGTTCGTTTCGCAGTTTTGTCGTAATTAGTTCTTTAGTTAAAATACACATGTTTTTGCCATACCGAATCCTTCGAATCTTATTTCTAAGTTATGTAAAGGATATTAGGGTATGTTTGGCTTACGTCACAGTTCCGGAGTGTACGTCGCGTTAAACTGATTGCGTTTAAGCACCAGTTTGCGTATAACCTTCCAGAAAGTGATTTAAAGCTTGAAGTCGGAATCGAATCAAATTGTAAAATTAATAAACACAATTGCACATATAATAACACCAAAACACATATAATAACACCAAAGCACATTGTTTTATTGATAACCAACATTGTTTTACATTATACTGTGCTTACAGAACACATTTGTCACATTACACATAATGTTTTGCGTTGTTTTGGCAAAAAAAAAAAAACACTAAACATAACAATTTAAGACACAACGCAATGAATTATAGGCTTAAAACTTAAAACACCATGTCAAGAACATTAAGTAGTGTGTTTTAAGTGTTAAATAGTGTCTTTTAAATTTCACATCCATAATATGTTTCATTGTGTTTTAAATTGTTATGTTTGGTGTTTTTCTTGCCATAACAACAAAAAACATCATGTCTAAGTTCAAAACATGATGCCTACATGTCAATTTCTATGTCTTCTCACACTTCTCACAAAAAAGTCCTTTTTACAGGAACCTCACCCTATATATATATATATTAATAATTTCTACTTAATATATATATTTACACACAAAATGTAAGAAGCACATATGTTCATTTTAAGTTTATCTTATTTGTGTTGAGCGGATTAACTTAAGTTCTTATGTCTACTTTTTGCAGTCTAAGTCACGTAGTTGTCCTTGTTTTGTTTTTGTAAAATGAATTAATGTAGTGAACTTTGCGAAATGTTTTATGCAATGAAAATCTTATGTTTTTGTAAAAATTGTTTTCATGAGAGGATCATAGGGATTGTAGACTAGACTCGAGAAGGAATCTTGGTTCACTACAATCGAAGCTCTGATACCAATCTGTCACAACCGGTCATAAGCACGAGGTGTGATCGTGACTGATTCTCATTGCATACGAATTAGCAAACATGCTATATGAAATAGAATAAACTCCAAATACCATTGTCATAAGTTTCAAAACAATATTGTTTACATCACTTTCCAAAAAGGAATTAAGTTTTAAAAGTCAATAATCATAGTTCAAATTTTAAAAGGTCTAGGTTTTGATCCTCATATCACCGCAAGGAGGCGGGATATAACGAACAAACCCTTCAAAAGTGGCATGGAGTTATAACACTTGACATCTTGAAGCAAAGTTCTCACAAAGATTCCACTAATTTCCTGAAATACATGTAAATTTGAAAAATGTCAACAAAGTTGGTGTATTCATGTAGTTATTGTGTAATAAATGAATATTTGTAAAATATGAGATGTATTTGTATAAAAATTCGGTATGTAAACGTAAATGAAATCGTGATCATTAATGTTTTGCAAGGACATTAAAATGTGTGACGACATAGGAAGCAATCTAAACCTTGACGATTTTTGTGCCGATTACCCTCGACTGGGACACAAAAGCACTCTGTTGTGTGGGTCCTATGGACCAAGAGTGAGGCTCGTCAAAACCCAATAGATATACCCATTTCCGTTCCTCGGTCTAAACTCGATTAATGGTGCTTAAGTACAACCCTATTCACACGTGATCTAGTTGTTTCAATTACCTAGTCTAACATACCTTTTGTACATGAATTTCCCCCCAAAAGTTTTAAGAAAACTAGAAAACGTTTAAAAGAGGGGACATGAACTCACAGATTTGCGTCCTGAGCGTCGTACATTCACCAGTACTTCTCTTATTTTGCGACGTAACCTACAAGTGTCCTAAGTATGTTAACCACCTAAGCTTACGATTACTATGTATAAGTTATCCATCTTGATTATGTATTGGGTTTGTCTTAGGTGTATATGTTCTTGAGTTGTTATCATATATTTTACAACACATATTTAGTTTTATATGCTTGTGAGTTGTGTTAACAGTTCTAGGCCCTCTTGTGTCTCCGTGCCTCGCACGAGTAAGATGTGCAGGTCCGCGACATGTGTAGATTGTGCCCCTAGTAGTTGGGTCTCACTCGTTTGTCGGGTTATCGTTATTTTAAAATATATTTTCTATTTGTAAGTATATATATTTTTATTCTCAAAAAATATATATATTGAATTTGTGTACGATATGTGTCAAAAATAATATATTTTAACTTATCTTCGCATACATATATGATGTATTGCAAATTACATCCATTTATTGTGTATAGTTTTCGTATTTGTTTGTTCGATTTTTAGGTAGATATAGTTTCTTTTGATAGTTTCGGTGTTTACAGGTCTCGGTTGCTGAAAAGTGATGAAAATGCTTTAAAATCTGCTGGAAAAATGTTAAAAAGAGAATCGGGTCGAGTTGTGGCTGAATGGGAACGAAAATCGAATAAAGCTGGAAAAAATGGGCCTTCGCGCTACGCGAAGGTTAGGCAGAAGAGGCTTCGCGGGGCGTCTAGGGTTTAAAAACAATTTCTGCCAAAACAAGGCGCCGCGGTACGCGGAGCTTATGGGTGTTACCCGTCGCGTAGCACGATGGGGGTTTATGTCGGCAATTATTCGCTGTGCAATCAGGGTTTAGCTATAAATAATCATAAACTTCAAACAGCAACCATCTGACGAATCAGCTAAGCTTTGGACGAATTTTGGACATTCTTTGGAGCATTTTCGAGACCTTGAAGCTGCCGATTGAAGTCTTGAAGCTTAGGAAGTCACCTGGGTTGCCGTTATGCTATTCGGGTGTCTTTATTTTTCGTTTCTCACTTTAATTATGTTTCTTGAGATTGAAAATACTTTGTTTATGATTTGTTCCATGACCTTGTTTGGCTAAATTCCTTAAACTACCTAGATTGGATGAGTGGTTATGTAAAGTTTTGATTTTTATAATGGATAATTAGTTATTTATGGATTGTTTGCGAAAGTAGTCGACTCGATTATTGATTAGATGTATATGCATGCTTAAAAGTGTTTGAATATTGTTTGTTGCTTCGTATGATTCTTGGTGATGGTCTGTCACACCCCAACCAATGGCGGAATCATCGGGGCGTGGCACTGAGCGAAACAGATTGTTCATAAGAATCCATAACAACTATTAATGACAATATATTTAAGGTTCAATATCCCATACTATTAAACATATAAAGCATAACAGTCATTACAGATATCTGTCTCAAAAACATGTTCCATTCTGAAAACTCAGATTTTATTTAGTGGGTTTCTAGTCTTCCTAGCTTGATTTCAGCATGCATCCACTTAACCTATCACATACGTTAAAATAAAGTCAATACATAAAATAAAGGTGAGTACACAAGTTTGCATAATAATAGTACGAAAAGCGTTTACGCATAACCAGCATGTAACACGTAACAGGCGAAGCATGTAACTATCAACAATGATTACAACCTAACCACGAGACTGCGTTGTAGAGTATGCGCGACGCATGTACACCGAAGCGAACACGCGAAGTAAAGTAATGTGATACCTAGTAACCCCTGTCCACGACAGGCACTGAGTCCAAACTATAGTACTATCGTTGTTGGAGGCGGTATAGTGTAACACTGTCTAGCATAGTAACAAGCATTCAATAAATCACGTATATTATGCGGGAGTGGTTAGCGTTTATAAAGTGTTTGCGTTGTGTGTTGTGTGTTGTGTTTTGATATAGAATGTATGTAACACCCAAAAGTACGTTAAACGAGAATGGGTTCGAGTATACTCACAGTGTGTGTTTAGCAAGTAAACACAAGCTGGATTGGATTGAAGGGAGCGCGTTGAGTTAGCCTGTGTATGGAAACAGTAGCATAAGTCGTTGAGCAGAGTGTTGAATGGTTTAATTGTTCAACAGGTGATCCGAATGTATGGGTTCCATATGAGCGGATGGTCATCCGAACGGATGGTCATTCGAGCGGATGGCCATTCGAACGGATGGCCATTCGAATAGGAAGTGTTTGTTTGCGAAATAGTTAAAATTCAGAGTTTAGTTAAAAACGTTAAAATAATGGATAATGTAAATGACAGGTCATCCGAGCGGATGGTCATCCGGACTTTAGGGATATTTAGGGACTTGGTTTGTAGTTGAAGTTTTTGTAAAATTTTATAAGTAAAAAGTTTTAAGTTAACGGAGACGGCGTGACGATGTGTCAATACACCAAATCCAGTTCATTCGGTCGGATGGTCTCAGCACATTCGGATAAATGCACTATTCTTGATGAAGTTTCATGTCTGACCCGTTAATCGTTCCATCTCCTCGGTGGAAATCCGTTTTCAAGCCGGCTCTCGACTAAGACATGAGTCGAGAGTCTGATTGAGTCTAGATTCCATCAATTTCGTGTAGAAAAGTGAAGAAAAGTCGAAAACAGATGAAAAAGTGTTGAAATCTTTCATAGTTAAGTTGAAAAGTGTGGAAATCCTTTAGATCTGGAACCAATCTTGATCAAATGGTGTCCATCAACAGTTTGCCTAAGCAAAACGAGTGGAAACCACCTTCAAGAGTTCCAAATCAGTGATTTAAGTAGAAAGTTAGTGTATGTGTGTAATTTTGATGAAGAGGATGATGTAGAAGTGATTAAAGATTAAGATTGTACAAGTTTTGAGGGAAAAAGCTTACAACTTGGCCTTGATTCGCGTCTGAAAGCGACTGAGAGCGTGTGAGAGGATGGAAGTGTCAAAGTCAGAGAATGGAGGTGTACGGGTAGTATTTATAGGGTGAGGGCAAGGTTTGAGTCGGTGAAAGTGGCATCGTTCAGGCGGATGGCCATCCGGACGGATGGTCATCCGAGCGGATGGTCATCCGGACATATGGTCATCCGGACGGCCTGGTTACGTTTGTTAGTTTTCCAACTTTTGGTTCGTTTGTTAAACATTACGTTGCGTTTAATCGAGTTGCGAGTGAGCGTATAAGTGTTGCGTTGATAACCACATATCATTCAACAATTAATCACACAATAAACACACATAACACATAACATAAATAAATCCGCGTTTCGAGTTTGCGTTGAGTTTGCATTGCGATAGCGTTGTGATAGCGTTTAGTCTAAATAAGTGATGCGATAAAATGCATTTAAATAGTAAGCGTTTTAAATAGCGTTTAAATGCGATGACTGCGTTTTGAATAAGCGTTGTAATATACGTTTAAAAATGCATTGAAAATGTGACTTAATCCTTTACGTTAATTAAATCTAAAGAGTACAAGCGCTTACGAAAAGAATAACCGCGATAAGTAACGATCTGAAAAGTCAGGTTGTTACAGCCTCCCCTACTTTAGGAAATTTCGTCCCGAAATTAAGGAGCAGGCGTAACAAAGAGTTGTGGATATTTAGCTTTCATATCACTTTCGAGTTCCCAAGTGAACTCGGCGCCGCGTTTGCCTTCCCCGCGAACCTTCACTATAGGAATGCGAGAGCGTCGAAGTTTCTTGGTCTCTCGATCCATGACTTCTACCGGCTTTTCCACAAAGTGCAGAGTTTCGTTTACTTGCAAATCTTCAAGAGGAACATGAAGATTTTCTTCAGCTAGGCACTTCTTGAGGTTCGAGACGTGGAAAGTCGGATGTACGTTGATGAGTTCCTCCGGTAATTCGAGTCGATAGGCCACTTTGCCAATTTTTTCCAGAATCTTAAAGGGACCCACTTATCGTGGCGCTAGCTATCCTTTCTTGCCGAATCGGATCACCCCCTTCCAAGGTGAAACCTTTAGGAGTACGTGATCACCAACTTCAAACTTAAGGGGCTTGCTACGTTTATCAGCGTAACTCTTCTGACGAATTCGAGCTTTCAAGAGATTGTCTCGTATTTGGAGGATATTGTCAGTTGTTTCTTGTAATAACTCAGGACCGATGATTTGAGCATCTCTGATCTCGTGCCATACAATAGGCGGTCGACATTTCCTACCATATAATGCCTCAAAGGGTGCCATTTGAATACTAGCGTGATAACTGTTAGTGTACGAGAATTCTACTAAAGGTAAATACGAATCCCAATTACCACCAAAATCTATGACGCACGAATGAAGCATGTCTTCAAGGGTGCGAATCTTGCGCTCAGTCTGACTATCGGTATGGGGATGGAATGCGGTACTAAGATTAAGAGTAGTACCGAGAGCGGATTGAAAAGTATCCCAAAGACGTGAGATAAATCGACCATCATGGTCAGAAATGATGTCACGAAGCATCCCATGTCGACAAATGACTTCGTCAGTATAGATTTATGCTAATCGTTCTACCTTGAAGTCTTCTCGTATCGGTAAAAAATGGGCGGATTTCGTAAGACGATCAACGATAACCCAAATGCTATCGTGACCTGATGGCGTGCGAGGGAGTTTCGTAATGAAGTCCATAGCTATACTCTCACATTCCACATTGGGATCTCGGGTTGTTCGAGTAACCCAGAGGGTCGTTGATTGATGTGGGGTAAAATACACATATTTGTCCCGTGTAAATTGTATAATTATTGTATAGTTTTTAGTTATTTTTATTTAGTTTAGTGTTATATTATATTATTTGGTGTTTTGCTAGGTCCTGGTACAAATGGAGCGAAAAAGAGTAAAAAGGAAATAATAAGCCAGTTGGGCATAGTAGGATGCCAGTGACCGAATAAAATTGCCGCTATTTTTCTCGAGCGAGCCGAACCCACTATCTCTATTTTATAAACTCGAGGGACTAAAGTGCAATAAAAGAAAAGCTATTTAAAAATAGCTTATAGAAGTTAAGGGACCAAACTTGCATAAATGATGAAAGTTGAATTAATATTCAACTCCATCACAAAATAAGAAATCATGAAGATCTGTTGTTGACCGAATTCATTTATATTTTGTGTTTGGGCTATTTGGATGTTTAGCAAGAGCAGGCCCAATCAAATTTAGATGTTTAGCAAGAAGTTGGCCATCTTGAAATCAATAATCGATATTATACATATATTGGGGGCCCCTTTCTTTTTGATGTTTTTTCGAACAGCAGGTGGAGAAGGTATATATATTATTTTGACGGTAGTGAGGGGCGGTTGACGACAAAAGGGATACGAAAAGAGGCAGACGCACAGGGAGACGCACGAAAGCAAGGGACGAAAAATTAGAAGCATCTTTCGCAAGGTTCAAGGCTACGGATTCATCGGGATCGAGTGGGAAACTTGGAGAATAAGGAACTACAGGGTTTTATTATTCGGTTTCTTTTATTTTCTTGTTTTATTCAGATGAATTCTTGTTTGATTATTTTTAAGAATATCTTCCTTGGCTAATTTTCTAAACCACCTAGACTTAGTTGAATGGATTGATTAATGTTTTTACCGTTTTTGCTAATTGCATGATTTTTATGGATTAATTGTGATTTGTAAGAAGTTTGGTTTAATGATTTGATGTATATGCATGCTTTGATTTGCTTTGTTATGATCATTCGCTTCATATGATTCTTAGTGACGGTCTTTATCACAATATAGAGTCATATTAGGGTATAGGATTTCGGTGAGTGTCTATATCACGTTAGAAAACCTTAACTCTTTAGGGAGAATCGGCCGATAACCCCTAGAAGTAATTGATGTTAATTTACTAAGTCTTAGTTTTCTACTAGTCCTAATACCTGGAAAGTGAGGGGCTATTGGTAGGTCTTACCCGGCGAATTGCTTTAGATAGTCCTTGGAAAAGGTCGTGTCTTAGTTGACCTCTCGGTTTTATTAGTCTATCAAGTCAAGTTAATCAATTCAAACTAGCCTAGATCTATGATTGGAAAAGAGTAGGTCAACATTAGGGTACTTACACAATAATTAGACAACTGGAAAAACGTCTAATAACCGGTAGGATTAACAGCCTAGGTAGTTCCACAGGTTTCTCCTTGAGAAGGGTCGAGGGGCTTAGTTGGATCTTAATAGGTTTAGTATCATATGATCCCGGTTCCGTAATTCACTTGTTTAACTTAATCGGTAATCTCTTAAAAACAATCCAGGATTCTAGTCTAGGTGGTCTCGTTCATCATATAAGAAAAGCCTTTGCCTTATTTCGTATTTAGTCTAGTTTTAGTTTATTAATTAGTTTAAATAGATTTCCTTAGATTTTTCGTAACCCCCCCAACCAATTAAACAGTTAGAGTCTGTGTCAGTCTAGGTCTAGATAGAGTCTAATTAGCGTAATCAGAGAGTCTCGTGGGTTCGATACTCAGACTTACTGTAGCTATACTGCATTGATCGGTACACTTGCCGGTTGCGTGGTTTAGTTTTAGATCGAGTCTAAGTTTATAAATTTAAAGCTTAGAGTGTCTAGTTTAGGGTTTAATTTAGTTAATTTAATTAGACCACTTTTAGCACATCATTGATGTTCGGCCTTAACTTTTGAGCAAGTTAGGAACTTTGAAACGTAGAGAGCGATATCCTTCTTCATTCCTGGCCACCCATACCTGGCACGGAGGTCTTGGTACATCTTGTCGACACCGGGGTGAATGGAATATCGGGATTTGTGGGCTTCAGTCATCAATGTCTCTCGGAGATTATGACGACTAGGAATCCAAATACGATCGAGATAGTGAAAAATACCATTATGTTTATTCACTAATTGATTTTCGGTTCCGCAGATTCTTTCTTCTTTCAAGGTGTTCTCGAGAAAACAAGTGTGTTGAGCATCGCGAATGAGGGCTTCGAGGTCATGTTGGGCTTGAACATTACAAACACTATGTAAATAGCTTCGTCGACTAAGAGCATCAGCAACGGCATTTGCTTTGCATGGGTGGTAGCGTATCTCACAGTCGTAGTCGTTGAGAAGTTCAACCTATCTGCCTTGGCGCATATTCAGCTCTTTCTGGTTTAAGATGTGTTGCAGGCTCTTATGGTCGGTGAAGACCGTACACTTGGTACCATACAGGTAGTGTCGCCAAATCTTTAACGCAAAAACAACTGTACCGAGTTCGAGATCGTGGGTTGTGTAGTTCTTCTCATGGACCTTGAGTTGGCGAGATGTGTACGCGATAACCTTGTCTCGTTGCATAAGAACACAAGCAAGACCTAGGTTAGATGCATCACAATAAATAACAAAGTCGTCGTTTCCATCGGGTAGCGTGAGTACAGGAGCGTTGCAAAGCATACACTTAAGAGTTTGAAAGGCATCCTCTTATTCGGTTCCCTAAACGAAAGGCTTGTCTTTATGCGTTAGAGAGGTGAGAGGAACGACGATTTTAGAGAAATCAACGATAAATCAACGGTAATATCCCGCCAATCCGAGAAAAGAACAAACTTCGGACGGGGTTTTCAGTGTAATCCAACTCTTAACTGCTTCAATCTTCGCAGGGTCGACGTGAATTCCTTGACTATTAACGATATGACCGAGGAATTGAACCTCCTCGAGCCAAAATTCATACTTGGAGAACTTGGCGTAGAGGCGATTCCCTTGGAGAAGCTCGAGAACTAAATGAAGATGCTGTGCGTGTTCGGCTCTCGACTTCGAATAGATAAGGATATCATCGATAAACACGATAACGAAGCGATCAAGGAAAGGTTTACACACACGGTTCATCAAATCCATGAAGACCGCGAGTGCATTGGTGAGACCAAAAGGCATGACCACGAATTCGTAATGGCCATAACGGGTATGAAAAGCGGTTTTAGGAATATCCTGTTCCTGAATACATAGTTGATGATAACCGGAACGTAGATCGATCTTAGAGAAACACGTAGCGCCCCGTTGTTCAAATAAATCGTCGACTCGGGGTAGAGGGTAGCGATTCTTGATAGTAAGCTTGTTGAGTTCCCTATAATCGATGCACATTCAGAACAATCCATCCTTCTTTTTCACGAAAAGGACAGGTGCGCCCCATGGCGATGTGCTAGGGCGTATGAAGACTTTATCAAGTAACTCCTGGAGTTTGCTAGAAAGTTCATGCATTTCGGACAGTGCGAGGTGATAGGGGCTTTAGCGACAGGGTTAGCTCCAGGAATAAGGTCGATACGAAAGTCAATATCACGGGTAGGGGGTAGACCGGGTATATCGTTAGGAAAGAGATTAGGAAAATCACGAACCACAAGTAACTTTTCCATCGGCTTATTTTCCTCATCCGCTGCTACAATGTGGGCTAAGAAAGCCAAGTATTCCTTGCGGAGATACTTGCTTGCGGAGTCTTCTTGGTCATCAATACGACCTGTCCTTAATAGAACTGATCTTATTCTCTGAACAATCGGAATTTCATACTTCTGTTGGATCCTCCCTATCTCCTGATCGAGCTTGTGTAGGTAGATGTTGTCTGGTAGGGCCGATAGTAATACACTGTGTGGGACGGAGTAAGGCCCCTTCTCCGCCCCTATGAGTCGTCTGGCAGAAAAGACTTTCTGAATGGAGTAAAAGAACTTGGGGTCGTCGATCTCTTCCTTAAAGATGGGGACGAGTCGATGTCGGTCGATGGTGTGAAAACACTTCCTGATGTCGAATTCCAAAAACCAGCGAGAGGTTCCCCACTCTTCTTTGATCCGTCTTAGGGCCGAGTAGCAGCCTCGACTCGAGCGGAAGTGCGATGTGTCTGGAAACTCGGGATTGTAAATAGATTCGAGTACCATTATGATCGCCTCTTTCATAATCTTTTCTATAGATAGAACTACTGTGAGCGGTCTAAACTTCGACCCTTATTTCTTTCTTCATATTATATTGTAAAGGAGAGTAAAGCCCTTTTTTTATCCTTATATTGATATATCAAGGGCCCTCTTGCCATCGTTTCAGTGAGTCATAGGGCTTCCCCTCAGCTTAGTCTTTTTGGTTCTTGAGAATGGTCGCCACCTCTCCCAGGACCAGAATGATTATCCCTGCCCGATAGGTCTACATCGATCCCTGAATGTTTTCGGGTACTGTTAACTTCCCCACCATTCTTGTAACTGTCACCTGTAATCTGCACAGGTGTGTCCGCACCCCTCCTGAGTTGACGAGAAAGAAAGGATTTCTCAGAGCAACCCCCCAAGTTCCAGACCCAGGAGTCAACTTTCCCGTATGAGCATTCGGTAAATGTATCAGTCCGTGGAAGAGTGAAAGGGTCATCACTATTGAGGATCTCCCCCTAATCTTAGATAGGTCCTCTGGGGGTTCGCCATGATTCATTGTTGTGCTTACACACTGGGCTACCCTTTTCCGAAAGCTCCGCGGGACCACCTACCACTACTCTTCGGCTGGAGGGGTTTATTGCGCAAAAACGTCGGGACGCAGGCTCCCGAAGTGGGAAGCCCAACGAATGTCAGATGCAAAGCCCCGCACCTCATTAAGATCATATTGGCATACTCTCCGAAAAAAGAAAGAGCAGACCCCATTGAAGACGAGAGTGAGGTACAACAAGGCCATTTCTGTCCACCGCCCTTCTCACGGAGCCGTACGTGGGCGTTATCGCTCATTCAACTCCCAGCCAGCAAGCAGTTAGCCTCCCTCTACAAGGAATGGAAGTGTGGGTGAATCGACATCAAATAGAGGAATTCGCTTCTTCTTTTCAACAATAACATGAAAAGAGCATCTCTTTCACAAAAACCTACAGACCCCCTATCCTGTTCAGAACCTTGTGATCTTCTCAAAGATCATTACGAGCCCTCTCCTATGGTGGATCAGGACGAGAATGAATCCGGTAATCCAGGACATACTCATCCTGGAGCTTATGCTCCCCTCCGGTGTCGCAACCCCCGCCCCCTATCTGTCCCGGGAACGGGTGGCCGCGAGACCAGCTTTGGTGTTATATTTTTTTTATCAATTTGGCAGCGAAAATTTCATCAGGACTGTAGTTAGGAAATGTTTATCAGAGTAAAACCACCATATTTTGTATTAATAATCACATGGGTAAAACCCAAGTTTCTTATTACAACATATTTATAGGGATAAACCCTATTTTATTGAATTTAAAACATCGTCTTTTAGGTAACTTTTATAGCCACATTTTTCCAAGCCGTCAGTGCTCTCCAGCTGGCTTTCTTCTAATTTGGCTTTTTCATTTTGTTACCTGAAACACGTTTTAAAAACATTTGTCAGTGGGAAATACTGGTGAGTGAATCCCAGTTTAATCAAGAAGATTTTTATCCATTAACACAGTATTGAGAGCTATCACATTGTTTATTTCTACACAATTACTCATTCAGTACTGTCAATCCTGACTGGTGGGTCATATTACACATTGGCTATCTCGTTGTCCAATGGTAACGTGTTCCACATTTTGTATACAAAATCCCAACATAATGGCAGTAATTGAAGAGCTACAAAGACTCAATCACTGCTTAATCGCATTGGAAAACATTTAAGGTTTTGTAAAAATCTTTTACAAAAAGGAGATTACTCACAAAAAGGTTTACACAAAAAGAGGATTACTCACATTGCTTACTTAGGTTTCTTCTAAGGTTCCCTGGTGATTATCTATAATTTTCACAATGCACACGTGTTAGTATAATAACCCTTTATATTTACATTAGTATTACCCTCTCCAAGACGGCATTCCAACGACTACGTCGGGCAGAACCCTGACAGCCGTTACGGAACCCTGGATCAATCGGGCAGCGTATCTAATACGTAACCGGGGTTATGATACTTACATCGGGGCAGAACTTCGTTAATTAGGGGGATATTATACCCGAGTATAATGTATACTACATAGATTTTCAAGAGAGAAAAGAATTTTGAACGATTTGATTGAACTGCCGATGCCTGCTATTTATAGGGCTGCATTTGGGTTTTGTCGCGGCCCACGTAAGATGAGACCTCGGGCTACGTGACCCGCGTAGTAGGGGTATAGGGCTTAGCCCTGATTGGTCATCACCACTAGATCCGCCACGATGTTGACACGTGGCAGCACCGGGTATCGCCTGAGTTTGGAGCTGCCGCGCCCTGCGTAAGATCTTTAAGGGATCTACGCGGCCCGCGAGCGACATATAAACTTTGTTTTTAATTAATTTTTAATGTTATATCGTATTTTGGGCTTGGTTTTCACATACGGGGTATATTTTAGGACATATTGGAATATTTTAATATATATTAGGGTGTCAGAAAAATTCAGGAGGGTTGTTATATCCTCCCCACCTTGTTTTAGAACTCGTCCTCGAGGTCTACTGGAACAAGTGTGGATATTTCTGATTCAAGCTCCCATGTGTATTCTGGTCCTCTTTTGGAGTCCCATTTCATTTTAACCAGAACTAATCTTTTGTGCTTGAGGTTCTTAACTTTCCTGTCTTCAATCTATAGAGGCCTCTCAATAAATTTAAGTTGTTCATTTACCTCTATATCTTGAAGAGGTACTACCAGTGATTCATCAGCTAAACACTTCTTGAGATTAGATACATGAAATACATCATGTATTCCTGCCATTTCCTCTGGCAGTTGTAGCTGATAGGCTACAGGTCCTATTCTTCTAATAATCTCAAAAGGTCCAACGTACCTGGGGCTTAGCTTTCCCCTTTTGATGAATCTTACCACTCCTTTCCAAGGAGAGATTTTTAATAATACTTTATCTCCTACTTGAAATTCCAATGGCTTTCGTCTGTTATCAGCATAACTCTTTTGTCGATCATGTGCTGCTTTCAGTCGTTCCTTGACTTGAATAATTTTGTCTGTTGTTTCTTGTACTATCTCAGGTCCATATAGTTTCTTTTCTCCAATTTCTGCCCAACAGACCGGCGTTCGGCACTTTCGTCCATAAAGTGCTTTGAATGGTGCAGCATTGATACTTGTGTGATAACTGTTATTATAAGAAAATTCTATCAATGGTAAATGATCGTCCCAATTACCTCTGAAATCAATTACACAAGCTCTAAGCATGTCTTCCATTGTTTGAATTGTCCTTTCGCTTTGTCCGTCCGTTTGAGGATGATAAGCTGTGCTTAGATTCAACTTGGTTCCCATGGCTTTTTGGAAACTTGTCCAAAAATGAGAGGTAAAACGACTATCTCTGTCAGAAACAATTGATAAAGGAATTCCATGTAATGAAACTATTTCATTCACATATAACTTAGCTAACTGTTCCATACTGAAAGTTTCTTTCATTGGTAGGAAATGAGCTGACTTGGTTAGTCTATCTACAATCACCCAGATTGTATCATTACCTTTTATTGTTTTGGGTAATTTGGTAACAAAATCCATTGTTATTAATTCTCATTTCCAAACAGTCATTTCTAACTGTTGCAATAAACCTGAGGGTTTCTGATGTTCAGCTTTGACTTATGAACATGTTAAACACTTTGCAACATATGTTGCTTCTTTCTTTTTCATTCCTATCCACCAATTTTTTTTTCCTTAAGTCCTGATACATCTTATCACTTCCAGGATGCATCGTATACTTAGACTTATGGGCTTCTTCTAATATATGGTGGCGTAGGTTTTCTAATTTAGGTATCCACATTCTTTTCTTATGGAATCTCCAAATTCCATATGT
Organism: Helianthus tuberosus; assembly: GCA_030545235.1. Lineage (NCBI taxonomy): Eukaryota > Viridiplantae > Streptophyta > Magnoliopsida > Asterales > Asteraceae > Helianthus > Helianthus tuberosus. The sequence goes on along the minus strand of CM060397.1, from coordinate 108,704,453 downwards.
TCCTTATTCTAATTCCTTAATCATTCCTTTCAGTTTCTCAGTATCATCCTTGATTACTAATTCTTGTGCTTTTCTAATCTGTTCATTTAAATCTACTTGCAGATTTAACTTAAGAGAACGTACTCTGTTTGGCTTTTCATGATACTTCCGACTTAAAGCATTAGCTACTACGTTTGCCTTTCCTGCATGATACTGAATATTACAATCAAAATCACTAAGTATCTCCATCCAGCGTCTTTGTCTCATATTCAACTCCTTTTGCCCAAAAACATACCTTAAACTCTTATGGTCGGTGAATATGTTAAACTTACTACCGTATAGGTAATGTCTCCAAATTTTAAGGGCAAAAATTATAGCTCCTAATTCCAAATCATGGGTTGTGTAATTCTCTTCATGATTCTTAAGTTGTCTAGAAGCGTAAGCTATAACCTTTTGACGTTGCATTAACACACATCCATAACCTAACTTAGAAGCGTCACAATAAATCACAAAATCTTCAGTTCCTTCTGGTAACGCTAGTATGGGTGCATGGGTTAATCTTTGCTTAAGAATTCTAAAGGCTTCTTCTTGTTTTGGTCCCCATTCAAACTTAACGGATTTACAGGTTAACTTAGTTAAGGGAATGGCTATTCTAGAAAAATCTCGAATAAACCTTATATAATAACCGGCTAATCCTAAGAAACTTCTAACCTCGATTGGTGATTCAGGGGTTTTCCACTTGGTAATCGCCTCGATCTTGGTGGGATCTACATGAATTCCTTCATGATTAACTAAATGTCCAAGAAATTGTACCTATTCTAACCAAAACTCACACTTTGAAAACTTAGCATAAAGCTTTTCTTTTCTCAATAAACTTAGAAGTGCGTGCAAATTCTTTGCATGATCTTCCTTGCTTTTGGAATAAATAAGAATATCATCTATAAAGACAATTATGAATTTATCCAAATATGGCTTACATATTCGGTTCATCATGTCCATAAATGCAGCTGGGGCATTGGTTAAACCAAATGGCATGATAGTAAATTCATAATGGCCATACCTTGTTCTGAAAGCGATCTTAGGAATGTCCTATTTCAGTACCTTTAATTGATGATATCCTGACCTTAAATCGATTTTTGAGAAAAATCGTGCTCCTTGCAATTGATCGAACATATCATCTATTCTTGGTAATGGATACCGATTTTTAATCGTGACCTTGTTCAATTCACGGTAGTCAATGCACATAAGCATTGATACGTCCTTCTTTTTAACGAATAATATCGGTGCTCCCCATGGCGATGAGCTTGGCTGTATGAATCCCTTTTCCAATAATTCATCTAATTGTTTCTTCAGCTCTTGCATTTCTGCAGGTGCCAAACGGTAAGGTGCTTTGGCAATTGGTGCAGTTCCTGGTATTAAGTGGATTCTGAATTCAACTTCTCTGTCTGGAGGTTGTCCTGGTAGCTCTTCTGGAAATACATCTAAAAATTGGGATACTACTGGAATATCCTTTAATTCTTTTCCTTTAGTGTTAGTGATTATAGAAATCAAATACACTAATGATCCTTTCCTTATATAACTTGCTGTTTTCATCACAGAGATGAACTTTGTGGATTTAGAGGTTTTATTTCCTTTAATTGTGATCTTTTCACCCCTTGGTGAATTTACTTGAATTGACTTTTGATCACATAAAATACTGGCTTTATTGGCTATTAACCAATCCATTCCTAATACAACATCAAATCCTGCCAGATTCATTGGGTAAATGTTTGCAATAAATTTCTGATTTAAAATTTCTATTCTTGCTCCCTGCAAGATTTCAGAAATCTTAATGGTTTCCCCATTTGCTGTCTCTACTAAACATTCTTGTGGGAGTTTAGTTAATGATTGATTTAGAAGTTTGCAAAATGAAGTATTAATAAAACTTTGGTTCGCACCAGAGTCAAATAATACTTTAGCAAAAACATCATTAACTAAAAACGTATCAGCGATCACATCCGGGATCATCTTTACTTCTTTTGTAGTCAGAACAAATGCTCTAGCATTTTTAGTATTCTTGGTGTTAGTAGCTGGCGTTAGCTTTGGACAGTTAGGCTTGATATGACCTTGTTCTCCGCAGTTGTAGCATATCCTGTTGTTAGGCTTTTTCCTGCAGTCTTCCTCCTTGTGTCCAGATATTTTGCAAAAGTTACAATATATGGAGCATCTTCCTGAATGCTTTCTTTTGCAATACTTAAAGTAGGGTGCAGAGGTAGAACCTACATTTCTCCCACGGTTAGAATTTTCAGAACGGAATTCCTGGGTAAGCTTCTGGGTTAGGTTCCTCCTTTGATCATCTTCTCGAGTACAGACTAACTCATCTGTCAAGGTGTTGGCTAGTTCTACTGCTTCTTCTATGGTTTGAGGTCTAGCTGCCTTGACTATATGTCTAATCTCTCCAATTAATCCCCAGATGTAACGGGAGATTAAAACTGGTTCAGGTGAAGCAAGGGTTGGTACTATTCGGGCATATTCAAAGAATAATGTAGTATAACCCTTACTATCTACCCCAACCATTCTAAGATTTAGAAATTTGTTTGCTATCTGTTCTTTTTTATTAGGAGGGCAGAATTTCCTTTCTACCATGTTTTTAAACTCCTCCCATTCCATATTGTAAGTTCTATCACTTCCCCTAGACTGGAGGATAGTGTTCCACCATTCTAATGCTGAATTCTTAAACAGGTTGGAAGCAAACATTATCTTATCCTCTTCCGCGCATTTACTTATACTTAAGACTGCCTCGGTCTTTTCTATCCAGCGTAGAGATGCAACGATCCCTTCATTGCCCGAGAATTCCATTATTTTACAAGACCAGAATTCTTTATAAGAACAACCGTAAGACACGGTTCTTCTTCTTTTGGGAATGGGCACTTGAAGTACGGGTCCATTGTTCACGCTGTTTTCAGGTTCAGAAGGTCGTTTGCTATCATGCTTACTTTTATTTTCCGCTTCCTTAACCGTTTTGATAATATATGGCATCGCATCTATTATCCCTTGTGCCACTATATGTTGTATGGCACTGTTATCCACTAGGTTTCCATTATTGTTGTTGTTCGGGTTTTCATTATCCGGGTTAATGTTACTCTGGTTATCATTATTCTGGTTTTCCTGATTTACTTCGTCGTCCATCTGGATTTTAAACATTTATCAATTATTAATATTACAAAATAATTAATAATTTAGGCAACAATCACACAACACACATATTGGTCAAAAGCGTCGAGCATTGCGACTTACTCTTTTCTATTATAGTATGCGTCAAATACACACTAAGACTGGAATTAAAATTACAATACTACTATAAATCGTTAACCACAAAGTGGTCTATACTACAACATATATTATTATTATTACACACACACACACACACACATATATATATATATAATATTATTATTATTACCGACTACACCATCACTTTCACTGATCTGGATTCATCCAGTAATCCATATTGCGCTCGTCGTACTTCCAGACGAGTCGCTCTCCTACCTGCCTCATCCTCTCACTACTTTCTAAAATCTCTTCTCCGAAAGTTCGGAGCTCATGCACATTTTCTGCACTCATTGGGGGTGCAGGTGCTGGTACTGGGTCTGTGTCTGGGTACTGGGGCATGGGATTCTCCTGAGGGTACAGATTCTCTAAGATCTCCCTAATGTATTCATCGTTATCGTAGTAGTAGGGATCTAGAGGGTCCAGACCTGGATAGGCTGCTAAGTTCGGCATGGGTTCGTCGTTTAGGTGGTAGCGTGGCACATAATCCCTATGATTATCGAACCATGGATCATAATCTGGATCTAAGGGATTAGGGGCTGGTATCCTAGGTATCTCCTCAGGGTTGAAATCATGCATTTCTACTTGATTTTCAAGGTTGTTTTCTATCTCCATCGGCTGCGTGGGGAATAAAGGTAAGGGTTGTGGGGCTACTAGTTGTTCCAGGTTTGGGTCGGCAGCTGTTGTTGCTAGGATATGAAAATTGGCTAAGCTCCTATTAAGCATATCCTGTGTATGGGCATCTGACTCTCGCTTAGCGGCTATTAGGACTCTCTGCTGTTGCAACTTTCGCATTCTTTTCCTACGCACGAATGCTCCCTTACTGAACCATCCTCTCTTTTTCTGAGGGAATGACTCTTCAGACTGAGCCTTAAAGACAAACATCCCTTCTTCCTGGTCAGCTGAATACCCAGAGAGGGCATGCTGGGAAGAGGTACCTTCACTCCTAGGTGAATCGGACAACTGATGATACGCGTCTGAGGGTCCTTGATCACTCATACTGTAAACTAACAGATAGTCAAATAACACACAACAGTAAAATACAGATATGCACGTATTTCCATAATAAATTTCCTAACAATTTGAATAATATATTGGTGTCAGCAGAACACTTCTATGGCTGAATCAGTGGCTTAGCTCTGATACCACCTTCTGTCGCAACCCCCGCCCCCTATCTGTCCCGGGAACGGGCGGCCGTGAGACCAGTTTTGGTGGTATCATTTTGTTTATCAATTTGGCAGCGGAAATTTCATCAGTACCGTAGTTAGGAAATGTTTATCAGAGTAAAACCACCATATTTTGTATTAATAATCACATGGGTAAAACCCAAGTTTCTTATTACAACATATTTATAGGGATAAACCCTATTTTATTGAATTTAAAACATCGTCTTTTAGGTAACTTTTATAGCCACATTTTCCAAGCCGTCAGTGCTCTCCAGCTGGCTTTCTTCTAATTTGGCTTTTACATTTTGTTACCTGAAACGTATTTTAAAAACATTTGTCAGTGGGAAATACTGGTGAGTGAATCCCAGTTTAATCAAGAAGATTTTTATCCATTAACACAGTATTGAGAGCTATCACATTGTTTATTTCTACACAATTACTCATTCCGTACTGTCAATCCTGACTGGTGGGTCATATTACACATTGGCTATCTCGTTGTCCAATGGTAACGTGTTCCACATTTTGTATACAAAACCCCAACATACCGGCAGTAATTGAAGAACTACAAAGACTCAATCACTGCTTAATCGCATTGTAAAACATTTAAGGTTTTGTAGAAACAATTTACAAAAAGGAGATTACTCACAAAAAGGTTTACACAAAAAGAGGATTACTCACATTGCTGATTTAGGTTTCTTCTAAGGTTTATTTGGTGTGACTTCTTAATACCATAGCTTAATCACAAAAAGGTTTATGAAAGTAAAACCATGATGACCATCCATTACTTCAAGTTTTAAAAGTAAAATACGACAACATTGTTTTAGAGTTGACACATGCAACGAGTTTACAACACAACATAATAGAAACCTTGTTCATAAGACACAACCACAAAACATGAAATAGACACAGTTTAGGACTTGCGACTCGTCCAGGCAAAAGTCACAACCCTTAAACTTGGATGACATCACTTCTCCTACGCAGCATGAAGACATAGCATACCTCGCCAGATCCCTAATTTCCTGAAATACATGTAAGTTGAAAAATCAACAAAAGTTGAGCGAGTTCATGTATAAGTGAGTATGTAAAACCTTTGTAATTCATTTGTATGTATGAAAATCCCTAGTATGTAGCAAATAAGGAAAAAGAGATCACCATTGGGTTGCAAAGCCAATGATATGTGTGAAGTGCCGTATGAAGACTCAAACCTAGCAGATTTTTGCGTCGGGTACAAAGTCACCCCGAGGTCCGTTCTGTTGGGCCTGGAGTTGGGCTCGCTACACCCAGATAGATCTACCGCTAATGACCCTCGGTCCTACAATGAGGATTAATGGCCTCTAGTTTCCGCCTACTCACTCACATGATCTAAGTAGTAACCCTCCTTAAGCTAACCATACCATGTATAAAAGTATTCGTAATCATAGTAACTAGGGCTGTAAACGAACCGAACGAACATGAACAAGGCTATGTTCGTGTTCGTTCGTTAAGGAAATTTGGATGTTCGTGAACTGTTCGCGAACACATGACGAACAGAAGTTTGTGTTCGTGTTCGTTCGTTAAGGAATTTGGTTGTTCGCGAACAGTTTGTGAACACTAACCACGAACACAAACGAACACAAATGAAATTTAATTTTGAAAATTAAAAAAAGCACCGTTAATCTTAAACATTGTACACAACGAAAGTAGTTAAATATAACCATTTAAAGATTGAAGGGATGGATAATATTGGGTTCAATCAATTGGAGATAAGCTGAATGAAGGAGTGTGATATCAAAAGAGGGAGATGGCCAGAGAGAGGGAAATAATACATGTGGGGAAAGTAAAAAATTAATAAAACATTAAAAACTTTTAGAAAAATAAACATAAAAAAACGAACACGAACGAACATAAACGAATGAACACGAACGAACGTATTACCGAACGTTCACGAACGCAGTCGAACGAACGAGACCTTTGTTCGTGTTCGTTCGTTAAGCTTATCGAACGAAATTTTTTGTTCGTGTTCGTTCGTTAAGCTTATCGAACGAACATAAACGAACTTCCCGCCGAACGGTTCACGAACTATTCGCTGAACGTTCGGTTCGTTTACGGCCCTAATAGTAACATGTATTTCACCCCCGAAGTATAAAAACTGAAAACAATTAAGAGAAAAGGGGGACATGAACTCACTGAAGTGCGTCTCGAAATAGTCAATCCCAAATCAACCTACTGCGTGACGACCTACACGTACTAACTTCTATTAGACGGATGGCCGTGCCTTGGCTTAGGGTTTAACGTTTTGTTGGAGAAATAGGTAGGTAACTATTCCGTGTTCACACTTCTTAATTATTTAACAAGTATATTCCTTCCCAAGGATGGGGGTTTTAATACATGTATGTTTTTATAATTCCAAAAATATATTTTTAAGTCTCACTTGAAAAATATATTTTAAATCACTTTGTCTAAAATATTCTGTCTCCCAAAATATACATATTTTTCCCAAAAATATTATATTTTACTTTATACAATTCCCAAAATAATACTTTATCAAAATACACATTTAAGAGTATTTTCCGAAAATACATAAGTTACATTTTTAAGTTCGTGTGGTAATAACAGTACCGGTGTAACTTAAATATTTATTTGTGAGGGCGTTGGTATTATTTTGGAGTCGTATTTTCATAATATTTCAAGTAATATTATTTTTACTCTAAAAATAATATATCTCTAGTTCACAAAATAATCATAAAATCACACAAGCATTTTACTATGAAATATTTATTCTAAATATATATTTAACAAGTTTTATTTACGAAAATCCACCTCCGACACTTGGTTATTTTGTAATAAAAATCTTGGCGAAGTTTATTTGGAAAAACAAGTTAAAAATATATTTATAAACACTTGTCACAAAAATATTTCTAAGTGTTATTTTCTGGAAAAATTTCGCCAGAGTTTCCTCTGTAACTGGAGGTGGCCACGCTTACTAGCGTATCATTTTCTTTTCAATAATTCAATCAAACAATTTATCAATCATCAATATACAATAATAAACATCAAACTTGTCAAAATAAGTATAAATCGCAAACTCATGAACTTGGAAGTTGTGTAAAAATATGTAGTAACTTTCCAATATATTTAGTAGGTTTCGTTATCTTTAAAAATAACTTTATTTTCTTAAAAACCTTACTTTTAAAGAAGTTGAAGTTTTACAACTTCTAGTCAAAATTTACGAAGATATTTCTTTGTTAAATCTCCTTGTTACACAAGTGTTTACACACTTGCTTATTCACTAAAATGCTTTTAGTTTATGTTAGATCCGGGTTTTAAACAAGACTTGCATTTTTCACTTGGTTCTTTCCGAAAAACCACTTGTAGATCTTTAGATCTACTAGTTTAGAACTCTATTTTACAAGAAAAATCACTTTTACACAAGTTCATGTTTTGTGAGTGGTAGAGTTCATCATCTTACAACTTTTACACCTAACATATCACTAGTTCATGTTCTATGAACATGATCTAGTGTGGTTAGATGATGATCCGTCCCACTACTAGCAACTAACAACATAAGAAAATCACATCTTGATAAGTTTCATAAGATTTACACCACTAGTTACTCTTTATCCAACTAGTTCATCATTCTTTCAAGACTTTTAGTTATGATCTTTTGTGTTTTTGATTTTTAACCGTTAAATCTCTTATTAACCACTTTAAACAAGAATAAGAGGATGTTTATAAGCACTTACTACTAGCTCGTGGCTAGGGAAGAAACAAGACGTAAACAAGGTGGATAAAAGAAATATGGAGAGGTCCTTGAGTTTCCGAGAGCACCGGGTCTCCTTGTATGTCACCTTGCACCTTGGTATGCATGTGGAATAGCTAAATCAAAACTTGGCGGTGATGGTGGTGGCACTAGTGTTCTCGGCCGAACACTAAGGAAGAGGGAGAGAGAGAGCAAATTTTTGGTGTTGTGGTTAAGAGTGATTATGGTGATCCAATGTGTTTACTTATAGCCCACTAAACTCTATTATCCATCATGCAATATGCTTTCAAGATATTAGACATGGTTTAATATAATAATCAACAAATGGTGGGGTGTGTCCCCACTTTTTCAACCGATCGGACTAGGGGGGGTATATGGTTGGATTTCAAATGGATAGTTAGTGTCTAGTTAAGTTTAGTTAGGACATTATGTAGGTTATTAGTGTGTAGTGTAATATAAAGGGTGTTAGGGTATTCGGGGACCCTAACTAGCTCAGAAAAGTGTAAACAATGTCATTGACAATATTTTTATGTTCCGGGTAAAGTCCGGTTGTTCGGTTGGATATTGATCCGTTGAAGTGCTAAATAAGTATTTAAAGTGTCTTTAATATTATTTTTAGTGACACAATAAATTCCCGACACTTTGGAAAGTGTCTAACATTATTTTACCAAGTTTTTGCACTTTACTAGTTATGTTATATGCTGGATTTTTGGTATAAAGTGCAGAATTTTGCACTTAATGTACGTTTTAGGCACTTCCGGGCACTATAACTATCACCTAGTGACGCAGTTTTACAATCCTCACCTCCCTACTAGTGTAGTAGTCTATTCCCGGCTCATACTGGCCTCAGAGACAATATCTGTCTAGTGCTGGTAATGCCAGCATGTTTACTGGGTTATCCGCTCACTGTGCTAGCTGTGCTTTTGTGCATCAAGTTTGTCACTATAGTTTGTGTGTAATAAATGGAGTGACAGTAATAAAGTATGATGCATGAATATGTATGTATCAGAAATCAAGAACCAGTTTAACCACAATTGTAAGCAAGCACAGTAATTAAGCATTAATTAAATATTAATTAATTGTACGGATACCTGGTTTTGTGAGGGTTGTCACATTCTCCCCCCGTTAAAGAAATTTCGTCCCGAAATTTAGACTCTGCTTCTAGTTGCAGGGGTCTTGGGAAATAGGTGGGGGTATTTTTCTTTCATACGATCCTCACGTTCCCACGTGAATTCAGGCCCATGTCTTGCATTCCATCGTACTTTGACGAGCTTGACACCACTCCTGCGTGTTTTATTAACTTTCTAATCCGTAACCTCGACGGGTTCTTCGGTAAAGTGGAGCGTGTCGTCGATATGAACTTCGTCAGCAAGAATGATCACCGTCTCTTGTGTTGGACTCTTTCTCAAATTTGATACATGGAATGTATCGTGAACACCGTTGAGTTCGGCAGGCAGGTCCAACTTGTAGGCTACAAGCCCAATCCTTTGCAGTATTCTGAACGGGCCAATGTAACGCGGATTCAACTTCCCACGCTTTCCGAAGCGTGCCACACCCTTCCAGGGTGAAACCTTCAATAAAACCATATCCCCAACTTGAAATTCCAAAGGCTTTCTCTTTGGATTTGCATAGGCTTTATGTCTGTCGCGAGCCGCCTCGATGCGCTTTCGAATTTGCGCAATCTTGTCTGTCATCTCTTGGACTATTTCTGGACCAACAAGCTGTCTATCACCTGCATCAGCCCAGCATAATGGTGATCGACACTTACGTCCGTAAAGAGCTTCAAATGGCGCGGCTCCAATGCTTGTGTGGTAGCTGTTGTTGTATGAAAACTCGACCAATGGTAAATGATTATCCCAACTACCACCTAAGTCCATTACACATGCTCTCGGCATATCCTCCAAAGTCTGGATAGTTCGTTCGCTTTGGCCATCAGTTTGCGGATGAAATGAAGTGCTCAGGTTCAACTGCGAGCCAAAAGCTTCTTGGAAGGATTGCCAAATCCTTGATATGAAGCGTCCATCTCTATCAGAGATGATCGAGAGAGGCACTCCATGACGTGCAACAATCTCTCGCATGTATATTTCCGCAAGTTTACTAGTGTTATCCTTCTCTTTGATCGGCAAGAAGTGCGCGGATTTTGTTAGACGATTGACTATTACCCAAATAGTGTCATGGCCTCTGGGCGTCTTTGGCAGCTTTGTTACGAAATCCATCGAAATCTGTTCCCATTTCCACTTGGGAATCTCAGGTTGCTGCAGAAGTCCTGAAGGCTTCTGGTATTCAGCTTTCACCTTGGCGCACGTTAAACATTTGCTAACATATACTGCAACATCGCCCTTCATCCTAGGCCACCAGTAGAAATCCTTGAGATCCTGGTACATCTTATCCGCTCCTGGATGGATAGAGTACCGTGATTTGTGAGCTTCATCAAAAATAACCTTTCTTAAACCACCAAACAGAGGAACCCAAATCCGTTTCATGAAACATAACGTTCCTTCCTCGTTTGGTTCTAATTGCTTCTCCATCCCACGGAGATATTCCTCTTCGATGTTTCTTTCCTTCAGAGCCTCTTTCTGCGCAGCACGAATGCGCAAAGAGAGGTCTGTCTGGACAATCATCTCCAAAGCCCTAACCCTTATGGGCTTGATCCTCTCCTTTCGACTTAGGGCATCGGCGACCACATTCGCCTTCCCTGGATGGTACTTGATCTCGCAGTCGTAATCGTTCAACAATTCGACCCAGCGTCTCTGTCTCATATTTAGCTCCTTCTGGTCGAATATGTGTTATAAGCTCTTGTGATCAGTGAAGATTGTACATTTCGTACCATACAAATAATGTCGCCAGATTTTCAATGCAAATATCACCGCGCCTAACTCCAAATCGTGCGTGGTATAATTTTTCTCATGTACCTTCAACTGGAACGACGCATAAGCTATAACCTTCTGGCGTTGCATCAGTACGCAACCCAAACCTTGACATGAGGCGTCACAATATACCACGAAGTCATCCGTTCATTCGGGTAGCGATAAAATCGGTGCGTCATAGAGCTTGTTCTTCAACAACTGAAACGCTTCTTCCTGCTTGTCTCCCCAATCAAACTTTTTGTTTTTCTGTGTGAGCGCTGTCAGGGGTTGAGCGATTTTGGAGAAATCCTCAATGAATCTTCTATAATAACCAGCCAAACCTAAGAACTGTCGAATCTCGGTTGGTGTCTTTGGAGTCTCCCAACCCTTGATCGCCTCGATCTTTGTTGGATCCACATGGATTCCATCTCCGTTAACCACATGTCCAAGAAATTGGACTTCACGCAGCCAGAACTCGCACTTCGAGAACTTAGCGTATAGTTTTTCCTTTAGAATAGCTCTTAAGTGTTGTTCGTGCTCGTCCTTTGTCTTCGAATAAATCAGAATGTCGTCGATAAACACGATCACAAACTTGTCCAAGTACGGCTTGCAGACTCGGTTCATTAGGTCCATGAAAACTGCTGGCGCATTTGTCATCCCAAACGGCATAACTAGGAACTCGTAATGTCCATAACGAGTCCTAAAGGCCGTCTTCGGGATACTTTCCTCTTGTATTCTCAGCTGATGATAACCTGATCGCAAGTCGATCTTCGAGTAGTAGCTTGAACCTTGCAGCTGATCGAATAAATCATCAATCCTTGGCAGAGGGTATCTATTCTTGATAGTCAACTTGTTAAGCTCACGGTAGTCTATACACATACGGAAACTACCATCCTTCTTTTTAACAAACAGAACCGGAGCTCCCCAAGGTGAGAAGCTTGGTCTGATGAATCCTTTATCCAACAGCTCCTGGAGTTGTGTTGACAACTCCTGCATCTCTGATGGCGCAAGTCTATAGGGTGCCTTGGCTACAGGCGCGGCACCTGGAACCAAGTCAATGTGGAACTCGACTTGCCTTTGGGGTGGTAATCCTGGCAAGTCCTCTGGAAAGACTTCCTGATATTCCTTCACGACAGGGATGTCTTCGATTTTCGGCTCAGCAGCTTTCTTATCCATGATGTGTGCCAAGAAGGCAGCACATCCTTTCTGCAAACACTTTCGAGCTTTCAGGCAGCTGATGATTCTTAGCGGTGTAACGCGCTTCTCTCCATGAACGACGATCGTTTCTCCATCTTCTGTTAGGATGCGAACGACCTTTTCATGGCAGACAATCTCAGCCTTGTTGTTCGACAACCAATCCATTCCTACTACCACATCAAAGCTTCCCAACTCGACAGATAGCAGGTCTAGCGTAAATTCGTGACCTCCTAGTTCAATCACGCATCCTCGGACAACTTCACTGGTTTTAACTAGTTTCCCATTAGCCAGTTCGATCGAGTACGGGATATCTAGCTTACTAGCGGTCAACCCAAGTATATTCTTAAATTCTAATGATACGAAACTATAATCGGCACCAGTATCAAACAAAACGGATGCAAAGCGTTGGTTTATAGGGAACGTACCAGTAACAACATTGGGATCCTGGCACGCTTCCCTCGCCCCGATGTTAAAGACTCTTCCCCGTGCTTGGTTCAATCCCGGGTAATCCCTCTTAAAATGTCCAGTGTCACCACAGTTGAAACAACCAAGCTTTTGCCCATTACCACCTCCATTCCCAGCTTGAGGGTTGTTTTGATTTCGATTCACATTACCCGCCTGATTTGCATTGTTTCCTCGGTTCCCATTCCCTCCATTGTTTCCTTGTGGGCGGTTCCCATTACCACCACGGTGGTTGTTCCTATTACCAAAACCTCCTTGGCCACCCCGGCCAGTACTAGCCCAGCAAGTATCCTTCAAGTGGCCAACCTTCCCACAAGCTTCACATATTTTTGGCCCACACCGGCCAGAATGATGACGCTGACAGGTGTTACACTTGGGCTGTGTACCCATATAACCCTTCCCTTTCTTCTCAACACCGGTTGCAGCTTGGACCGGTGTGCTTGATTCGCCCTTATTGGTCGCATGACTGGTTCCTTGTTTGAAGTTCAAAAACTTTCGCTTGTTTTCACCAGACGACTCCACGTGAGTCTCTTTCTTTTTCGGTTTCGAGATGGAAAATTTGTTCAATCGAATGGCCTCTTCAGTGAGCGCCACGCTTAGATCGATTGCTTCCATGATCGTGGCAGGTTTGGACGTGGTAACCATACTCATTATTTGGGGTTCCAATCCCCAGATGAACCTCTCAATCCGTTTAAACTCTGGTGTGACCATGTATGGCACAACGTGGGATAAATCATGAAATCTTTGAACGTATTCTGCAATCTTGGGACCATCCATCCTTAAATGCCAGAACTCAGTCTCTAACCTTTGTAACTCAGCACGCGAGCAATACTTCCTTCGCATTAACTCTTTTAACTCAGCCCATGTTAACGCGTAAGCAGCAGCTTCTCCTAAAGTCTGCACTTGTAAGTTCCACCACGATAGGGCTCCATCCAGAAATAGCCCTGAGATGTAAGTCCCTTGTTGATCTGGAGCACATTTTCTCATTCTTAAGACATATTTCGTTTTCTCAGCCCACCTTACGAACACAACAGCACCTCCGGTGCCGTCGAAGTTCACGGGCTTGCAGTCGAGGAACTGCTTGTAAGTGCACCCTGCACATACGTTAGGAATATACAAATGGTATTAGCGGACGTGCTATAAATATCCAAATGTATTGTAATAAGTCTTAAACGACTTAACATTACCATGTGGTGGATTGTTATTGTCGTTATTGTTCGAATTGCTCCCGCTGGTTCCTCCTTGTGAGGCTGCATACTGCGCTATGGCGGCAGCAATGATTCCTTGGAGCTCTGCCTCGCTGGTAAGCATACGTATCTCGCATCTCGGAGGCATCTTCTAAAAGATGTTGCACGTTGGTCAGGTCATAATAAGTAAATTATACGTATGTAACAACCATATCAACACATAACATCTCATGTTATAAATAATTCAAGCACATAACATCTCATGTTATAGAACATAAACATTTAATCCAACATCACGTATAATGAGAATACTGCGATTGCGCTGTCATAAATCAAGACCACAATGTAAGGTTTACAAGTTCATAACTGTATCATACATCATCAGTGACTAAGGGCCACATCGCCCTAGTCCAAACTATCTAGTAAGTGATAACAACAACAAATATACAAATCATCAAAAGTCACAATCATCAAAATGCGGTCTCCAAAAGCTGTGTAGTCTGCACAATCGCGGTCGTCTCACCAAAAGTCTACCTGCGTCGAATCAAAAAGGCCTATGCTGATGGCGGTGGAGGAGGGGGAAAACGAGAAAAGAGTAGACGTCGCATGTGTAACCAGTCCTCCTCCATAGCGCGATGAGCGCGCAATAAGTATGCTATCTGCTGCTCAGGAGTACAAAAGCGAGCGGCAGAATCAGGTGAAAGTGGACGTGGAGGATGTGGTGCTGCAAATGGTGATCGTCAATGACAAGGTGGGTAGGGGGCTGATTCCAAAGACTGGATACGACGCGTCAATGCGTCCTGCTGTACCATCAAAGAAACGAGGATGTCCTCGGTAGAAGACCCAATATAGTATGGGTGGTATGGATCGGACAATGGCATGATGGGGGGCGTAGTCCAGAGGAATAGCTCACTAGATGGAGCGAAAGATGGTACAGTAAATGGTGCAACAGTGGGAATAACAGTAGGATGAGAAATCTGGGGCGCAAACTGGCCTCCTCCTATCATGAAAGGTGTATGACCAAACGGCTGTCTAGATGAACCCTCCCCAGGACGTGGTGGAGGTATGTCCTGAAGAAAAGTGATAGGTAAGTCCGTGCGACAAGCATCCGTGGTATGTGTGGGAAGCAAAGGGACATCAATGGGGGCTGAAACTGGGGCTGAAACAGGGGCTGAAACAAGGGCTACAGGGGGTGTAACAGGGAACACGAAAGGTGGGTAATCATCGTCATCATTTATCCACCCGTTGCGGGTGTGAGCGTATCGTGGATCAATATGGGTCGCAAAAGGTGCACGGTCGAACATCACCGGCATAGGATCAGGAAATGGTGCAACAACAGGATCCTCTATCAAAAGTGGAGCGTCAACAGGAGCGTCATCAACATGATCATCCACCAACGGTGGAGCAACAACATGATGATCAGCAATAGGTATGTCATCAACAAAAGGTGCAACAGCAGGTGCATCGGCATGAACAGGGTCATGCTCAAATGCAGGGTCAGGAGCAACGACTGGCTCAGGGGCCACAGCAGGCTCCGGATCAACAAACGCCATATCAAAATCAGCTGGATCAGCAAACAAAGGATCGACAGGGGCTACGGGATCCTCTAGGGGCTGGTCTAAGTGAATGAACTCAATATCCTGGTCAGGATCAAAACCAGGAGGAAACACAGGATCATCATCAACATCGTGATCAAACTCAAAGTCGTGCGTGGGAGTAGGTGCAGCTGATAATGCCATGTCCGGGTCGGCGTCATGAGAGTGATGCTGCACTCCCTGAGTGTGCAAAGATGTGGACGCCACAGACTCAAAGGAATCTGGGATAGGTGAATCAGCAGGTGCCTCCTCTGCAGGGGCATCGACAATGGGTAGAATGACATCAGCAGCAATAGGGGCCCCGCCCTCATGGTCAGCCTCAGGTGGGTCCTCCTCAAATAGATCGACATCGCCGTCAGAAACATCATCAAGTGGTATATCAACAACCGGATAAGCAGCAAGGGGCACATGAGCAGGGATCACCGCGAGTGGTAAATCCCCAGCGAGATGGCCATCAGCAGGCTCGGCTACGACGTCAGGCAGCGCAAAGGGCTGGAAGTCGTCATCGTCTGTGCTGGTAGTATCGGAAGTGTAGACCTCGTGCTCCGATGAAACTATGTCATCTGATACTATCGCCATAGGGTCCAGAGTGTCGGAAACTCCAGTGTCTGATGAAGAAGGCATGATGTCTGTAACACAAACACACATATGCACAAACAATCAATCATATAATCAAATAAACATGTTAGTCACCAATAAGCAATCAAGTAATTCTCCTAGTCCCACTAGACTAACCTCCCAGCCTCCCAGACTGAACCTCCTAGTCCCACTAGACTAACCTCCCAGCCTCTCAGACTGAACTTCCTAGTCCCACTAGACTAACCTCCCAGCCTCTCAGACTGAACCCTCTAGTCCCACTAGACTAACCTCCCCAGCCTTTAGGGCTGAATTCCCTCAGTATCCCTGACTGAATCTCCCCAGCCTTTAAGGCTGAATTCCCCTCAGTCTCCCCGACTGAAATATAAGCATAAAAGTGTATTTGTGCCTTTTGTAAAAACAAACGTTTTGTATCCTGGATCTGGACGCTTTGTGTATGCAATGTAAAAATGTTTTCGTGAGAGTCCTAATGATCATAGTCTAGACTCGAGAAGGAATCCTAGTTCGCTATGATCAAAGCTATGATACCAAGTTGTCACACCCTGGCTTTGCGGAAGCGTGGGTTTATTTGGTGTGACTTCTTAATACCATAGCTTAATCACAACAAAGCTATATGAAAGTAAAACCATGATGACCATCCATTACTTCAAGTTTTAAAAGTAAAATACGACAACATTGTTTTAGAGTTGACACATGCAACGAGTTTACAACACAACATAATAGAAACCTTGTTCATAAGACACAACCACAAAACATGAAATAGACACAGTTTAGGACTTGCGACTCGTCCAGGCAAAAGTCACAACCCTTAAACTTGGATGGCATCACTTCTCCTACGCAGCATGAAGACATAGCATACCTCGCCAGATCCCTAATTTCCTGAAATACATGTAAGTTGAAAAATCAACAAAAGTTGAGCGAGTTCATGTATAAGTGAGTATGTAAAACCTTTGTAATAAATTTGTATGTATGAAAATCCCTAGTATGTAGCAAATAAGGAAAAAGAGATCACCATTGGGTTGCAAAGCCAGTGATATGTGTGAAGTGCCGTAGGAAGACTCAAACCTAGCAGATTTTTGCGTCGGGTACAAAGTCACCCCGAGGTCCGTTCTGTTGGGCCTGGAGTTGGGCTCGCTACATCTAGATAGATCTACCGCTAATGACCCTCGGTCCTACAATGAGGATTAATGGCCTCTAGTTTCCGCCTACTCACTCACATGATCTAAGTAGTAACCCTCCTTAAGCTAACCATACCATGTATAAAAGTATTCGTAATCATAGTAACATGTATTTCACCCCCGAAGTATAAAAACTGAAAACAGTTAAGAGAAAAGGGGGACATGAACTCACTGAAGTGCGTCTCGAAATAGTCAATCCCAAATCAACCTGCTGCGTGACGACCTACACGTACTAACTTCTATTAGACGGATGGCCGTGCCTTGGCTTAGGGTTTAACGTTTTGTTGGAGAAATAGTTAGGTAACTATTCCGTGTTCACACTTCTTAATTATTTAACAAGTATATTCCTTCCCAAGGATGGGGGTTTTAATACATATATGTTTTTATAATTCCAAAAATATATTTTTAAGTCTCACTTGAAAAATATATTTTAAATCACTTTGTCTAAAATTTTCTGTCTCCCAAAATATACATATTTTTCCCAAAAATATTATATTTTACTTTATACAATTCCCAAAATAATACTTTATCAAAATACACATTTAAGAGTATTTTTCGAAAATACATAAGTTACATTTTTAAGTTCGTGTGGTAGTAACAGTACCGGTGTAACTTAAATATTTATTTGTGAGGGCGTTGGTATTATTTTGGAGTCGTATTTTCATAATATTTCAAGTAATATTATTTTTACTCTAAAAATAATATATCTCTAGTTCACAAAATAATCATAAAATCACACAAGCGTTTTACTATGAAATATATATTCTAAATATATATTTAACAAGTTTTATTTACGAAAATCCACCTCCGACACTTGGTTATTTTGTAATAAAAATCTTGGCGAAGTTTATTTGGAAAAACAAGTTAAAAATATATTTATAAACACTTGTCACAAAAATATTTCTAAGTGTTATTTTCTGGAAAAATTTCGCCAGAGTTTCCTCTGTAACTGGAGGTTGCCACGCTTACTAGCGTATCATTTTCTTTTAAAAAATTCAATCAAACAATTTATCAATCATCAATATACAATAATAAACATCAAACTTGTCAAAATAAGTATAAACCGCAAACTCATGAACTTGGAAGTTGTGTAAAAATATGTAGTAACTTTCCAACATATTTAGTAGGTTTCGTTATCTTTAAAAATAACTTTATTTTCTTAAAAACCTTACTTTTAAAGAAGTTGAAGTTTTACAACTTCTAGTCAAAATTTACGAAGATATTTCTTTGTTAAATCTCCTTGTTACACAAGTGTTTACACACTTGCTTATTCACTAAAATGCTTTTAGTTTATGTTAGATCCGGGTTTTAAACAAGACTTGCATCTTTCACTTGGTTCTTTCCGAAAATCCACTTTTAGATCTTTAGATCTACTAGTTTAGAACTCTATTTTACAAGAAAAATCACTTTTACACAAGTTCATGTTTTGTGAGTGGTAGAGTTCATCATCTTACAACTTTTACACCTAACATATCACTAGTTCGTGTTCTATGAACATGATCTAGTGTGGTTAGATGATGATCCGTCCCACTACTAGCAACTAACAACATAAGAAAATCACATCTTGATAAGTTTCATAAGATTTACACCACTAGTTACTCTTTATCCAACTAGTTCATCATTCTTTCAAGACTTTTAGTTATGATCTTTTGTGTTTTTTATTTTTACCGTTAAATCTCTTATTAACCACTTTAAACAAGAACAAGAGGATGTTTAGAAGCACTTACTACTAGCTCGTGGCTAGGGAAGAAACAAGACGTAAACAAGGTGGATAAAAGAAATATGGAGAGGTCCTTGAGTTTCCGAGAGCACCGGGTCTCCTTGTATGTCACCTTGCACCTTGGTATGTATGTGGAATAGCTAGATTAAAACTTGATGGTGGTGGCACTAGTGTTCTCGGCCGAACACTAAGGAAGAGGGAGAGAGAGAGCAAATTTTTGGTGTTGTGGTTAAGAGTGATTATGGTGATCCAAGGTGTTTACTTATAGCCCACTAAACTCTATTATCCATCATGCAATATGCTTTCAAGATATTAGACATGGTTTAATATAATAATCAACAAATGGTGGGGTGTGTGATGTGTTCAAAATGTAACATATAAATTTCATCAAATGAGGCATAAAACTAACCCTTTTTTAGTACTAATGTTGGAAAAAGTGTGCTTTTGTCTTCCTTTTGTATTTTCAGGATTAAATGAGCTCAAATTAACAAAAGAAGCAAAAAGACATCAAAATCTAACATAAATACAAGAAAAGGAACAAAACGTGACATGCCCGACCCCACAACATCTTCCCAAGCAAAACAAGAGATCAGGAGACTGAACACGCCCCGTGCTCAGCCAGCACGGGGGCGTGCCCAAGTGTCAGCAGAAAAGACAAAGTGGTAGAAGCTTCTATTGCCCACCACGGGGCCGTGCTCAGCGGACACGGGGCCGTGGTCAACTATAAGATTCGCACAATCCAGCAAATCTGCATAGTACAAAGATTCTTCTGCACCACGGGGTCGTGCTCAGCGGACACGGGGCGTGGTCAACTAATAAGACAAAGCTGCATTAAATGAAGAAAGAGAAGGATGTGGACACGGGGCCGTGCCCGAGCTTCTGTTCAGCCTATAAATAGATGTGCTTGGATCAAGCTCAAACCATCCCTTGGCACACCACCTCTCTCACACTTCACCCACCACCACCATAACACCATCATCCATTGTCCATCGTAGAGTGTGCGAGTCGTCTCGGGATCCAAGATTGATCGTAAGAGTTCTTGACAATCAAGGCCATGTTTGTCTAAGTCTCTTACATCACTTGGTGAAGACAAAGTGTCTAGTGTAATACTTTTTATTTCTAATCTTTTGCACTTTTTACTTGGTTTTTTATTAATGACTTTAATAACTAGTTGCTTATGTTGAAGGTGATCTTTCCTTATCGTTTGTCCGTGGTGTCTTGGCATTATTTTACTGTCTATATAAAATAAAAGATTTTCACCATTCATATCTCCACGGTCTATATGGAGGTATGTTGGCTACCTGGTCAGGGGTTAAGGGAACGGTTTGGTAAAGGTCTTGCCATTGTTCAGCGTTTAGAGGTCCTGCAATGGACCTGGGTCAAATTTAGTAGGACCTCCTTCAATACTTCACGGTATTGGATGGCGGGGGTCCAAACTCTTTGATCCCCTCATAAGTTAACTACTATTAATACTATAACCTGGCTATTTAGGACTGTATCCCTGCTGACTCAGACTACTTAGTCGAGGGTAACGTCACCTCCAAAAGAGGGGCCTACCATAATTTGCATTAATAACTTAATTAATTATCTTCCAATAATCCACCCTTTTAGGATTGTATCCTTGCTGACTCAAACTACTGGGGTGAGGGTAACGTCACCTTCAAAAGAGGGGCCTACTACAATAACTAAGATAATCTCTTAATTATGTGCAAACGTGCGGAAATAATCAAAGGTTACACTAGATACGAGTCGGAACCAAGTGATTCATCTTGTCTATCTGTTTTTCTTTTTATTTTATTTTCAGCATTTTAGTTAGTTTTTATTTTTCTTAGTTTAAAACATTTTTCTAAACTTTTTATTTTGATTAGACGTTGAGGATAAACCGGTACTAAAAGCTCTTGTGTCCTTGGACGACCTCGGTATCTTACCAACACTATACTACGCTCACGATGGGTGCACTTGCCCATATGTGTGTCTAGTGTTAGTAAATATCGTGTTTTATAAATTTAAAACTTGACTAAAAAGTGTTAAAGGGGCTTAAACGTGAAAGTAGGGTTTGGAATCTCTCCCATGCTAGGTGGTAGGGCTCATCAGGCTCCATTCGGAATGAATGGATCTGATCGCTGATGTGCGCTAGGTGTGATATATATTTAAGTATATTTTAAGCCCTTTTTAACACTTTAGTCAAGTTTTAAATTTATAAAACACGATATTTTACTAACACTAAACACACATATGGGCAAGTGCACCCATCGTGAGCGTAGTATAGCGTTGGTAAGATACCGAGGTCGTCCAAGGACACAAGAGCTTTTAGTACCGGTTTATCCTCAATGTCTAATCAAATCAAAAATTTAGAAAAAGCTTAAGAAAATAAAACTAACTAAAAATGCTGAAAATAAAAATAAAAACAGATAGACAAGATGAATCACTTGGATCCGACTCGCCTTTAGTCTGACCTTTGATGTTTTCTGCACTTTTGCACTTTTTAAGAGATTATCTTAGTTATAGTAGTAGGCCCCTCTTTTGAAGGTGACGTTACCCTCAACCCAGTAGTTTGAGTTAGCAAGGATACAATCCTAAAGGATTGGATTATTGGAAGATAATTAATTAAGTTATTAATGCGTAATGTGGTAGGCCCCTCTTTTGAAGGCGACGTTACCCTCGGCTAAGTGGTTTGAGTCAGCATGGATACAATCCCAAGTAGCCGGGTTAATATATTAATAGTAGTTTACATATGAGGGGATCAAGGAATTCGCACCCCCGCCATCCAATACCAGTGGGTATTGAAGGAGGTCCTACTAAACTTGTCCCAGGTCCTTGCAGGATCTATACACTGAACAAGGGAAGAACTTTACCAAACCATTCCCTTAACCCCCGACCAGGTAGCCAACATATCTCCATATAGACCGTGGAGATATGAATGGTGTAAATCTTTTATTTTATATAGACAGTAAAATAACGCCAAGACACCACGGACAAATGATAAGAAAGTTTCACCTTCAACATAAGAAACTAGTTATTAAAGTCATTAATACAAAACCAAATAAAAAGTGCGAAAAGATAAAAAAAACAAAAGTATTACACTAAATGCTTGTCTTCACCAAGTGATGTAAGAGACTTAGGCAAACATGGCCTTTGATTGTCAAGAACTCTTACTATCAATCTTGGATCCTGAGACTACTACACACACTCTATGATGGATGATGGATGATGGATGATGGATGATGGTGGTGGATGTGGGTGTTGTGATGGTGGTGGAGTGTGGGTGAAGTGGGAGAGAGGTGGTTTGTCAAGGGATGCCTTTGCAATGAACCAAGCACCCCTATTTATAGCCTGCACAGAAGCCCAGACACGGCCCCGTGCCCGCTGGGCACGGCCCCATGTCCACCCATCTTCTCTTTCTTCATTAAATGCAGTTTGTCTACATTAGTTGACCATGCCCCCGTGTCCGCTAGGCACGGCCCCGTGTGCAGAAGTGTATCTGTACTATCAAGATTTGCCTGGATTATGCGAATCTTAGCGTTGACCACGGCCCCGTGTCCACTCGGCACGCCCTCGTGTTGGGAAATAGAAGCTTCTACAACTTTGTCTTTTCTGCAGACACTTGGGCACGCCCCCGTGTTCAATGAGTACGGGGCGTGTTCAGTCTTCTGATGTCTTATTTTTACTTGGGAAGATGCTGTTGAGGGGTCGGGCATGCCACATTTATTCCTTTTCTTGTATTATTGTTAGATTTGCCTGCATTTTTGCTTCTTTTGTTCATTTAAGCTCATTTAACCCTGAAAATACAAAAGGAAGACAAAAGCACACTTTTTCCAACATTAGTACTAAAGAAGGGTTAGTTTTATGCCTCATTTGATGTAATTTATATGTTGCATTTTACACACATCATCGCGAAGTCGAGATGCTTTGGCAGGTGGGAAGTATCTCGAAGGCCTGCCCAAGTAGTATAGGTGCCTGCTGGCTGCGAATCAAGCCATGTGGCTGCGCGGCCCGCAAGCGAGAATGGG
Source organism: Helianthus tuberosus (assembly GCA_030545235.1). Lineage (NCBI taxonomy): Eukaryota > Viridiplantae > Streptophyta > Magnoliopsida > Asterales > Asteraceae > Helianthus > Helianthus tuberosus. Next base: position 108,681,468 of record CM060397.1, on the reverse strand, counting down.
AAGACCTAAAGGTACATCAAGGTTAACACCTTCGATGGAGAAGGTGCTGCATAGGCGAGTAAGGTGGTTTATGTGAGCGGGCGCGTCCTCATCATCACGACCATGGAATTGGCATGAATTGTTGTGGCAGTCATGATGTAGTATGGGATTTACCAGGACCTATCATAAGCTATGTCAGGAAGGGTGATGGGCGAAGTCGCACCGGTGAAACCGGCGGTGGAGCGCTGGTGCAGTCTGATTTGCAGCCAATTGGACAGCGGGTGGCGAACTCGGAGGACGGGTGGGTGGTGGGGAATTATGGGGTGACGACTTCAGAGCGAATTCGGAGGCTGGTGGTTTAGATCGGGGAGTAGAGTCAGAAGGGGCGAAGTGTGAAGAAGAGGAACTAACCTGTGACGAAGAAGACGAGAAGGAAGACTTGATCGTAAGCGGATTGGGCGGAGGACCTTACGAACGCGTATGGGGCATCCACTGCAAAATCGAAAACAAGCAAGTAAGAAGACTCTAACAAACGACTCGACAAAATATAAAAGACACTAAATATATTTTTATTAGACTCCTACGACTCAAACAAACAAACAAATAGCACGTATGATGTCAAACAAGTCCAAACAAAGTAATTAACGCAATCGCCAAAAGTCCCAGGAAACGGTGCCAAAAACTTGATGTGCTAAAAGTAGTTTAATGAAAATAACTAAAATTAACCTAAATCTAGACTCAAAGTAATACTCTAGAATCTCTAAGACTCGACTAAACTACTCACCGGCAAGTGAACCGATTGACTCTAGTAAAGCTAAGTGAGTCCGGATATCGAACCCACGAGACTCGATTAAACTACGCTAAAGACTCTATCTAGACTAGGACCGACATGAACATGACTAATTGTTTATTTGATTGGGGGGGGGGGTACTAAAATCCTAAAATTGCAATTAAAATTAAACTAATTAACTAAATTAACTAGACGCGAATTTGGATGAAGGTTTTAACTCAGTGGTGATGAAGACTACCTAGGTTTAGAATCCCTCTTGTTATTGAAAGGCTTCATATCGGATACTAATGTGATTTGGAACCGGGATCTTTGGATACTAAACCCTAAGAGAAACCGAACAGGACCCCCGACCCTTCTCAGGAAGACACCTATGGACCTCTACAAGGTTGTTAAGACTACTGGTTTACTAGACTCCCTCTCGGTTATATAGGTTCTAAGAAAGTGCCCTAAAGTGACCAACTACCTCTTGGCGGAAAGTCTAAGGCGACTATTGGGCTCAACTTGGTTTAATAGACAAGTACTGGCAAGGAAACTAAAACGGGTTTTTTCTCAAAACCTAATCCTAGCAATTTACCAAACTAGACCTATTAATAACCTAGCACTTCTCATATTTAAGTTAGTAGAATAAATATGCCTAATTAATTCTTGAATACCGTTTTTATGGTTTATTGGCCAATTCACCACAAGATTACCCGAAACCCGCTAAGACCCGAATAATCAACATAAGTTATAAATTGAAAGACATTCAATAAAACTCATGTGAAACGAATAAACAATCAAGAATCAAGCATAGATACGCATACACACCGAATTGAAAATCCAAAGTCTTTTACTTTCTTAGAAAATCCAAATCAACATTAATACCGAAAAAATCCAATCTTTTAACAAAAGTTCATCATAAACCTAGGTAGTTTGGGTGTTTAGCCAAGAATCATAGTGACCAAAGTCTCAAGAAACATGTTTAAAACCGAATCCATTAAGGAAGAAATCAAAAACAAAGGAACAAAAGTAAAACAGGATGATAGAACCCGAAATTCTTCACTTCCGATGCTTCAATACTCCTACCGGATGATTCCCAAGCTTCCAAGAACTCCAAAACATTGCAAACAAGCTCTGAATGTCGACCAAAACTCCAAAATTCGTCTGTATTTCGGCTGGGAATGTTTAAGAATGATTATATAGTTTTCAAGACCCTAGCCGTTGCTATTTACGTAAGTCGCTGCACTTTTAACGCCCTCGCTCCCCGCGAGACAAATAGAAGCATGGGTCGCGGGCCACAACCGAGTGGGAATCCTGAGTTCACTTAATCCTCTCTCGCCTGGCGTGAGAGAGCCTTCTTATCCCTTTGCGGCCCGCCAGAAAGGGTTATCTGCAGTTTTTCGCTTCCGTTTCGACCTTTGACCTTTCAACTACGTCCCGGCACTTGGTTTCTTCATATTTTAGCTCGTTTTTCGCATTTTTCAGCTACTTTTATCAACCAAGACCTGCAAAAAATGAATATAATTAAAGTATTCACATTCTACGGAAAACCGACACTAAAACTAACGAAAACTGTACAAACTTTACAAGATAATTCTATGTATTTTGCAATACATCACTAGTCGTTTCACACATACTTAACTGAGAAGTCTAACATGAGTTAGTGATAAGGACCACATGAGTGCAAAAGTTGCAACCACCGGGATCACGTATGTAATTATTGAAGTCTCGAGACCAACTCTGCAATTTTTGCAAACCACATGACCAACCATGCATTTAACTCATAGTACCAACATTTTTAAAAGCCAATGGGTGTAACTGACTAAAACAAACTCTCGAGGGACTAAATCGAAACAACACAAGGCCACCATCCATTACTAAATAAGTAAATATCGATATAAACCGCAGTATGATTCAACACTTGATTTACTCTTCTAGAAGTCGATCTTCACTTGCGATCATCTCTCTCTCTCTCTCTCTCTCTCTCTCACACACACACACACAATAATGGTGAAACTATCAGATCTTCCAACACACGCATCTCGCCTCTTCTTTCTTCTCATCATTCTCCAAATTCCGTTATTCAGGTATTTTTAGCCGTTCAATCTCATTATTATCCGATTCATATGTTAATTTTTATCTAGTTCATGATCAATCTAAAATATATACAAGTTTTTGTAGTTTTTTCCTCGATCTCTTACTGGATGATGAAATTTTCTCATGTTTCACTTGATTGATGTGAACTTTTGCCTTTTCTGATTATAATTGTTTGCTCTAGAGTGATGTATAATGGTTGGAGTAGCTGATGTAATCAGTGTTGATATTTTTAGCTTAATTTTATGGTTATTTGCTCAATTCTTGCCTGTGTTTGTATTTAACCCTAGGTGACAGTTGTTCTATTTGATAATTGAGTTCAAACCTAGTTTTGAGTATGAAATGGATTCTGCTCAAATATAGCTCCAGAACTATGCAGATATTGGTCAAGGGCTGATATTTGAGATATAGGTTATCGCTGTTGGATATCGGTAATTTTAATATCATGCAGAATTTTTATATATACATATATAAAACGTAAAACATATAGTAATTTCAAAAGTCAAACTCAAAAGTGCCAATATTTGAAACATGATCTAATCGTAAGCCATGAAAGCATCCTCCGAGTCCAACCAAGGCATCCAATATTATGGTCAATATCGGTCAAATATTGGTCAATGTCGCCGATAATACACAATTTTGATAACGTTCCACCGATATTAACTGCATAGCACAAGAAGTTAGTGTTAAGTTGTGGTTGTAAGGTTTATCATTGGTAGTTTGGTACGACCTCAAAGTTCTAGCCCTACGTGTTTCAGAATGGAGGGAGTGTGACATAGTATTGTCTTGAATCTTTTTACGTCGAAAGTAGCCTGTCAAACAGAAGTGGCAGTCCTCTTTAAGCGTCTTTACGAAACTTTACGTGCAAGATTATGTTCAATTGCTGATTATGCTTTATTTTCAAGAGTGAAGCGATCTGAATAAACCTCTCTAGAATGAGTTTACTAGACTTTGGATGTTTAATCTTTTATTGAAGAGTTGCCTCACAACAGGCAGATCGTAGAGACGAGGCATAGGGAGTGAGGTTACACGATAAGTTAGGAAAGGAAGATGAGAGAATTTGTTATAAGATTGAATTTAAAAACCCAAAAGTATAATTCATTGGTGCACCAAGTTGGGAAATTATTGTAGTGTGATGTGATTTAGATGTTTTGTGGGGAAGGATAATTTGGTAACACCCCAAAATTTCGAAACATACCGTTTTTAAGTTGTTTCTAGCTTTAGTTGTGATTAGCTTATGTAAGGCATATAGATGAATGATGAATCATCAACATTCAACAATGATTAGAGATTTTGAAGTTTCTGATAGACCGAGAATGATGTTTACGTAATGGCTTGATCAAAGTTTCGTTTTTTAGTTTATTCAACTTCATAATTTTCAAAGGGTCGCCTTGCACTCTTGGGCACTAACCATGGTGCCACATATTTACTCTTTATAGCAGCATATTACCAAAGTTGTTGATTATGAAGTCCCTTTGTTGAATAATGTTGCTAAAAACTTTAGTTTCAATTCTACAACTATACTAGTGACTACAACGAGTATATACCATGGAATTTTGTTTGTTATGCCCTTCTGAAAATAAGGGAAATTAAAACAGAATACAAGGGTTTGATACTTACTCTTGGTGCAGTTCTTTACTAATAGGAAACCGTCATCCTTACCAGTGCATACGCCTGTTCTAGTTAGCAATTCATCATACATATCCTTGCCCATAGTCCACATAATATTTTTAAGGACTCACAACATTGGCACCACTTTCTATGCTTTGTCTAGATTAATGAACACCATATGCAACTCCTCTCTTTGGTTATGTCTTTCTATGAGTTGTCTACATCTGTTGTTGGGCGTCTTATAATTTCTTGATGGTTTAGACCTCCATCTGTTTTTCTCTTTTGCTAATATACACATGTTAGTGACCATCTAGGTAAGTCGTGTTTTGAATATCTCTCTTATGCATCCTCAAACCGCAATAGCAACATCATCAAACCCTAAAGCTATCATTAATAAAAAATCTCACATACCTAGCAAGAATGAGGTGCTCCAAGGAGAATCATGTGTGCTCAAGTTGCATGGCTAATTCAAAATAGAAGAGTGGAATATTTACTTAGGGCATGTGTTTGCGTTGAATACATGGCCTGCCCCCCTGCAAAAATATCTCTAAATTCTTTTCTCAACTTATAAGTTATCTCCCTCACCTCTTTCACTTGTACAATCTGGGTGTCATCCTTGATATCCCTTATTCTTCTTTCCTAGCCAATACATGATATTATTTTCTCCTCACGCCTGTGTAGATCCTCACATGTACATGTAACCGCTCTTGCCACTTTCTTGACTTCTCTTTGGCTAGTTTATTTCAAACGTATAGGGTCATCAGACATTTATTTCCTTCCTTCTAATCTTCAGTCTTTGGGCTTTTCCAGAAAGCAATTTGTACATCGAATTGACCTTTTATTGTGTTTAATCTGATGTTTACCTTCTTACTTTCTTTCGCCGAGGACACCATGAATGCTTGTTGCGATCTCCCTCATATGCACTCTCTACTTTGGTATCTTTCATCACCTCCCTAATATCACGACCTGCTTCCTAAGGGAATGTCTCAAGTCGTAACACCTATATGATAACTTTTTCAAGTGTACAACTAAAAGCTTGCGACCTTTCACTGACCATTTGGTTTAATATAGCATTTGCCAGTCTTCATTTAATGTTGCATTGCACCTAGGTCCATTTGTTGCACGGCATTAAGTGGGCGAGCCTCACTCGTTGGTTAGGTCATGAGGAGGTATAGCTTCTAGTATTAGTGACCCTAAATATAATCATATTGATAGGAAAGATGATATAAATATAGGGGCCAAATCACCACAGTAAAACAAACACAAACAATAACATTAAAGTTTAGTTTAGAAACCATGGCTAATTTTTTATCATTAGTTTCGACTTCTGCTTCTTACTAATTACAATTACAAAAGGACAAAGGGCCAAATATTCACATTCTTTTTACTTTTTCATTATACTGATTATTCTTTTGTTAATTAATAATTTAGGATACCATGTAGATCCGGTATGTGTACATCACCCATCCATGTTACAGCTAGCCAGTTGATCGCTAGTGATATCTTTCCTGTAGCTGCAATCAAGGCCCTTCTTTACCCGGGTGCGCTTTTTAATGATATAATCTACAAAACGAGTGTTCCCAGCTGGAATGATATACTAGATAAGTACAACCTCACTGAAATAAAAGGAGCGTCTGCAATGCCTGATCTACAACGTTTGGAGGTTTGTTTTGCACCCTTCACTTCCTAATTTAGCTTCTTTTCAAAATTGATTAATTAATTTGTTTGTTTCCAGGTTCTTGCAGGAAGTTACTTCTCGGTAGCAGGATCGTTTATTGGTCTACTAAAGCCACAAAGAATGAGCATGTTTGGGACTCTTCTAATCGTATGGGGACTTGTGAAGGAAGGACTTCTTGGAAAGCCGGTAAACACGGACCCCACTAGATCAGTTTACGTGTACCCAACCATGCTCATTACGGTACTTTGTGCCTTCTCTTCCGTCAAGTACAATTTCCAGAAAGCCACCAAAAAACCTCCTCCCCGTCCTATAGCAAAGCCTCTTAAAAGCTCCAAGAAATCTAAGCTCAAATGATTTGATTAATTCGACCCAGTAACCACTTATGAATGATGAATCTCAAAAGCTGTTGACTCAAGTTTGACCTACAAGGTATGTTTAAAACTTCATTTTCAGCTAGATTATTCTTGTGAAGACGAGATTGTGGAACAAAATGGTTTTTTTTTTTTTTTTTGTAGTACATTCTTGTTATAAATTAAAGTAAGAATTCAGTCAATGTACCGTTTGGATTTGAGTTTATTTGATGTGGAGTCGATGAGCACGATCATGAGCATTTTCAAGTTGGGGTTTGTTTAGGCTGCAATTTAAACTGCACAACAATATAGGAGCATCACCAATGAATGTGTTCATGGCTGGTGTAGAAAGAGAGGAAGGAGATGGTGGTCCATGTGGAGAAGAGAGGCATTCATAGGACCAACACCCTCAAACGGATTCTAAGGAGGGAGGGGGTTGTTTTGAGATCGTTTACGGGTAACCCCGGGCTGTCTTATAGCTGCGTTCGTGGGCAACCCATTTGGTGATGCTCTAATGTTTTGAGCTCACCAACTTGAACCTTAGCAACCCAGGAAAGGAAAACATGAGACTACACGACAAAAAAAAAACGACAAAATAAATAATTATTTATATAAAATCCGTTAGAATTATAATTTATTTGAGAAATAATTAATGTCATGTAGAATTAGTTTAACATAATATGCATTGCATTAAAATATTAATTAATCATTTGAGTTGGAAGCATCATGGGATACTTTATGTGTTTTAATGGTAGAAATAACGATTTGGTGTCTTGCATTCATGGAATATAAAGTATTCAAAAGTACATTCTAAACACCCTCTAGCCATTCCATTCATGTGGATATGATTAAGATTAAGCCATTTATATATTGTTATACATGTTAGAATTAAGGGATATTTACAAAATAGCCAGTTCTGTAAAAACTTTGATAATATGTGCAGTGGCGAAGCTTGAAGTTTTCGTCCGGGGGGGGGGGGGGGGTCGAAAACGTATATACCCAAAAATTTCTATAGAACCGGGGGGTCGAAAACGTATATACCCAAAAATTTCTATACGAAAACTACATGTACAACACTACTGAGCGAAAAGTTCGGGGGGTCAGGCGCCCCTCCCGGCCCCTTAAATGCTACGCCCCTGAATATGTGTATTAAAGCTTGTATTATTTGAACTTGAGATCTTTGGCAAAGGATATTGAGTAGTGCGTTTGTATCGGGTTGTGCCTAGGACTAATCATGGGACAAGAACCAAACCCGGAACTGAATAAGACGAACTAGGACCGAGGACCGGATCATCTATGGTTGGATCAGGTTGCCGTTGCCTTGGGTACGGGTACTAATTAAAGTTTGGTTTTGGGTTGATTTAACTTGAATGGACCTGAAGTGGTATTTTCCTTAATTTAATTTGTCAAAATCCATCACTCATGCTCGATGCATGCTCTATAAGTCTTCTAAGGTATCATGCAACATCTCCTGCTCTAGATCATGAGCTGTACAGTTCTTCCTATGCACTTTCAGTTGTGTGGACGCATAGGCTGTCACTTTGTCCTTTTTGCACAATATACAATTACGGCAAAAACATTACACATCACAGTATACAACTAAATATTTCATTTCCCTTAGGGGAGTGGGGGTGGTCACAAGTAATGGAATTCTATCACTCACAAGCATCCAATCAAGTCTCGCCATGTCATCAGCCACTATTCTATCACTCACAAGCATTTTTTAGTGGCGGTGGTCATCACTAGTGATGAAATTCCATCACTCACAAATTTTTTAATTTTTTTTAAATTAGAAATTAACAATAAAACACTAAAATTATAAATTTCATTAAAATTAAAACATACTAGTTCAATTTAACATACTAGAAATATTTTAGGTTACAATTTAAAAAAAAATACTAAACAAACTCTACTCCTCGTCCGACTCATGAAACTCCAAACCAAAAGAACCTACTAGTTCGATTAAATCGTATCTCAACCGAAAGTGAGTTTCTTCGTCACTCAAGTCTTGTTGGATATTTTCTGGAATTTGAACTTGTGTAGGAGGATCCGACACCCAATCCGGAGATATTGCACGTCCGTCTTCTTTGATTATCATATTGTGCAATATGATACATGCATATACTATGCTATGTATGGATTTCTTTTTCATCGCACGAACCGGTCGGTGTAGTATACCACATCTACCCTTTAAAACACCAAAAGCCCTCTCAACATCTTTTCTTGCCGATTCTTGCAATTTTTTGAACACGATTTCTTTAGCCTCGACAGGAAATGAAGGAGCTTTCACAAAAACATACCAGGAAGGGTAGATACCATCCACAAGAAAAAAAGCCTCATCTGTAATATCGTTCGTTAACATAGAATGGAGAGAAGGGTGCGGTACCATCCGTTACGGTTTGAAACAACGGCGACGTGTGCAACACATTGATGTCGTTGTTTAAACCTGGAACACCGAAATATGAATGTCAAATCCATAAATCATTCGACGCCACCGCTTCTAGTATGATGGTTGGTCTTTTGATGTCACCCCTAACATACGCCCCTCGCAACTCTCTTGGACAATTTTTCCACTCGATATGTGTACAATCGATGCTACCGAGCATCCCTGGAAAATGCCATCTAGCCTCATGTGCGACGTAAATACGTGAGATGTCGTGGCTCGTCGGTTTACGTAAAAACTCTTTACCATACAACTTAATGACCGCGTTGCAAAAAAATTGCAAACATTCACGTGAAGTTCTGGACGCCATAGCTATTCATCATATTGATCGGGAGGGTTACATGTTGCTAGTTGGCGAATGGCGGACGTGCATTTTTGTATAGGCGTGAAACTTGGTTTGCCCCTCGCATCGTAACGTCCTTGAAACCATTCCTCGCTTGCTTCGATGTCTCCAACAATCTTTAAAAATAATTGTTTTGGTAAACGAAAACGATCTCTAAACGTTTCGGCATTGTAGAGCGGATTCTTCACAAAATAATCGTTCATTAACACTTCGTTGGCACGTATATGATCACGGTCTACCATCTTCTTCTTTGGGCGGGACGAACTAGTATCAAGTTCGTTATACACCGACACAAAATATTTTAGCGTCTCGTTGTCAGAAGACGACTGGGTATCGCCATCGCTGTCCATCGGAAACGTCGAATCCGTAGGAAACTCCATTTGAGAAAGATGTAGATTGTGTGAAATGTGTTTGTGTTTTGGTGTGGGTGAAATGGTTTAAAATGGAGAAGTATATATAAAAGGTTTAAAGGTTTTTTTTTAATATAGTTTACCGTTGAAAAACGGTCAAAAAACCAAGCCCCAACGTTTAAATTTGCCAAAGTTCCACGCGTGATTAGTTCAACGCGTTATTTTATCCACGCGTGGTGGAATTGGTGGCGGCGGTGTGCTAAAAATAAGAACGAGTGATGGGAAGCCATCACGCTCCCACCCCCACTCCCCTTAGGCAGAGATTTGAATAGGTGCACCATACAACCTTCCTTCAACAATCATAAAACTTCCTCTTACATCTTTGTCCAAGCTAATCTTCTATTCTTCTGAGTTACTAGCGTCAATGATCGCAAAAAATGAGTTTTTAACTTCTAAGCCTACACTTAGGGAACTCATCATCGAATTCCTTGTCCTTAGCTGCTTCAGAAATCTTCTTCTAGATTGTGATACACTAAACTTATCTGAATAAATCTTGTGATAATACTTATCAGTGATATTCTTTAGGGGAATTCTGGAATGTCCTGTCAGCGATCTTCCTTCGACGATAGTCCACTCGCTCGCCAAACTTCAAGTGATAGCAAGATTTCCTCAAATGATCAACTAATCATCAAACCTCGGTAGTAGGTACCAATTTTGAGAGTTAATTTATTCATTTTCCTATGAATCTATGCAAGTTCTGAGGAATTCATCCTCTTCTTGAATCTTCATATCCTAACGACTCTCAATTTCCAAAAAATTACTATTGATTTACCACTAAGGTAGGGTAATTGCACTAGTTTCTTAGGACCACTATCTCAGCTTTATTTTTGGATAGCCAATCCAACCCAACTACTATATCGAATCTGCTTATCTTCGTCAGCAACTTTAGATACTAACCATAGTTATACTATTGAACACTATCCCGTTTGAGATGTCCATGCTTTCCACATCTGAAATATCCTACAAGTTCGACTCCATCAATAGTGCTTTTAGCGTAGCACTCAAGGATTACATGTACGGTTCGGCCACATCTGTTACATCTATTTCGTTCATCGACTGAAGTTTTCTTCACCAAACTGTTTTTGTCCTTCTCGACCACTTTCTTTCCAGATCCACTAGCGTTGATCGCAACTGCTTTACCCAGTTTGCGTTTCTTCTTATCCTTCTTTTCGGAATTCTTCCTTGAATTCTCTAACTTACGCTTCCTAGTGTCTCCACCCCTATGTTCGATACGCTGGATGATCCTAATAGTCAAACTGTTGTGACAATCTATCTCCTCATACGGCGTCGCTTCTCCATCACGTAAGGCACCAGTAAATGATCTTGGCTTAGGACCCTGGAATGTTTTGTTCGTACCTCTATGTATTGTTCACCAAGTTAATGAAAAATCAAGATTACTCTTAGATTATATCATAACACAGGAAACTTACTCAAACTTTTCCAATCATTATTCTACCTGGTGGGTTTTCGGACGGTGCTACTCCAAAACCATGCACCTTCTCACTGCATCCATGTCCATGTCTCGCAGCTCGGTTAACTTCGCGCTATTCCAAAGCAGCGTTAACGTGCTGAGCGATCAGTTGTGCTAACTCCTCGGGTGTGATAGGAAATCCCATACTGTCAGTAGAGGAACTCTGTCTCGCTTTTGGTGGCATATTGATGTTTCTATTATTGGAGCAATAATAAGAACGTAAGACAATATTTAAATAATTCAATCATTAGATGCGAACGGATTAAACAATACAGATGTAATCACAATCACATAACAATTTGAAAAATTTAACCAAAAACTCATTGTTTTGATATTTTATAGTGGAAATTACATTACTTGGTCGTACTTTTCAGAAACTAACAAAATCTAGTGTGAATGAAATTGACACCATGGACAAGTTTCACCGAATTTCCTCCTAAAATACCTATTTGGCGTGCAAGCCTAAGAAAAGGGTTACCAAAAGGAATAGAATGTACGAAACATCAACAACAATCACATAAAACCTAGAAACTCCAACAACTTCCCAATGATCTCTTCAAGCTCCGCTATCCTCTGACACATCTGATCTTTCATAATACCATCCAACTCCCAAATATCCTCATATGCATCCATCTGGCCCCCAAGATCCTGCATCTTTCCCTTAGTCGTCTTTAAGTCCCCTCGCAGAGTAGAAATCTGACGGTCGCAATGTGAGCATCGGTCTACCCAAACTCTCATCTACTTCTTCGATGCAGACTCAGTAATAGCCCTAGAGGTTGATGCTATATCTTCTTCAAGTCGGATTCTCTTCCCTTGGCGTGCAAGAACTGGTAATGGTACGATGGAGGCTAAGGATCCGGACTGAGGAACAAATGACTTTGGTATGAACGGTGGAGGGATCTCGGTCGTAGGCTCGACAATATCAGTGAGTGGAACTACTAGTGGCTCTAAAGGTCGAGTCATGATAACAATGGCGTCCAGGCGCTACTCCATAAGATCCTCCAATCATTGTTGTACCTCTGCCCAACTCATCGACTACCGGTGCCGTGCCAGATGATTGTCCAATCTCAGTGACTGAGGAAGGAATAGTGGAATCATCGTCATGAATCCACCTGTTACTAGTGTGAGCGTAATGTTTGTCTATCTGAATGGAAAAGGCTGTGGAATCGGTGTAATATGACGAAGTAAAATTGGTCATATTAGCAGACTGAGAGGTAGTGTGTGGTAGCTCTGGCAATACTGAGGTCATAGATCTCTCGAATTCAAGCTCACTCTCGGAGTCGTGAATCT